>OY735254.1:6259772-6601741 GCA_963457715.1 Argyresthia albistria | reverse complement strand
ATAAAGAACACCGAGGAGAACTGTGTGCGCGGGCGGGGCGGGCGCGGGGGGCAGGACGGCGAGCACTGGGAGCGCGAATTCGACAGCGGGCGACGGCGGTGGCGGCGACTACGGCGAGGGCGAGCGTGGCGAGGGCGAGCGTGGCGAGGCGCGCGGGTGCGGGCGCGGGTGCGGTGGAGGGCGTGGTGGGCGAGACAGCGGGCGCGATGGGCGAAGAGGGGGAGGAGCAACCGCAGGAGCTGGACGAGAACGGCGAGCCCAAGAAGCCGCCCGTGGCGTACGTGCCGCCCGAGCCCGCCACCTACGAGACGGAGATCTTCAGCAGCGCCATCAGCTTGGGGATCAACTTCGACAAGTTTGACAATATTGACGTCAAGGTGACCGGTGAGAACCCACCCAAACTCATCGAGAGCTTTGAGACATGCGGTCTGCGCAAGTACATGCTGGACAACGTGCTCAAGTCGGGCTACAAGCGGCACACGCCCATTAAGAAGTAAGCCTTCCCCATCATCATGGGTGGGCGCGACCTCATGGGCTGCGCAAAGACCGGCTCGGGGAAAACAGCTGCCTTCCTTGTGCCGATGATCACATTGCTGGAAGATCCCCGCGAGTGTGCCGTCGGAACCGGCAGCTGCGCGCAACCACAGGTGGTAATCGTGTCGCCGACGCGTGAGCTGATGCTGCAGATCTACACGGAGGCGCGTAAGTTCACGCACGGCTCCGTGCTCAAGGTGTGCGTGGCGTACGGTAGCATCGCCGTGCGGCACCAGAGCAACTCCGTCGCGAACGGCTGCCACATCCTGGTGGCGACGCCGGGCCGGCTGCTGGACTTCGTGGACCGCAACCGCGTGTCGTTCGAGGGCGTGCACTTTATCGTGCTGGACGAGGCCGACCGCATGCTCGACATGGGCTTCATACCCTCCATCGAGAAGATAATGGACCACCCCTCCATGGTCGCCAAGGACCAGCGGCAGACACTGATGTTCTCTGCGACGTTCCCATCGGACATCCAGCACCTAGCCGGCAAGTTCCTCGCGTCCTACCTGTTCGTGAAGGTACGACGGGAGGAACTTGCCGGCCAGTGATTAAGATCATACCGCAGGCGGACCAGAAGGTGCCGGACTTCCTGCAGAGCGGCGGCGGCGGCAGCTACGAGTCCAACAAGTATGGCCACAGTGACGTGCGGAACTTCAACAACAGCACTCCTGCTGCGGCCGCAGCGGGCAACCAGCCTGAAGAGGAGTGGTAGTGTGACCTGAGTAGTAGTAGTAGAGTAACAAATGAACTCTTTGAAATGGTATGTGCGACAGAAGCGCGTTTTGTGAGTGACATTATATGGAGTGTGCTGAATATTCAGATGGTATGGATGGCAATCCTAATTAATAAGTATTATAGTATGGAGAATTCAGTCACCAGTGTTAGGTCGGTGCTAAGATTCCAATGATTGCGTGCTCAAGTGAACCCCGTGTTGCTTAACAGAAGACTGCAAATAATATTGACGAGTATATTTAAAATGATATTAAATTGTGTATAGACAACATAAAAAGCTGGTTCTGTCATATCATCTGTAAGTTATTATAGTTATTTGATTATACTACCTACTTTATTATAGACACACAAAAGAGCATTCTGGTGGTTGGCAGACAACATGGGGTTTGCGACACCCCAAGCGACTAATTAAGGGTTAAACAACTTTTTGTCAGGTATGTTTTGAGTTAAGTTTATTATTCAAACCAGTTTTGATATATCTTACGTTAACCTTTTCTATTGTTAGTGTATATATAGTATACATTAGATTTAAAATATGTTTTTATGACGTCGTCGCGTCGGCGCGGTGATTAGTATTTTTATATGGTCTAATTTACAGGTGCTCTACACTACAGAACTGATTTATTTTAGTCGCAAAATACTTTATAAGGTGTCTCAATGTGTTGGAAAATTTGTTGATGACGATGACGTTGTAGGTTAGTCGTGCATAATTGTAGCTATCAGAATCATAGTCGTAAGTGTTTTTATAAACCGTAACTCTCGTACATTTATACAATTTAAAACTGATATGTTTTCTTTCAATTAAGTAAGTTAAGTTTATATGCTAATTTGGAACAGGTACTTATGATGTATAATATCATAAGTAGGGTATTTTTTCTTTGACTTCAAACTTTTAATTAGTGTGTATCACGAGGTCAATGATTTATTCTTAAATAATAACTTCACTATTTTGAACTTGAACTAATGGCAGAAATGAAAATGAGTCCAGAGTTGGAACAGGTGTTTGTGACCTACCTGTAGTTAGTAGAGTGGGGCTGACCCAAATTAAATAGTTGTAATTTTGGCATCTTTATGTTTTTGATCGAAATTATATTAGTTATATATTATCTGTGGTTATATTAATCTAAAGGTTTAAGTTAGGTTGAATAGGCAGTGAGATTTTAAGTTATTATTGCTATGTTCAATATTCCCTTAATTAATTTATATATAATATAATATTTGCCTTACCCTGCATCTGCATAGTGACAAAGTGCTGAATCTAGCTAAGGAGAAGCTCTTCTAGAACCTGGCACAATGGGATTAAGTAGTTACCTAATAAAATCCTGCTCTGTCCGGCTCTCCAAGATACAATATTTCGCGCAAAATCTAAACTGAGTAAAAAAATATGTTCCATGTCCAAATATGTTCAAGGCCTGTTCTAAACTATCTCATAAGCTCATCAAATACATACGAAAGGTACCTATGATTTGTGTGTTCAATAAGGCTCATCGAGAATGTTTGGAACAGGGACTTAATATCTAAGATATTTCTATTTAGGTATATCGAATCGGTTAATGTAAAGTTTAAAAAGATGCTATGACTATAGTGTTGTGGAAACTTTCGGTCGGTACTCCCGATCATACAAACAATTTGATTGGGGGGACCAACCAAGCGGAATGAAAACCATCTTCTCTATTTTATGAGAAATTGTAGGGATCTGGGTGTTGTATTTGTAATTTTTAGATGTTTTTCGCATATCAATATTTGTGCGTGTATTTTATGATTAAAACGATATTTGTCCTTGGATATTGATGTTTTGTGTAACCTTTTTAGCTTGAATTTTCAAGTTTTACAGTGACACGTACCAGTAGCGGAACCAGGGCGTATCCCCCCTATAACAGAACATTTACTATCACTGTACCTTAGAGGTAGACAATAGTAAGTCCACTTTTTGAAAATGTCATTTCTGTACTTTAGAGTCTACCTCTAGTGGACTTACTATTGTCTAAGGTACAGCATTGTTTTCTGCCCCCTATCTTAGGGGCTCAAGCAACGAGCTAGGCCAGTAAACATGATTTTAAGTACTTATTATACTTTTTTAGAAGTGATAAACTACAAAGATGTGAAAGATGCCTAAAATCATAAATGATTTTTGACTTTCGTCAAGATTATGTTCTGATAAACCTTATTTACTATGGCGTCTTTCATTTTTGCAACCGTGTAGGTAAAGTTGCTCTGTCAAACTTTATAAAGGTTATTGAAAGACAAATTCACATTCAAGACTTTATTATTATAAATAGCACATCTCGGTTACAATGAGATCAATTGGGTGGAAAACTGTCAATTTCTCACGCTAGGTGGTGCATTCGCGATTGTACCTTAGTATGACACGGGAACTGTCAAATTGTATGTAGTTTTTTGTAAACAAAGTTTTAAAACTTTCCAACCTGAATGCAGTGCTTTCAAATGTAAAAGTAGGGGATACATTTATTACTATTATAAACCGCTAGCGAAACATAACGCCGAATTCTTTGCATGTTTACCTTTCTACCAGATGAGCTTTTCCAGCTACTGTCGCATTTCTCCTTCGAATCTCAGTTGGAAGCTCACACACGGTCATCATCAGAGAATACATTTTATGGTTCTTTATCGCAATAAAAAGCTCAAAAATCGAAACTGACGTAAACAAGGTACAGTCACCAAAGCGCCATTTGGGTTTTAGGTTTCAGTTTTCCGCTTAATTGGATATTACTAGGCTGTGATTATTTTAGACACCTACTATTTTTATAAATCTGGGTACGGATACTTCTTTTTTGCGGGAGTCGACGCACACGCCAGTCACTGTGTGTGATACAGATACAGCTACCCAGAAATAACTTGCGATTCGGGAGCCGACACGAACTTGGAACTACACAAACTATTTCAAAATGTATGCTTGAAAATTGAATCTGTGCCTACCGCGCAAGAGCTTATTAATTTAGTCACAGAAGAGATAATAGTACCGCGCTGATTCAGATACCGCACCCCACCCCTCTGGGGCGCCAGGGTACGAACCAGAGGGTCTTTATTAATCTGTGCCAGAGAGTTTACGCAGTACGCAAACATTTGCACGTGTAAAAACGTCATTTGGCTATGTAGTAGTAATAGGTGATTATTTTACGAGCGTTCTAAGGAGTGTCCGAGGTGTGGTTTACTGGTAATCATAAACATTTTCATACAGGCACATAAATAGCTTCTGGCCCCACACCAGGATACTCTTTGTCGTGGGAACCAGAAGCAGCGACATCACAAACATGTAACATAAACATGTAACATGCACAGGGGTTTTTTGTGGTTTTGACATCTCCCAAATCGCCCAGTGAGATTTAGTTGAAGTAGGTGTAGGTATCTGTACTCACAATATTTTTTAATACTTTTTTCTTGGATATTAACATGTAGGTGCGTGTACATATCTTGGTGTATCAATGATACCTACTTTGTCATCATGGGGTTTATCAGTCTATATCACAAAATTATTTATTTGCAATGTTATTTGCAAATCTTTGAGTAGCAGCAGTATCTTAGATACTATTTGGTAAGCTTACCAAATTCAAATTATTATCATTAACTGCAAATTTAGTCTTCTTTAATGTGTCTATAGTAAATTTTGCTGTAACTTAACCCTTAATTTGGCAGATCAAAAAAAAACCGAATTTTATAAAAATAATATCTGTAGCGTGTTTGAATGACATTAAGGGCCATAGGAAAATTCCTAAAATAAATATATTTCTATCAATTTTCCGGAAAAACCATGTTCCACACACGGAACATTGCCAAATTATCAGCGCAATCATTGCGTTCTCTAGGAAGAACATTGCCAATTTAGGGGGTAAAGTGTTAATTAAAAAAAACTGACATATTTTTATAAATAGTATATTGAAAACCTAAATAAGGCGTTACTGCTCCTTAGCTTTTCATTCAAAATTATCATATTTTATGTCTGTGTCATTTTGTACGAAACGCTAGGAAGCAGTTACGATTAACTTTTCCAGAAACTAAGCACAATCGTGTTTTGCATTTTATGCAAAAAACTGTGGTCTTTTTTGGCACTGCCTGCAACGGCCAAGTTCCCCAAATTCAGCAAAATGTCCAACTTCATCATATCTGATGGAGTTTGATGGCCTTGGGATGGTTGGCTTAGCTATGAAGCTTTCAGTGAAGTCAGTCTTCTTACGGCTTGCTGACTTACCGAGCATCACAAAGTTGTCATACAGTTCTCGCCTGAATTTTTTTAGGGGTAGCTTTTCACTTTGTTGTTTGCGGTACAGTTGCCAAGCATTATTTATACAAATGTCGAGGAGTTGTACAAATATGCCCATATACCACCTCCTTGTTTTCATTGGGGTTTTGACTGAGTATTTGGCGGTGTTCCTTGGGAAGAACACCATGCTTCATAGGTTATTTGAAGTGTAAATACGTGTTTATTGAATTACATTTTAGCACTAACTCGTTATGTATTTCTCAAACTCGTGATGCAATAAATAATTTGAGAAGAAACCCCATGCAAAATAGAAAAAAAAGCAACAAATATCTTCAGTAAAACAGGAGCGCGCCGGTTCGTTGACATTTTCGTTCCGAACTGACAGTTTTAGTGTTGACAGCAACAGAATATTTTTTTTTAACACTTGCTGGATAAAAATAAAATACCTTTTTATCAATTCAGGGCCATTTTATCGCTAAATAAAGTCACTAGATTTTCATAAAGTTGGTGTTCCGTGCACAGAACATCACCAAATTAAGGGTTAAGGACTTGTCGGTAAAAAATTACAAAAACTGAAAAAAGTCCTAAATATTAATGTATTTTCAAGTTTTTAACTGTGATGCGGAGGGCTTTTGAGGTGGAAAACTTGGATTTGTCATAACATAACCCATTTAACCACTAACAACTCATAAAAAATCAAAACTACCTCATTTGATGCAAAGCGCCAGTACTAACTTTTTACGATTACTATGGGCCATAATTAATGAGAAATTGTATTGTACTGTACGATATGCATTGCGTGTTCAAATATTGTGTACGAATTGGTACGAATAAAATGTTCTAACAAATTGGACCCGAATAGGTACTTTGAAATACCTAGGTAGTTACTACAGGCTCCATATCGTCTCGAAATATGCCCGTTTGTAATTTTATACACTGTATGAAGCTCTGAAGAAAGCTTAAAAATGAATGCCTATTGTTTTTGACGAAGCCTTAGAGAAGGTAACAACGCTATGCGTTAGAAATCATTATCACATCGATAAATCCACCCTGTCTCGATCCCACTCCAAACTTACCTCTCTCAAACATGACTATTATACCTACCTAACAAACACTTACAATACAAGAGTAATATTTGTATACCTACTATAATAGACATTTATGGAGGGAATAGTGACATCAAAAATCATTAAATTGACTGACTAATAAATAATATCCGAGGGCATATATTAAAAAGTGACAAGTAAGTATTATATGTAAAACACGTACTTAAAAATAAGCATAATAAAATAACTTAAAATTTATAGCCGATTTATCAATCATCGGATAATATAATCAATTACCGATCTAGGAATTTGACATTTCACAGTTACATGAACTGTTAAATAAACTGACTGTTTATCTGGAGATTGAAAAATCACCCCTTATTAATAGGCTATTTTCAAGATGGCTGGCGTTAAGTCGCAAATAGTAAGAGTAATCTCAAGGGGGTCGCTTTTGATGCCGTGTTGTGAACCTGCCTTGCCCGAAGAACCGGCTACCTGAAATATACAAACAGAATAGCTAGTTGATTCTTAATAAGATATAAGTATTCTTGTAAATTTTATGCACGATTTTAAGCTATGATAAAATAGACAAAAGATAACCCAATGGGGAAAAGGATAAGTCTGTCAAGCACTGCGCTTGAACGAACATACGGACTGCCAAGACAAGTATTAGGAATTTGATCCTTTTATTTTATTTTATTTATTGAACAAAAATCCACAGCCGTACATAAAAGTTAAACAAGAATATAGATTAAACAACTAGGCCAATTAAGGATTTCACTATGTAAATAAGTAGTCAAATAAGGACGGCCCTTATTATGAAATGCAAAACCGTACGAGATTCAGAGTTTTTCTACGTCATCTGTCACAATGGTATTCAGGTATCGTTTCGATCGATTTATTTCCGTACGAGATGTAGCCTTATGTCAGTTTCTATCGACTTTGAAATGGCAAATGTATGCAGCTAAAACTCGTATGGTTTTTGACAAGGAGGAAATACTGTATTGGCCTTATGAAATAAAGGCACAACATAATAATCAACACCCAGAAGAAAAAAAACGGTATTCACAAGCAATAAGAATGGAAATTTTGACATTTCGTTAAGGTTTTGAAGTCACGGACCACGTTAGACGAGGAATCGGGATCGATATGATATAAAAAAATCTTATTTGAAGGTTTATGAATGATTATTTTGATACAATATGTTCTTTGGAAATCATTTAGAACGTGTTCTATTCCTCGGGAGTATATGGAATCCGTTATTTCATCAAATTTGACTGTGACCGACACAAGAATCAAACAACATATCGATACACTGGGAGGCAGTTAAACCTATGTTTTACTAGTGATTCTCTCAATTCTTAATATTTAAACACGTCTTTTGACTAAATAAAATTTAGACCGCTTCTATCGATACCAAAGTTGGTAACTAGTGTATGTCATTCCAACTAACAAAGTCGTAAAAAACTACGAGCTAGTCGTAAAAACCCATCCACAAACCCGCACTGAGCCAGCGTGGTGGAAAATGGCTCAATCTTACTCATATCCGGTAAAGGCCTGTGCCCCTCGGTGGGGACATTAATGGCGTGACCCTACACTATTTATATCTCCTATTGATGTTCTCATTATCATCACTTGATGGTCCTATATACATCATACCTATACTTTGTCAAAAAATGCTAGGCATTAAATAATGGACATTTGAAGACTACTGTTTTTTCTTTAATGACATATTTGGTTTGTCAATCAAAACACGCAGTGGTGCCCTAATATGTCACATATGTTGCCATTACTTTTTGTTTAGCATTTCTTGACAAAGTATACAACATTTATACAAAAGCTCACGCTTTTTCCCGTAATAGGGGACTAAGTACCTCCACTTGCTACGATCCTTACATACATTCAGTTCCTTACACGCACGCACCATGAATATTTATCTAGTGTGGGACCAAAAGCAATGAACGTGCCTGTATGTAAATGTAATAGTAGTTTATGAAACTGTTGCATAATGAGGGGTATTAAAACATAATAGTATCCCACGAGAGTTTTAATACCTAGTTATGTGCAGTTTCATACACTACTTTATCTACTGTCACTCCTACAAATATCAAAGTTAAAACACAACAATATTTCCTCATAAATCAGTGCTTAGACACAACAAAACGTTGTCACGTCACGTTGACGTTTTGTTGCCGCCAAAACTCAGCATATCACAGCGCATGCGCGGAGCATGGTCCACAGTATCAAACCTCTGATCAATGAACCTCTTTGTTTAAATCTTCCTGCCTCCAAGTATATCAAACAGAGTGCCTGTTTGGTTGTCAACTATAACTTAAAAAAACCAACCATCGATACAGACTACCAAACACCTTGGCTGTACGGTTTCAAGACCCTTGCCTTTCCCAAAAAAGTAAAACTATATCGTTATGGAAAAAAAGTTTAATAATAACATTAGTTTTGCTCGAAAGGTAGTGTTTTTTTTAATTTGATTACTGTATTGCATGTATAAAGAACGTCATTATGAATTCGATTTCAAGTTTGTAATTCGAACTTAATGATATGAGAGAAGATAAATTGTTTTCTCTCTGGCCCTTACCAGACAATTATCAGCTCAGTTCCACCTGGCCTGGTTCCTCAGCGTGTTGCGGTCCTGGATCAGCATCTCAGTCTCGCGCTTCAACCGGTCGGTGGCCACCTCCAGCCAGTGCTTATCGTTCCTGATGGCCTCACGCTCCGCCTTCAGACTGCTCATGGCGAGCATTAAGTCTGGAAATACGAATGTTCATCACATCAGCATCAGTCTCTGAACTGCGGAACATACTGCACACACTGCAGGTTGAGTATAGGTAGATGTATGCAAAGCGCATAACTGAGTAAGCACAGAAATTGTAATCCCTGCTCAGTTATGGAATTCATCGCTGATGCAGGCTTAAAATGAAGATTATGAATATTATAGTTTCAAATAAAGCGTCGACTTTTCTAAGTAATAGATGGTAATAACCACAGACCAACGCAACACTTTCCTATATATATATCCATCATGTTTGGGCTCGTTCGATTCGTCTTGATAAATACTTTGGTCCTTAAATATTTTTTGACATGGTGCTGATCTGATGCTGGAGCCGGAAGGTGGCCATGGGAACTCTGTTACCAAACGGTGCATTCCTATCGTGTTTGGGCTCATTTGATCTGTCTCAACAAGTACTTTGATCCTACAATATTTCTTATGAAGTAGAGCTGATCTGATGCTGAAGCCGGAAGGTGGCCATGGGAACTCTGTTACCAAACGACGCAATCCTATCGTGCTTGGGCTTATTTGATTTTTCTTGACAAGTACTTTGATCCTAGAATATTTTCATGACATGGAGCTGATCTGTTTGTGTTTGAGTCGTCTATCTTAATCTATGTATGGCCTGTGGTAATAGCAGGTAATCAAATTCGCAGGCGAAATCTACGAAATATTTTAAGCCAAATCAGTGATACTCGCATAGCTTAGCAGATCCATTAAATTTTACCTCTACCCTATCGATGAATTATGGTTAGGCGGCCTACCAGATACCCTACTAGATACCCTACCAGGTACCCTACAGATACCCTACCAGATACCCTACCAGATACCCTACCAGATACCCTACCAGGTACCCTATAGATACCCTACCAGATACCCTACCAGATACCCTACCAGATACCCTACCAGATACCCTTTTTTCTGGTGTATCACTCCGCTATTTTGCAATATTTCGCAGGTTTCCACTTAGTAAATTATGATTAGAATTTGCTTCATTTTTGACAAGACAGTAGAAGATAATGTATGTACCTATCTATTATGTAAGAAGTCGGCCCAAGTCATCAATCATCAATCACATCAGCAAGGATCGTCTGAGTGAGGCTGGTGCCTGTGCCACCCCAAGCGGTATAGACGGTTGAACTCACTGTCCAGCTCGAAGTATTCAGCCTCGGCCATCAGCAGGTCGTACTCCGGGAAGTCATCAGGCAGGGTGAGCCGGCGGTTGCGAAGAAAGTTGAGGATATGTCGGAACATGGCGCCGTCGCGGTCGATGAAGTAGTGCTGCTTGAGCGTGTCCAGCACGAGAGGGGTGTCGCCGTTGAACATGCGCCCGAGCAGCGAATCGGGGAACCTGCACCAGATAATGATATAATAGCTAGCAGAACGAATATTTACAATCTTGGGGTAGTAGTAGTACGAGCGAAAAAAAAAACCAGGATAGGTTGGTTAGCTGAAATGCTAAACTCCGAAAAAAATGTCTAAACTACTGAAAACCTCTCGAGCGACTTTCCTATATTATTTCCCTTTTTTGCAGCTATACGGTTTTAAACACCCTACGTATAGCTGCACTTAATTTTTTCTGTTCTGACCCTCGAGAAAGCTGCCTAGGTCGGACATATCGAGAGTAATTGAATTTGTATTTCGGCTAAGTTGATTCTGGAATGCGCTTGCATTGACGATATCTTGCAAAGACTGATTCTATTCAAAATATTCTATCTAGCTGTTAAACGTTTTCGTATTTTCGAACCTGCACCTCAGCATGAAATCCACTATACCACGGAGCTCATATATGGCAATATGTTCCAAAATTTATAATTATAATTCTGGAATTTTTAACCGACTTAAAAAAACTTATCAATTCGGTTGTATGTTTTTTTTTTATGTTTTTTACATCGAATACTAATTTTGAACCGATTTCAAAAAATCTTTCTTCGTTCGAATGGCCAATCCAATAGTATGGTCCCATTTTTTGAAACTCAGGAATCGGTCTTATAGTTAGGTTCTTACATGAAAAAACTATGAAGTTCAATTTGGTTTTACCTGGATGACATTATACATCCAGCCTTTTTGTGGCTTTTCGGTGTTAATAGTCATTGTCACGAGATAAATACTGGCTGTTAGGATCGTAAATTCGTTTTATGTAATACGTTTGGACTTCACCGATAAGAGACAGATTTTGTAGGTCGTTTTCGGGTTCATAGACGACATTTGTATACCCAGCGGGAACTATAATAGGTCATGAAGTCGGTTTTTTTTTAACACGCTTTTATTAGCTTGGGTTGTATGTAACGGAATATTCGCGCTTAATTTTCACCGGTTACCGCTCGATATACGAAAAATATGTTACAAGGCGCCCACGCTTTTTTCACAATAATACTAGTATTTTTCGTTCATTATTGTTTTAAGCTTATTTTAAAAAGAAATTTTAACTTTTTAGTTCGATGTTCTTTAAAAGCGTGTTTTTTAGTTTTTTTAAACTATATTTATTTAAGTTTTTAACTTGGTGAATTATCTATGAAGTGGAGGAATACTAACAATAATATTACATGCCTCCTTGGATGAACTACCTAAACGTTTAGGTAGTTCGTCCAAGCATGCCTCTTTTTTGTCTAATATTTTTTTTTGGATCATGTGTGGAGGATTATCCTCTTTGGAGGAGGAATGAATATAATCCTCTTTGTATTGAAAATACCTGTTACAAGGAGGTTGATTTTAACCGACTTCACAAAAGGAGGAGGTTGACAATTCGTCGGGATATTTTTTTTATGTATGTACATCGATTACGCCTAGACGGATGGACCGTATTGGAAATTATTTTTTTTGTTTGAAAGGGTTTACCTTCCCATTGGTCCCATTTAGTACATAAGCACTATACTCGTACATAGGTATATATTTTATATAAATTAGTACTACCTACTGTAGAACCATATATCTCCCTCTGTTGGTAACTTTATATACAAATTCAAGTACCTATACATTTTAGTGTTGTTCTGAGTACCTTTGTCAATTTTTTTTGTGACAACTTTATTGGCTTGTGTGTTATTGGCTCATTGTTTTTTTGTTATGTAATAGATTAAGATGTTTGTTTTCCTAATAAAGAAAAAAAATAAATAAATAAATAAATTTAGACCAGGTCAGGATCTGATGATGGTATCCTGGAGAAATCCAGGGAACTCTTCAAATATTATAGGCAGAACTATAGTGATTTTTGTGTTTTTCATAATAACTCGTGCAAATGCACATGGTAAGCATAATATTGTGTTGCGGAACTGATGATGAAGACCACACATGGCCACCAGAATTGCTCAATACTAGGTACAAATACAATCTACTATGCGTGGCTGACGGGCAACGCATAGCCTAAACCGGTGGACCTAGAGCCATGAAACTTTGTACAGGGGTTCCATAAATATGTAGCGTAGGATAGTACTAAGATGGGATTTGACGAAATTAATTCCCCAAGGGGGGGAGGGGGGAAATAGGGGGTCACAGTTTGTGTTAAACTCAAAATGCACTTGACATTGGTTTCTAATCAAGTAGGGTTTGTGGAAGTCGTTTTTTATGAGTTTTAAGTACCAATTATCACAATATAATGTTTAGGGTTATTTTACTGGGGATGGATTACCCGAAGGCCCGAAGGCCCGAAGGCCAAACGCTGTCCGTCCGTCCGTGTGTACGCAACGTAATTTTCGATAACGATTTTAGTGGGGATGGGGATGGATTCAAAAACCAACACGGCTTTTTTGGAAGGATATTAGCAGGAATTTCGATGAAAAGGTGTCAGTGACCTAGCGGTACCTATTTGCACATCGGAAAAGACCGTGTGTTAGGTTAGGCATCATCTGGTCCGAGAGACGGTATATGGTTGACTCGATTCTATGTGATAATGATAAATTGATTCGGACGCTTCTCGACATTTTATGTTCTATTAGTGTGTACACATTGCAAATTAATCGCAAACGTATTAAAATGCGACTAAAAAGTGTAACTACTCATACGAAGTTGCGGGCTTAATGCTAGTTAGGTATAATTATAATACTCAAAATAAATAAAAATTTACAATCGGTATTTGTCGTCAATTCCGATGCTGTGTACGTAGGAGTTCCTGTACATTGAACACTCCGTTCTGTTACGACTCCTCGCCGAAGGGCACAATTGGCAAGATATTTATTTTCATGCCCCGAGTGCCTTGATTAAAAGAGGCGAGGCAAGGGTAAACCAAGGTGCAGGGGAGGGGGGATCCTCTACAGACCTCGCCGCAAGCCGTGGCGTCGTCCGTCGCCTGAGGCGCCACGAGTCACGAGACGGCTCACAAGAGATAAAACAAGCTCATATTACTAAACTTTATACTCAACCTGCGAAATGTGGCCAGAGTTTTGTTATTGACGTATGAATTTTCATTCGGGTTTTAGTAAAAATATGTATCTAAGTAAGTAAGCGTGGCGGGACATTCTAGGCCCGTTTTTCACTCGACTCCAAACCCACAACTAAATCAGCACTTTGAAAGCCGAACATGCAATGAATAACTTCTATCCTTACAACTAAATTGCACTGGTAGATACTTTCTTGGATAGTGTTTTAGCTTAGACATTAGCCCAATCGACTTGCAAGAAAATACTTACGCAGTGAGGGTCTCTAAGGATGAAGTGTAGATAGTGCCTCCGACATCAATGTGTACAGGGGCGTTGAACTTAGTTGTGGCTGCGACCCTGGGGATGCCGACTATGGACTTCTTGGGTGTGTCCAGGTCCATGGAGCTGGTGCTGGGCAGGGCTACAGTCCCGAGGACCGCCTCGGGGGGTGGAGTCCCGGGCTTCACTGACATCGTGAGTGGGCACGGCGCTGGGTTCTGCGGGGTTTGGTGGTTTTATTATTTTTAAATACTCGTGATTTGTTTAGAGGTAAATCTAGTAGGATCACTTTTTTGTCTGTCTAGACTCGAATTCTCAGAAAAGCTAAGCTGCCAACGCAATAATCAGCACGGTTTCACAGACACGGTGATGTTGTTTGTCCTGGGAGATTCTCGTGTTATTTTGCAAAGATCGTGATTCTCGCGTTCGACTAGCCAGCTTCCCATGCTATACTCGGATCCAACTATGTAACGGTGGAACTTGCATCCCACACCACGTTCAACAATATTTCGAAATAAGTATGCGACGAAAATGGGAGTACTACGGGAAATTACTGTGAAAAATGGGAAAATGGGGAATTACTGTGTAAACAGGCCACATATTATGAACCACTGTCACACTATATGTATGCTAAAAGTGTGACGCTATCTGTGTTTGTTTGTATTTCTGTCTCTTCAGACTAATGAAGCACCCTCCTTTTCTAACACATGAACCTCCCCGCTAAAGACTGTCCACTGACCGACGTCCGACTTTAATTATTTATTATCTTTGAGTGCATCTCAACTACTGCCGCCTCAGAGAGGCTATCTCGCCGCGTTCACACCTAGCCCGGTCTATTCAGCGGCTAGATCTGTGCCTTTGTATGAAAAGCGTTGGTTAGGAAAATGCATGCTGTCCTCTGTATCTCATCCCACTGTTTGTAGAGGAGTAGGGTTCTCTTGAATACATAATTGTCATCAGAACAGGAAATTCAGGGTGTAACGTTTGACAAAAGTTTATGAACGCATTGAGGTATTTAATCAAAACTTTCCACTTTGAAAGAGAATCAAAAAGTAAAACCTTAGAGATAGTATCGGCCGTAGTATTTATATTATTTATCTTTGGTATCGACTTTGATAAACAACAATTTAACCAATCATATCTCAAAGATTGCAATCTTCGCCAAGAACTGCCACTTCCAAAATGCTTAAGTTGAGATACTATTACTATACATAATACCTACCCAAACAAATAGAATTTAGAATGATGTAAAGAGAGTCATGAAAATCTAGGCAAAGCGACCACAAAACAACCGAGAATATTCCACAGTAAAAAGTGTAGTACGAAAGCCTTGCAGAGTATTATCAGAGGGTGGCAGAGCGGGCATGCCAGCGGCAGCGGGGCGATCTCACCCACCCGTATCTTCATTGAAGCGGTGCCCTAAACACTTTTGAAACTACCTAAGGATTACAAAGTATCTAGGCTGTATATTATATACAATACACTTAGCGCCAAGACGATGCCGTCTTTTCTTCGCGAAAAAACGTGTGTTTTTTTAACATTAGGTATTTTATTTAGTTTTGTAAGTTTCAGACCATTAGTGGCCCCACCAAGGGACACAGGCCTTTATCCGGATACGAGTAAGTGTGAGCCATACTCCACCAAGCTGGATAAACGGATTTTATGGGATTTTATTCATTGATGGTCTACTCCGATTTCAGAAAATGTTAGGAGATACCATTCATTCATACTCTGGTTGCTCAGCTGATCTCTTCTACAGGTTAGGTGTTATAGGCTTATTGCATAATATAGCTATATTGCATAAAAATACCGCATTTAATTTGGGCCACATTTTCTGCCACTGAGAGTATCCTATCCTACATACATTTCATTGAAATTTCAGCTGAAAATTTTAAGTTTACGAACTTAGGTGAGTCCAAGAAATAAATACCTCGTGGTTGTTTTCTAAATTCGTCCTTCCCTTGTTCCTTTTAGTTATTTTAGTTATGTTTAAAAAAGTTTCTTGGTTTGGATCACGACGTATGAGAAAGTGTACTCAGGGACGAGCCATATAACTGTATGTTTCGTACTAGAAATCTATAATTAAGTCCAGTAACCAGAGTTACTTTAATAGTAAGTAAGTTTCACAGTAGCCGTTCGTAGCAGATAGTGCCCGAAGCGTTGTTACTAGAGTAGGAGCATCTAGTGGATATAACTAGGGATAGCGCCGCAACTGCTTACTAACGAAGCTATACGTTTAGCACTGTTTTCGGGGCACCTGTTTCAAGCGACATAGAGACTGAATTCGCACTTCAATGGTGTACCAGGACATAGAATGAGAGTCGCGTTTCATTAAAAAAAACGCTGAGGGGCGTATGCTCTCTCATGGTAAAGGTAATGCTGTAGGTACAGTTACAGTGTAATATAGTGATGTATGTTTTCCATGTGACGAGTGACGACGCAACACCTTTTTGGTGATCTGAGTAAAAATTCATCTCTTGTTTTCCATTTGTTATATTTGCAAAGTTCGACTGTTCGCCGAGAATGGCTTTTTAGGGTTCCGTACCCAAAGGGTGCCAAACGGGACCCTATTACTGAGACTTCGCTGTCCGTCCGTCCGTCCGTCCGTCTGTCTGTCACCAGGCTGTATCTCATGAACCGTGGTAGCTAGACAGTTGAAATTTTCACAGATGATGTATTTCTGTTGCCGCTATAATAACAAATACTAAAAATTAAAAGAAATTTAATATTAAGGGGGCTCCCATACAACAAACGTGATTTTTTTGCTCATTTTTGCTCGATATTGATAATGGTAGCAGGTAGACGCTTAAAATGTTCGCAATATATTGAGTTGATTATTTACTTAAAAAATAAGTAATTAAATTAAAATTAAATTAATATTTAGGGGGGGCTCCCAAGCAACATGTTTTTTTTTTTTTCGGTTTGTTATAGTTAATGGTACGGAACCCTTCGTGCGCGAATCCGTCTCGCACTTGGCCAGTTATTTTTTAGTTTCGGTTGTTCCCTGGGCGGTCTTTACAAGACCTCTAGCAAGCCCTGGGGCTCTCTCCAGGTATTCCACCAACAATTCACGTCGAGAGTACCAAATCTAACTTGTGATTGCCATAAAATGGTGTACAATGTCATCTCAATAAGAATTGACGTCTTGCATACCAAGAGTAGACCTACAGGGCGCCTAAACGAGTTGTAATTTATAGAGAAGTGGTGCTAGGAAAATGTCATCAATATTATTAACCGACTTCCCAAAGGAGGAGGTTTACAATTCGTCCGGATGTTTGTTTTTTTTTATGTATGTGCCCCGATAGCGCCTAAACGGGTGGACCGATTTGGAAAATTATTTTTTTGTTTGAAAGGGTTTACCTTCCCATTGGTCCCATTGACACCATGTCAGGATCTGATGATGGGATCCTGGAGAAATCGAGGGAACTCTTCAAATTTTATAGGCAGACCTATAGTGATTTTTGTGTTTTTCATAATAACTCGAGCAAATGCAATGGTAAGTATAATATTGTGATGCGGAACTGCTGATAAAGACCACATATGGCCACCAGATCTGCTCAATACTAGGTACAAATACAATGCGTGGCTGACGGGCAGGCAACGCATAGCCTAAACCGGTGGACCTAGAGCCATGAAACTTTGTACGATTTGACAAAATTAATTTCCCCAAGGGGCGGGGGGGGGACAAGGGGTTACAGTTTGTATTAAACTCAATCTAATCAAATAGGATTTGTGGAAGTCGGTTTTTTCTAAAGTTTACTTTTTGTTTCAATTATTTTGTATATTAACAATCTAACTTTAGTCCACTTTTTTTCATATTATATAAAAAAAAATGTGTGTCCTTCTAACAGCTCGATGGTTGAACATCAGAGCTTCATATAAAAATTGCGATGGAGCTATATTTCTAGCTTCAATATTGATCTACCGTTCGCGGAGCCCTAGCTTCGGGCGCAGCTCCCGGCTGCAGCAGTCGTTCAGAGTTCCTTAACAATAATGAATTTTTAAAACGTCACTAGTAAAATTTAATTATTCAAAAGGTGTATTTCTGTGTTCAGCTGGTAAGTTCTGCAGTGCTGAACGATTTTAAAAGGAGATGTGTACTTTTTCCTAGACTGTTGGTATCTACTTTATTATGACTTTATTCGAAATAGTCATGAACCAAGCTAAAACCATATTTATATGAAAGAATATAATTTATGGATTCTAAATATAATATCATGATATTTTTTTTAATGAGATGTGATTTAAAAATAACTATTACTTTGAAATAAAACTACCGCCCAGAACAATAATTTATTATAGCAACACTGTTTTGTCCCGTCAATGACAACAGCCCCCTGTTCCGAGACGCGCCACAATCGATTACAGCGTCCACGAAGACGTTCCGAGTCAGCTTTGGCGATACAAAACGATGGCATCGTAGACGCTGTAATCGATTATGGCGTGACTCGGAACATGGGAAAAGTGTCAAAAAATGACAACAATGAATGAATGACAGTTTGTTTTGCTGCTTAGCTAAGCGAGCTAAGCAAAGGATACAGGATATAAATCCTACCCATAAAATCATTTTTTCAAAATTGATAAAAAATGACCGTTTTAATAAAAAAGATATTTTCGTAGGCTTTATTCATATTCGTTTCCCTACCAGAAAAACCGCATATGATTAAGGTTCAAAAATCAGTACCGGAAAAATACATCTCCTTTGCTTCAGACTATCGCAAGAAAGAAAATCGCATTTAAATCCGTCCACCTGTTTGGCCAACAAAAGTATTTATTCAGGTATACTCGTCCAACGATCTTTTGGCGGGCGTGTGAGACCTCATGCAATGATCCTGTCAACAATTGTCAGATTCACCTGTCACCGCACGCCAATGATCGTTGGACAACTAGACTGCTGTAGTGGACATTCACATAGACAAACGCACAGGATTGATAGACAGACAGAGAGACAGACATACGCTTCAATAGTAAATTGTTATATAAGGGGCGTAAGAGAGCTATTTCAGAACAAGATCCAATTTGGAGCCCGTGCGTGCGCTTGAGCGAGGGCGAATATAGTTCGATGGTGAAATAGCCATACTTACAACCCGAGATAAGCATTCGACTTTACATCATTCATGCGAGGTAAATAAAACATTTATGCGGGTTTTAATTGATACGTGCAGTCATATTTTAGGGATCTGTTGGGACCTCATTCTGAACCACTTTCCATATATTCATATATGATCAGAGCAACTTTATATTTCTCTTCTGAACCATTACGCAGCCGCAATCCAGCATATACAAAGTCACCAGACAAATTCCCAATTAAAAGAGCCCTTCGCGCGCTATTTCGATTCGCGCTTGACGTAGTTTGAAGCTCACACACAACAATATAGGTACACGAAGAGTCGTCAGACAAACCCTAGGGCTGCGCCCCGGGGCACTCGAGACCCTTTCTATCGTAATTAGTTTAGCCGGGGGGCACAAACAGAAAATACAAAGTCTGTGTTCAGGCTATGAGTAAAATAATATTGTAATGTATAAGGTTTCCAGCATAAAGTTGGCTTATTCTGATGGGTTAGTGAATTTATATAGTCTACCTAAACTCGAATGACTAATCTCGGTGGCAAAAAGGTAAACCATAGCCAGTATAAAAAATATAAGTAGTGCACAGGTTTCATGTTCTTTTTTTTTTTTCTCCATCCTGCACACTGAGCCAGAGTGGTGGAGTTTTGCCCTCGGTGGGGACATGAATGGGCTACATATTATTATTATTTAGGTATCATGTTTTGCATCGCTGACCGTTAGAACATGTCTATGTTAAGGGCGGGCCCTAGGCAATCAGAACTCAGAATTTCATCATTATCTTATTATTAGAGGAATATTTAAAAAAAAACACAGCCAAGTGCAAGTCGGTCTCGCGCACGAAGGGTTCCGTACTGTTGTCTATAAAAACCCGCAAAAAAAAAACCCGCCTTTGGTTGTATGGGAGCCCCCCTTAATATTAAAATTCTTTTGCTCTTTAGTATTTCTTGTTATAGCGACACAACAGCAATACATCATCTGTGAAAATTTCAACTGTCTAGATACCACGGTTAATGAGATACAGCCTGGTGACAGACAGACAGACAGACAAACAGACGGACGGACAGCGAAGTCTCAGTAATAGGGTCCCGTTTGGCACCCTTCGGGTACGGAACTCTAAAAAGATTAAAGCCAAGCTAAGCAAGTCTAACTGAGGAACATACTGTGCCATTTTTATAATGATTAGATAAATAACAAGAACACAAATTCAGATGCGGTGCGAAATTGTAAAATAAAAAAATTGTGACAGACAGATTTTCTGGCAACTTCAGAAGACTTTTCTATCGAGCAAAATTAGAAAAATTACGTTTATGGGAAAACGAAGTCACGCTGACACTCGTGATCAACAAGCTAGTGAAAAAACGTACAGCAATACGAGCGATTTGCGTTTTGCTAAAGGCTGTTTTTGCCTACGGCGCCGTCTTAAGAAACCTTTATTTATCTTGTCTTGACACTTGTTCCTTATTGAGTGCGGTGCGTAGCAATATTTTATTCAATTAAAAAAATGGATTTTGAGCTGCAAAAAGTTAATTTATTCGCTGAATAGACTAATCAATACCTTGGCTTTTGTATGCAAGTAAACCATGGCCACATTCCATATACATTTTAACCTAAATTATTACTCGTATCGTACCGAATCGATACCGTGTAGCCAGTAGGTAGGTCGGGCAACACAATCAGACGAGACGGAGCGGAAAAAGCCTGAGGCCTTCCCCCAGGCTGCCGTGCTGGAGTCAAATTTATGTCTCAACAGGAGCCCCAAGCCTCGGCCGTGGAACAGCCTGAGGCCTTTGAGATATCGGGGCTCGACTTACATAGCTCTCATAATTACACAGCCCGCACAACCGCGGGGTATGTCCTGGTTTTCACAAAAAAACTTGGGACGGTGATGGCTTTAGATGATAATAATGGTGGATGGTGACAGTACTCCAATGTTGTGTAATGAATGAACTAATAATAACGTCAGTATACGGCCTATCAGTTTCTGAGGAATGAAAGTAAACAGCATAGTAAAAACTTAAGGGAGGAGAGAATACCAAATATTTCTTAGAAAACTCTTGCAAGATAAGTTCTTGAACTGCAGTCTTGTGGAATTCTTGTGTGGTCTGTGGAATTAATTCTTGTGTGGAATTAATTTACGAGTTTCTATGTACAATGAGTGCAGAAATATTTCATGTAAGTATTAATTTATACCACATACTTGCTATGCTACACAACAGAATCAAATCTAAGTATGTGTTACGAACCAAAAATAGCGAAATCAACACCTTATAAACATCAAAGAACCGTCTTGTCCTGTCCCGCCGGTCTCGAATCCAGGACCGCTCGCTCAGGAGGCCGAGCCCGAACCGCTACGCCAAAGAGGTCGTCAATGACTATGATCTCAAACAAACACAAAAAACCACACCGGTACAATATTCCAGCTTAAATGCATACAGGATTACAGGATTAAAGAAATGCCTTCAAATATCTATAGAAATAAAACAAAGCAACATTAGTATCACTAAAAATTTTACAGAAACCCGAGTTGATCGGCACAGTACTTACTTACATCACGACTCGTACTTTAGGCCTTGGGCAGTCTATACATATAAAAAGCACTGAGGTCATAAATTGTTTTAGCGAGTAGTGAATTTTGCACACATGCAAATATTGTTACCGGACTACGGCGAAGCCAAAAAGGAGGGTTATGGTTTTGACCGGTTTGGACGTATGTTTGTATCCCGACGTGCCCCGAGTGTAATACTCGGCGGGAGAGAGAGAGAGAGAGAGAGAGAGAGAGAGAGAGAGAGAGAGAGAGAGAGAGAGACTAGACCCGACGTGCCAAAACAATGGCCTAGTACTGTAAGTACCTACCTAGTTAAAAATAAGTATGTAAGGTTTGTAGAGGTATATGTATGTCATGTTTATGTTGTTCATGTATCCCCCAGCACATCTAGAACATAAAATGTGTACAGGGCAATCGCGGATACGTGGGGGCGGGGCCATGGGGGCCATAGGCCCCCCAAACGACCCAGGAATTAATTTTTACTGACTCAACTTTTCGGTTCAGATGCACTTTTACACAGCATACTCAGAAGAAACAGAAATATATTTGCCATGCTACCCCATGAGATTTTTCCGGGGCGGCTTACGCCGCCCTATGAGTTCGTGTATTCCTCACATGATACAGGAATTTCATTATCTAGGCTCATCTTTTCGATTTAATTCATTTGGACTAAACTTTATGATTTGATTCAGGTGCATTTACACAGCATACTCAGAAGAAACTGAAATATATTCGAAATGTGATTTTTCCTTAGTACAGGGGGAAAGAGGATATCAAACAAACATTATGATAAGTATTTGCATCAAAAGGACTCTCCAAATCGGCCAACATGCACAGCACAGCATTGAACTGCATTCAATTCAATTCAATTCAAAAAAAATATTGACCATAAAATCATACATATTACTTAGTCAACGTCAATATAATATTAATATTTTTGTATACTACCGCCCGTTCGGAAGTTGTGGGCTTAGGGATGGAGCAAAGAAGGGCAAGAAACCTCCACCGTACCTCTTTTAAAATATCAGAGCCTTTAAAATACAATGTTATGTATTTCTACTTAAGTCTAAGGAAATACACCGAGGAGAGACGTACTGACTCAGTCCATCGCCCCTCTTTGGATTTCTGTGCGCTGAGATGGTAAAGACCATGCAGTTTTGTCATCTAAATATTCTTTTACACTGTAATAAGACTTCTTCAATAGGCCGTTTTTGACATAGTTTTTGAACCTCCTTTCTGGTAGGTCCGTTGCTTCATTAGGTATTTTATTATAAAAACTAACACATACTCCCATAAAAGAGTGAGCAACCTTACTGAGTCTGAACGCGGGCATAGCAATCTTATTTCTATTTCTAGTGCTAATACTATGATTATGACCTAAAGTCTTAAATAAACCTATGTTTTTTCTGGTATACATGATATTTTCATAAATGTATTGACAGGTAACAGTAAGTATATTGATATTTTTGAATTTGTCCCTTAGTGATTGCCTAGCATCTAGTTGATAGATAGCCCGAATGGCCCTTTTTTGTAAGACAAATATTGTGTTTATATCTGCCGCTCTCCCCCAAAGCAGTATTCCGTAAGACATAATACTATGGAAATAACTAAAGTAAACCAATCTGGCAGTTCCTACATCTGTGATGTGTCTGATTTGCCTGACCGCATAAGCAGCTGAGCTAAGTCTTCGTGAGAGACTAGTTACATGAGGACCCCATTGAAGTTTCGAGTCTATAGTGATTCCAAGGAAAATTGTTTCTTCAACGAGGTCTAGTCTTTCCGTTCCTATGCTTAGACTCGTGTCCACCTGCCGCACATTCGGTAAACAGAATTTGATACATTTTGTCTTCTTCGAGTTTAATAAAAGGTTGTTTACATTAAACCAACGTAACACATGAGAGAGCGTACTATTTGCATCGTCTAGAATTTCTTGTTGTCTTTTCACCTTAAAGATAATGGATGTGTCATCAGCAAATAGTACAATCTGAGTCATTTTCTCCACCATATACGGCAGGTCATTCACGTAAACTAAGAAAAGGAACGGACCCAGAATAGAGCCATATTATACAGTCTTTAGGCAACAGTTTAACTATTTATTTATAAATCGATGTGTTTTAACTTTATCTCCTGAAACACGCCTTTTCTTTACACCCCGACAATTTACCACAATCTTTTCCAACCGTCTATTCCACCGCAAAAACCTCGAACGCAAAATACTTATTCCTTTTTGTTAGAGCTGCGGATGAGGAGGGTTATTACTATGCCGGGGGCGAAGCGGCCTGGCTGCGCGCAGAGGCGCCCCGGGCGTCGGCGGTGCCCCGGGCGCCTCCGCCCTCCTTCGTGGTCCATGCCGGTGCCGGCCCTGATGTTATTGTATGGAATATAATATTTTAGGTTCATCTATGTGCGTACCTATAGTAAGGATGAATTGACAGAAAAATATTTAAGCACAGATAACTATAATATTATACTAATATAGTTACATACCTACTCTCTTCATTTCTTTATCTTTTGACAGGTCCTCATTGTGTATTATTATAACACTAGATGAAAACCCGGCTTCGCTCGGGCTCGGGTAAAATGTGAATGTGGGTACAAAATGAAGGTAGATATTTCTGTAGTTATCGGTTCTCAAGGAATATTAAAGGCAAAGCAAGGCATAGATTCGTTTAGCATCGTTCATTGTGTTTAATAAATATTGTAAATTAAAACTACAAATGTTTTTACTTAAATAACTTTAATTTAAAATCAACCTTAAAATAAACGAACTTTAATTAACAAAACAAATAGTTTTTAAGGTTTACTCTCGGTAAACCTCTCTGTTATAAAGCACCCAGTCTTTTTATTTACTTTGGAAGGTAAGTATGGTTAATTACACAATAAAGAACAACATTTTTACTACAACAACAACATTAGAACAACATTATCATACAATTTCACGATATGTTTCATGGGGAAAGTTGTTCATAATGATGGGTACTACCATTCCCCAAAAAATGGTCAGCTAATTAAATGTCACCCTGTATGTATACATTTTTCGTTAAATATTTATCACCTTATTATGGTATGGTATTAATCAGTCTTTTTATTTACTTTGGAAGGTAAGTATGGTTAATTACACAATAAAGAACAACATTTTTATTACATCAACAACATATAAGAACAACATTATCATACAATTTCTCTATATGTGTATACAACATTTTTCGTTAAATATTTATCACCTTATTATGGTATGGTATTAATCAGTCTTTTTCTTTACTTTGGAAGGTAGGTTAGTACTTGCCATTGCCATTGTTTGCAGTTTCTCGCAAATATTTTGATTTTACAGAAATTGCATGCCACTGGAAGTAAATAAGTACTTATTGAGTCTTACTTACAATCCACAGAAGAAAACATACAACCAAATTCACACAGTTACTCACCATCTTTACGAAGAGCCCTTCGTTGCATCCATTTTCCACAATTGTGGCAATGTTTGCCAAATGCAAGGAGATTCGGCTGCAAATGCAAAATGTTATGAAAGACCACGCTGAAAGAATGCGATCTTGCCTGGCACAATAAATACTTACGATTTTCGGCATAATATTATGTTTCTTGCACTCAATTCAATTTTTCACTGGCTTCCTCAATGATTCTGGCTTCTGCCAACAGAAATGTGATTACTTTCTCTGTGACAGAAATGAATGGCACGGTATTTTGTCTGTGAACTATGAATCGGCATTTTCTTCTATTAAAGCTACATCCACACTATCGTTCCGCACGTTTTTTTTGGGATACCATGCTTAAAACGACCATTATAGCCATTATAGCTACATCCACATTTCCTTCGGCATGTTTTTGTTGGGAAACTATGCCTAAAACTACCATTAGGCTACATCTACACTATGTACTAATCGTATACAGAAAAGGAACATGAATGCAACCGCAAATAAACGCAGTTTACCGGTTTCTAACCCTAGAAGACATGTGTGAAGAGACCATTGTCTATGGCTCTAAGTTACGTGGCCAATATGGCGCCTGCGATTTGTCTGTTCAGTAACATTAGAATTTAACAAAATACTCGACAATCCGAATTTTGCGGATATATGTTGTCGACTCGAAATCTATATTTTTTTATGTTTTATTATTCAGGTAAGGTTTTGATTGAGTCTACCGTACCCCTCGACGGAATTATTAATATAGATTATTCAGGTAAGGTTTTGATTGAGTCTACCGTACCCCTCGACGGAATTATTAATATAGATAAGTACATCTACCAACTTTATTCTGAAATGACGGGTGTAAATTGGTGTCGCTAGCATTGCGATATTTTGAATTGCGTCCGAGCATAGAATGGCATTTCAAAGATAGCGGTCGTAGTTCTTGACATTTCTGAGAAGCAATGTTCATTGTAGATGTCAAAGATATGAGGCACCTTCAGAAAACTTGCGGAATCAGATTGTGATAAATGGTACACATAATATCAATGATTACTGTTTGGATTTTAGTTTTGATTACAATTATCCTCATTAAAACATCCCATAATTAACGCTCAATTTTGCGATTAGCTCCTGGGCAACATTTTCTGCCGCTGAGATCTGTAATCAGACAGTAGTACATCTGTCATGTTACATACAACAGTTGATTTCTCAGTTACGTGGTTACATACAGCTTTATTAGGCCCTAAGTTTATCTTTCTAAACCTGTTTCATATCGCAAATTGATGTCATCATCTAACTGAAAAATATTATCAGCACTTGGAAAACCAGCAGTAGGTAAGCTACCTTTTTCACGTAAGCATAACATAAGGTAAGATTTAAATGCGGTCTAATCTGAGAATAATGAAAGAAAAAAATCCTCCGACTGCTAAGTAATTAATATCGCATAATCGCATTAACATCTAACTAAAAATCATATCTAGCACCCTGAGAACCAGCAGTAAGCCTGGCAGGCTCGTGGCCTGTCAAGTCAAAATAGATACTTTTTATGAACTGTCAAAACGGAACTTTTGTTCCTGAGTTCTATGAAATAACAACAGAATGACGTCATGGAAAAGTGCCATCAAATGCTGTCTTCTTTTGCACAAAATTGACTTTAAAAAATATATCTTCTGAAAATATACAATTCTGAGAATGTCAAGCCATTTTGTACTTAATGCTTCAACTTAAGACTTGTTCCTAGATTTATTGGACTACCTTGGCCACAAGCCTATTGTTTTCACGTAACATATGGTGAGATAATATTATCAATGCCGTCTAATCAGAGAAAAATCAAAAGAAACGTTGCAAGATCACTTTAGGTCACATCGTTACATAGTTTTCTCGCTAATCAAAATGATTAATAAAATCGGTCATCAGAAAATCACTTTTACAGAGTACCATAAGGCATAAGTTTGAAACTGAGTTTTTGATCATTATAATAAGTAGAAAAGAGTCAATCGAGTCAACGACGGTTAAAATTATTTGATTCTTAGATTTTTAAGAAGAATAAAAAAGATTTCTCTGTCATGAAATATAGAAAAAACTTACCATCCCAAAGAAGTCAACTGTCGAAAGGCGCAAACCCGAACGCGTGCACTGTATCGAAGCTCTCGAAAGCTACAGTGGAGCTTGATTGCAGCGCAGCGTCGAAGCTCATAGAGGGCTCCGACCAGACTCCGCCCCTTCAACCCTTGCATTGCAGAGCGCAGGACACAACTCTCCGAGTTTATGAAATTTTCCCGCGTTCTATGTACATTTAGAAAACTCATTAAATGGCCTCAAGTTTTTATTTTTAGACTTAATTTATAAGTTTTTTGCAACAAGTTTCTAGATTGCGATAAAAAATCATCAACTGGAGAAATGCACCCCTAGATTGTGTTGCGGAGATGACGATTGATAGATCTAAAGTGGATGTTAGATCCAAGAGCGTTATCGCCCGACTCTTTACCCCCTTGGAAACAGTATAGAACTGAAGTGAAGATATGGAGTGGTATATTTGCAACGGGTATTTGGCTTCATCATACAACAAACATATATGTTGAAAATTTCAAAAAAAAACTTTACTTATCTCATGCTGGTTTCCGCATGTTTCACGGAACAATCACCAAAATTTCAGTTAAATTGTTTATGTGTAAAGTTGTTTACAAATTTTCATTGCAAATGGATTAATTCCACTTGACATTTGACTCCAGTAGTTGCGCAACTTGTTTAGGTATAAACAGTAATTGCGCATCATGTGACCATCAGGGAGCGCGACACGCGGTTTGCTTTTCATGGTCAATTGAAAGTAATGAAACCAAAACAGTGAGGCGATTCCAGGGGGCGCGGGCGTCACAATCAAAACAACCTCAACCAAAGGTACACTTACACTACACGGGCGACTGTAACAATAGCTATTGTAGCTAGAGATACGGCCACACCACAAGGAACAATGAAATTCGATGAAGAAAGTGAGATGCCAGGCAATGATTGCTAGAAAGATTGCTCGTCTAAGCGTATCTTTAATAAAATATGCATTTGGACAACATAATAAACACTTCACTAAATATTTTATAACTTATCACTTTATTTAATCACAAATGTACTTATCATAAATACAATATCTTAATTTGTTTACATCCTATTCCGGTTTTAAGATCTAATGCTTATTTTCTAAAGAGGCGGACTTATAGCTAAAACTCCCTTTTCTCAGTCTGTATCCTGCAAAAGAAATAAAATCGATATAAGATATAAAGAATCAGAACATCACAAATACTCATCCAGCCACCAGCTGCCAGCTGGTCTGTTGTTTGTCTGAAACCGTCAATCTCCATAGCTGAGGCGACGGGCTAGCTCCCTATCACGTAGGTTTCCGCGCACTGTTGGGTATAAGCCTCGTCCTTTTTGTGCCAACTTTGTCCTGTTTTTTCCTATATTGGTAATCGACCCGTCTGGCTGCCGGTCTACCTATACGCTTCTCTTTCCCTCTTTCGGCCACCACGGTTGTTCAAGGATCCACTTCACCTGCCATCTCCTCGCCTAGACACTGGTCCCCACATGGACTTGTCAGATACTTAATACCTGCTACTAACTCTACTTATATGGTAGTCGTCAAAATCCCCTTCCGATATCCCGCACTGAGCCAGCGTCGTCGAATATGGCCTAATCTATGGACCCTATTATGTATATAGCTCTGTCCCATTATGCGTGCCTGGTAATCGCCCATCAAGGGCCATTGTGTAACCGTCTACACAATGGCCTTACTCGTATCCGGGTAAAGGCCTGTGGCCCTCGGATGGACATTAGCTAAATAATAATCAATTAATTTAGTATTTTTGCTCACATAACAGCATTCGACTCCCAGATGGCGTTGCCCCGGACACAGACCTGAAACCCGCACCAGGTTGTCGGGGTCGCAGTCGCTCACTCGGCGGCACAGGCCTCCTTGCCTCACGCACGGCTCCTCGTTCACATACTGATTATCTGGGGGAATAAAATGCAGATTAATTAACAATTATTTTCTTTGTTCACAGGAAATATCAGGTTGATTGGATCTCTATGGATATATCTATTTTGCACAGGACCTGTGGGCTGAGTACGATGACGATGACCACAGACCAAGATATAACGTTTTCAATGCATCCTTTGGCTTCAAAACTTAATAACTTACTAGTTTAGATATTATGTAGTAGTTAACCACACGAGCGAGAAAGAGAGGTCACAACTAGCTCAGACTCAAAGAAACTTTCAGCGGTATCTACCGTGCATATCTAATGCTGCGTACCCCGGGGCAACTAAGAGCTACTCGATTTTGGCGCGGGTCGTAGCAAGCAATGTAACCAACTAATAATTGAGTTTTTAAGACTATTTGTCTTGACATGAAAGTTTGAAATAAGTCAGTGTTGAATTAGATATTTGAAACGAAAGGCCTAAACTATAAAGAAAATAAAAGGTCGCCCTGTCGGAAAACTTAGCAACACTCGTAGTAAATATTCAATTCAAAAATATCTTCCTGGTAGTATCTTAAATACACCCAGTACAGTTGACCTGGAGTGACCTCAACGAGATAAATTATTGGTTGTTCACATGACTATACAGTCACGTGACAATCTCCTGATTGCCACAACGTATCCGCAAGTGCTGTGGCTAAAGTACGAGACTCCCGCTTTAAGGACCTACCAGACAGTGGGGCCGTCCATCGCTTGCGAGTTACTGATATTCAATGTTTTTGTTTACACTATATATGTAATATACATTTATTTTAATTGTATAAGGCTGGCAAGGCAAAGGTGTTGCAGGCAGTCACTGGTCATTGCTTATCTTTTTGTTACGAGATTAGTAATTCGAGTGCGGGCACAACACCACGCATCTATACCCACAAGTGAGATTGATGGTAAAGAGAGACTGAGACGCTGTTTGTTTTTTGGTCTGAAATGAGTCTAGCCTTGACTTGAACTCAAAGAAGATTTTGGAGATACATATCACCTACCGCACCTACCCTAAATTGCACGAAAGTTTGACGGTCTTGAAATCTTTGAAATTAATATACTTAAACACAGATTAAAACAGTAGTAACTCTACTCCAAGCACCTAGCCAGTAAGTATTAATGAATTTTAATATTAATAAACATGGTGTAAGGAATGAGTAACTACCTAGCACTTATCTGACTCTACTGTCGGAGTAAAATTATCTTACTCTGAATTGAACCTGAGAGTAACTTGTCCCAGAGTAAGCAAGTATTAACAACAGAGTAGTGTGTTTTTATTAATAAGACGGTCCGTATCCTTAGCATTAGAAACAAATTACAATCCTATGAGATTCTCACCAATAAAAAGAAATTGCAACTAGGGGAGCCTCACGTCTTTCACGGCATCAGAGGTAGTTGGGACAATTGTGGACATCACTTCTTAGATATTATCAAATATACACAACACACAACACATAAGTACTTATTATTTTTTCCCATTTTCTCTACTTTGGTTGGACCACTGTGGGAGAAGGCTGCAGAAACTCCAACAGATTGCTTTTTACTTCAGGGTTAGGCGGTAAAAATACTTCAACTAAATGCAGATAGACCTCATGTTACAACTTTTCCCATTGTTGAGTACGCGATCGCATTTAGTCCGGTTTGATGTTGTTTTAGGTGGATGCGACAATAATAAATTTTCTACCTAGGTACAGTGCAGCCTGTCTGGTAAAGTTAGATGAGAGTATAAAATGCTCAGTAAAACCGACGAAATCTTTCTTTTCAATATTGCGTCACACTGTACATTTTCCAATTTTTTTCGCTATTGTATCTCCATTTTCCATAAGCACTGAGATAGACTATTGCAAGAAACATTGTGTTAGTAACTCCTATCAGTTAAAAGTTACCTATCCCTCAGCGCTGTGACGTGCTATACGACGAATACGTCCAACAATTGCAAGGAAATAGGACCAATGAGGGACCAATAAGTGGCAAATTCCAATGAGGCCTTCTCGTATTCAAATAGAGATTTAAGTAAGATAAAAATATTGACACTAACCTTTAATCCAAGATGGTATATGTACGTACGCCGCTGAAACTGAATTCAGTACCAGCAAGCAAGCTAAAAGCACAAGTGTGGTCCGCATTTTGATATTGTATAACAATTATTCTGTTTGTGTGTGACTGTTGACGATACGAGAATATCTGAAGTCAGTTATCTGGCAAATCACTTTATATAGACGGAGCGATGTCGCTAGAAAATTCGGATAGGCTGGAACCATTGCAAAGTGAATCACAAGGGGATGTTCTAAGAGCAACTGCAGCAACTATACAAGTATTACATAATTATCTACTGTTGTTTACATTACACTGTTAAGTATTTAGGTCAGGTTCAAGAGCAAGAGCAAGAGCTAGCCAGACTTCCACCCGCATGTAGTCCTTCTTCCTCTTTTGACAATACACAATACCTAAATTCAAAATATACGCCGTTTTTAAGTAATTTTGTTCCTTTGGGAATGATAGTACCTACCCATCAATATGAACAACTTCCCCCAAGAAACATATTGTCGCAAACCAAAAACAAATTTTGGTGCTCCCTTTAACTTGTATCCAGCTGAAGAGGTCAAATGTGGGTAGGTACTGAAACTCGAAAATTTTTGGGCTGTTTCGTCGAGCGCTAATAACGGTCATGAGGTTTGTTTATCCTGAAACTTATGACAGGCCGCAATTAGTAGCCGGCCTACTAAGAGACTAATACGCACCTACTCTTGACCTTGCAGTGTAGTGTCAGTTAAACATGACCCCTAATTTATTGACAAGATATTAACTATTAATCACTACGTTCTAGAATGAGAGTAGTTCCGGAACATTATGGTTGGGGATTTTTGTTTACCGCGATCCGCGAATAAGATTTGATAAATGTATGTCATGGTCTCTAAGGTCGAGGAAAACAATGTTTTGGAACGATTAGCATAAGTGTGGTATTTTTTTACACTTATTTAATCCCATAAATAAAAGGCAGTGTAGTTTTTGAAATAATCTAAACCTATCATATTTTATCAGTAGGTTTCGTAAGACTGAAAGCGAAACAGGAAGAGATATCGGTGTACCCTTGACATAATTTCGCGGCTTCCGTAAACATAATAAACTATAGGAGACGTCGTCGGGTCACTTGTCGCGGCAAGTCAAGGGCCCAGTGCCATTGAATCTTTTATGCGTCAAAACAGCAGGAGCTTTTAGCTCTCTTCTGTATCCCCTTATTACTTAATAAAAAGTTTCCAGTCACAGATTGCCATTATAAACGGAAATTTCCAGTCCATGGGGTCCAGTAGAGGCGCGAGCACTGTTCAAAGAATCGCGCCTGGTCGACGCCTCAAAAGACCGGAAGGCTGGAGCCTACCTTGGGCAACAGCTGAGCCTTGTCATACAGCAAGGCAACGCCGCCGCCAGCCTTCTGGGCACCTCCTAGCGATGGCACGGCGGCAGTGATCTGGCTCAAATTTTCTATTTAAATTAACTAATATTCACTCGACGGGTCGATTATATCACAGCCATCCCTTCTTTTCCGTGGTACGATCTATAACTCCAATGTAAAGTATACTTATACAGGGTGTAACAGAAGGGTGTTGTCATATTTTAGGAGGTTGTTAAGGAGACCATTCTGAGCAACTTTCACTATGAAACCGATTTGATCAGAGAAACTTTATTTGATTGCTCCTGGATATGTTTTGGTCCGGGCGCGCGGCCGGGGCGGGCGCAGTTTGTAAAGGCTATCGTGTACACGTCGTCTAACACCTGTGATGGTTGGCTGGTCATTACGTACGTCAAACGGTGGTCAAAAGCATGGGTATAGGGATAGGGCTATCAGTAGGTACAGCGGCCTTACCGGCTATTGGCTCTCGACGTTGGCTTCGTGTTTAAACGCGCAAGAATGAACTTTATCATAATGACAATACGGCAAGTCGAACACGAAGCCGATGTCGACAGCCAATAGCCGGTAAGCCCCAGATTTCCATTTGTTCTGATCTTGTTTAGTTACAGTAACGAGAAAAACGCATAATTGTTTGAAGGCATTTTTATTAACAAGTTCAGTCGATATCGTTCAATTCACTTTTAAAATAGATGCATAGGCCATAGGTTAACATTTTAAAACATGCCTCTAAACGTACCTGAAACATAAAATAAAGGTACATAAGGCGGCTAAGAGATAAAAGATGCAAAGGCTAAACCGAAGGCTTACCTAGTACAGAACATTTTCCAAAGCTTTCATAACCGAAGTCACCACATAGTTATTCTCGATGTCTTATTGTTTTTGACGAATTGAAAAGTTTAAGACAAACGAAGGTAGTTTTAAGGCGGCTCATCCAGCTAGGTACCAAACACCCTGTATACAGATAATATTTACTAAGAAAACAGTCAGGTGCTTTCAGTTTATGGACAAAGGACATTGGGAATTTTACTATGGAAAAATTACCCACGGCGGCATACAGATATGAATTATGGCTTATTATTATACAGCCTGAGACATCTACCTAATAGGAATCTTGGGATATAATGGCCCAACCGGTTCATACAAACGTATCACAATATACTAGTTTAGCTTTCGAAATCACATCACATAAACGTAATTTTCTCAATACGAAATGAGATACGAAAAAAAAATGCTACATTTAAAGGACGTTAAATAAAACTAGACCGAATCTCACTCGGACAGATCTATCCTTCGGCAACCGTGGGGGTTGGACGGATACGGTCTTAGGCCTACCAAAGGTTAAATTATCTTATAACTAGCATAGGTTTCATTGGTGACCTCAAAAAAACATGTGTTTCGGTCATTTACTATGGAAAAATTACCCAGAGCGGTCGATGAAATTCATAACATAAACGTTATTTTTTCAGCATTCCCATGAGATAGAAAAAAATGCACAATTTTAAAGGACGTTATTATCTAACAACTACCATTTAGGTTTCATTCGTGTACGCAAAATTCAGGTTTTGGGTTAGAAACTTCCCAATGCCATTTATCACATAGACGTAATTTTTTCTACATTTCAATGACATAAAAAATTGCACTATTTTGAAGGACGTTAAATTATCATATAACTACCTACTATAGGTTTCATTGGTGACCGCAAAAATTCATATGTTTGGGTCATTTACTATGGAAAAATTACCCACAGCGGTCCACGAAATTCATCACATAAACTTAAAAAAAAAATTGCTCAATTTTAAAGGACGGTATATATTAACTAAAAACTACCACAGGTTTCATTCGTGTAGGCATAATTCAGGTTTTGGGTCAGAAACTTCCCAATGTAATTTACATTTATTTTATCAAAAGGTAAAAAACACAAAAGAAAAATAGTTTTACCATATAATGAAATGCTATACCCTCAGTTCTGTTCCCTTTGTACAGTCGAGTTCATTAATATATGAGCAATGCCAAGGCATCAAATACAAGGTGTAAATGAATTAACGCAAAATGAGAAACTACTTTGTTAGGGACATCATTCTGAGCAACTTTCATCATGAAACCGATTTGATCAGGGCAACTTTATTTTTCACTTTCCAGTACATTTTGGCCTGAGTAGGTCAGCTGATTTGTTTAGAGAAGTGAAAAATAAAGTTGCTCTGATCAAATCGGTTTATTAATTAAAGTTGCTCAGAATGACGTCCCTAACAAAGTAGTTTTTCATTTTGCGTTATTTTATTTACACCTTGTATAAATGTATATGGAAGGGTACATAAATATCTGAGCAGATTCATCCATAAAACTATGTGAATCTGCTCAGATATTTATGTACCATTTATATTTGATGCCCTGGCATTGCTCATATATATGAACTCGACTGTACATGACGGAGCGAGTTACATACTGACATTATTACAGAAATACATAGCATGACATTAATTTCTTAGAGCAGATTCCACTTCTTTACTTTATAATAGGCAGTACGTGAAATATAGATATTATGAAAGCAACTGCACCCTAAAGCGAGTGAATCATACAGAGTTTATGTAGCAAATTCACGACTACTTTTTATAAAAATCACCAAAACACTAATATAATTTATATACATTTCAAGATTGTTTCTACGAAAGGCCACATGCAGAAAGGCCACTCTGAAAGGACATTGGGAACATTACTATGGAAAAATTTCCCACGGCCGGGCGTACAGATATAAATCATGGCTTATTCATACAAACGTGTCAGAATATACTAGTTTAGCATTCGAAATTCTGGTTTGGCCTATATATTTTAGTCCAAAACAAGATTTCACATACAATTCCTCATCACAGGCACTCTATAGTTTGTAAAAACGTTAACGTCGTCGTTAAATTATCTTATAACTACCTCAGGTTTCATTGGTGTCCTGGTTTTTTGTGGTGGGTCAAAAACTTCCCAATGTCCTTTGCTCAAATAAGTTCTCCGGACATTCGGTCTGATGCATAGAATCCAACTGATGTAAAGACAATTCAATTGATCATCAATGCAACGATATTGTATTGGAATATTAGACAGTGCTAAACTACAAATAACAACAAACTGATGAACTTATACTAGGTACTTGATGTACCGCTATTTTCAATAACCTATCTTCTTCAATCTGCAGATAGATATCTAGGGTTTGTTTGACTTAAGTTCCATAGCGCAACTTTAGTGAAATAACAGCTCAAGATATTGTGGGAGGGTCAACTTAGCTCTAGTAGGTACAGTTCAAGAGAGCAACTTTAACAGTTTAACAATTTTCACGTAGCTAGCAAGTCAAGTATCGAGTAGCTCAGAAGAACTCTTGGGCGGCGCCAGCCGCCCCGGAAATATCACATAGCTAGCAAGTCGAGTAACGAGTAACTCAGAAGAACTCATGGGCGGGGTAAGCCGTCCCGAAAATTTCACATAGCTAGCAAGTCGAGTAACGAGTACCTGAGAAGAACTCATGGGCGGCGTAAGCTGCCCCGGAAATTTCACATAGCTAGAAAATCGAGTAACGAGTACCATATAAGAACTAATGGGCGGCGTAAGGTGCCCCTGAAATTTCACATAGCTAGCAAGTTGAGTACAGGTTGGCAAGAAAGTCTAGAAATTAAATAATGGCAACATAAGTGACATATTAGAGCACTATTGCGTGTTTTGATAGACAATCCAAATATGACATTAAAGAAAACACGCAGAGTCTGTGAATGTTGCCATCATTTAATTTCTAGACTTTCTTGCCAACCTGTAACGAGTACCACATAAGAACTAATGGGCGGCGTTAGGTGCCCCTGAAATTTCACATAGCTAGCAAGTCGAGTAACGAGTACCACATAAGAACTAATGGGCGGCGGCGTAAGCTGCCCCGGAACTTTCACACAGCTAGCAAGTCGAGTAACGAGTACCACAGAAGAACTCATAGGAAATTTCACATAGCTAGCAAGTCGGGTAACGATTAGGTATCTCATGGGCGACGTCAGCCGCCGCGAAAATTTCACATAGCTAACAAGTCGAGTAACGAGTACCACAGAAGAACTCATAGGAAATTTCACATAGCTAGCAAGTCGGGTAACGATTAGGTATCTCATGGGCGACGTCAGCCGCCGCGAAAATTTCACATAGCTAACAAGTCGAGTAACGAGTACCACAGAAGAACTCATAGGAAATTTCACATAGCTAGCAAGTCGGGTAACGATTAGGTATCTCATGGGCGACGTCAGCCGCCGCGAAAATTTCACATAGCTAACAAGTCGAGTAACGAGTACCACAGAAGAACTCATAGGAAATTTCACATAGCTAGCAAGTCGGGTAACGATTAGGTATCTCATGGGCGACGTCAGCCGCCGCGAAAATTTCACATAGCTAACAAGTCGAGTAACGAGTTCCGCACAAGTACTCATGGGCGGTGCAATTATTCCTAAGTAATTTATTTCCAGGGGGGTGCAAGTGGGGTGCACTCCCGGCGGCTCCCATGCTGGTGCAGAACTGCCCACACCAGTTTGACAGATACTTACTTTAAAATTTTAATTCACAAACGGCACTGTTTTAGAAATTTACAGCGCCAGTATGATAAAGTGGCCAAGTGCGAGTCAGACTCGCCCATGAAGGGTTCCGTAGTAGCATCATAATACACCTGATACACCTAACCCAAATATCACTATCATTCTTCACCAGAAATAACTTTGTTTTCATAGTGTTTGTATGGACATAGACATAGACATCATTTATTTATGAATGACAAAGTTATCGAGAGAAACTTAGACGAGTTCTAGACTCTAAATGACCTCAGCAAGTATGCCACGAGAAACGGACATAACCTAGCTGGCATACCGCGTAAATTGGAAAAGTCCAATAAACTGACCCATGTTATGGGTCCAACTATTAATACAGACTCCCCGACAACATAAAAAAACCCAATTAAAGAATAAATTAATGTACATGGAGGGTCCATTTATATTTGATGCCTTGGCATTGCTCATATTAATGAACTCAACTGTAAGTACCTTTTTTCACTAAAAAAAAAAAATTAAATTATTCATTTCTTTCATTCGATTTTTGGTCGATTTTTAAGAAATCGGATCGACGACATGCGATCCGATCCGCGTATCGGATCGAAGAGTTACGATCCGATACGATCTGTGAATTCGGATATTTTAGGGGGTTGTTAGGGAGACCATTCTGAGCAACTATCACTATGAAACCGATTTGATCAGAGCAACTTAATTTTTCATTGCTCCATACGTTTTGGTCCGGGCGGTTAGCTGATTTGTACAGAGAAGTAAACATTAAAGTTGCTCTGATCAAATCGGTTTCATAGTGAAAGTTCATAGTGAAAGATCCATCATTCACAATAGAGGGGTGTGTAGCGGTCAGCGAGTTGCTTCCTCATGCAGAATAATTCGCCGAGTAGTGAGATTCGCTTAGATAAAAACAAGACGAGTTCAAGTCATGTCACACAATCAACAAGCAATCATCGAGTAGCTAACATCTGTTTTCAAAATAGCTATTTTCGGAAGCATCATCATGGGCAACCCTGCGTCAAAGGAGAAGGAAGAAATCGTCGTCTCACAGACCGCGGGAACCGGCAGCTCCAGCGCCAGCGCCGGGATGACCGAGATCTCCACCAGCGCCGTGGCGATTGGTCTGATCATCATCATCGCGTACGGCGTTTGGCGATATTGTCGAAAGAGGATAGTCAAGACGGCAGTCCGGCACATCGACCAGAGTATTACGCAACACGCCATCCCAACTGTCGCGTCATCGTTAGGGCCCGCTCCAGTTTCGAGATGCACCGTGCTTAACCCAGTGTAACGTTTCATTTGTATGTAGCTTATTGTTTTGTCTTTACCATAGTGTTAATTCTTTTTATTTTATATTGTTTCGTTTTTACGTATTAGTTCCATTTACATGCACATTTTTTTTCTCAAAGGGGAAAGAAATGTAGCGGTCAGCGAGTTGCTTCCTCATACAGATAGCTACATAAGATTTTATCACGTAGTAGATAAATTACGATAAGATTACTTTCTAGCCAGTAAGATTAGACAGATACATGTACAATATATATAGCTCTAAGTATAACAATAAAGTCAGTCCTTCAGTTTTTCACACCTCTTACATCTTGGTTTAATTACTGGCCTATAAACCTATAATCAGGTTCAGATACCGAACTATCCCGACAGGTGAAACAGGGAGACTAAACTATTCAATAGTACCCTCGAAGAAGTTTTACAAAAGTTGGCGGCCCCGTGGCGCAGCAGCGACATTGTTAACGGCGATAGAAGGCTACATTACATAACCTTCGGTTTGCCGACGATATTGTTCCGTTTGCCCCAACCTCGTCGGAACTTCAACTAATGCTCCAAGAACTGAGCACTGCGAGCCTTGAGGTTGGATTGAAGATGAATCGGTCAAAAACCCAACTCATGACCAACGGCGCAAAACGTAAGGTAGTGGTCGATGGGCAAGACATACAATATGTCGACGAGTACATCTACTTGGGCCAGACAGTTTCTTTCGAAAATAAGCAGGACAAAGAAATCGAATGACGTGTTTCGAACGCCTGGAAGAACTTCTGGTCCATGCAAGAGCTAATGTAGGGTAACCTACCATTGACCCTGAAGCGCAAACTCGTCGACATGTGCATCCTGCCCATCCTAACCTACGGCGCACAAACATGGTCGCTGACCGAACATCATAAGTCCAAACTCAAGGTTTGCCAGCGAGCGATGGAGCGCAGTATTCTGGGTGTTAAACGTACAGACCGCGTTAAGAACACTCTGCGCTCCAAGACTAGCATTGATGACGTGGGCATTCAGACCGCTTAACTCAAATGGAACTGGGCTGGACATGTCTGGCGCATGCTTACGGAGAAATGGGTGAAATCCGTGACTGAATGGATGCCTACTGACGGACTCCGGCGCAGGGGAAGGCCCGGAAGGAGATGGAGGGATGACATGGATAAGTTCCTACCATGGACTAATAAAGCTTCAGCTAGAGATGTGTGGGCTCGAACCGGTGAGGCCTTTGCCCAGCAGTGGCACACCACATAGGGTATATAAAAATAAAAAAGTGAGTTGCTCAGAATGATGTCCCTAACAACCCCCTAAAATATGACTACACCTTTCTGTTACACCTGTATAGATACCCCACACTCATAAGTTTGATGAAAAAAATATTTTTTGGTTTCAATTCCATGTATTTTATTCCCCTTATTTTATTATTTTTTTATTTTTGTATAAAAATCGTAAAGCGGTTCACAGAACCAAGTGTCAACTGTGTAGTCCTAATAGTTTCGGAATAAAGTTGCTGTGACATACGGACGGACGGACAGACTTGAGTTATGGCCGATTTCACCCACAATCCCTATCTTTAAGGGACACTTTATTTCCTTTGAGGGGCCACGTACCGGTTGTTTAGTTTAATTTAGGGGGTCATCTAGGCTACTAGAGGACCCCCTAAATTTAAGAGGCCGGCCTCCAAACAGTCGCTGACAGCTAAGCCCGGATTTTACCAACGAAAGAGTAACTTTTACTCGAGAGTATCAAAGTCAAAGTAAAGTCAAAGTCAAAAAAATTATTGACCATAAAATCATACAGATTGCTTAGTCAAAATCAATATAATATTAATATTTTTATATACTACCGCCAGTTCGGAAGCTGCTATCATCTACTTTTTCATAGACACCTAGATCAGATCAACTCTCATTTTGAACTGTCATTTGTCATATAAATTATCCCCGGGATAGTTATTCTCGGTATAACTTTTTGTTGGTAAACCCCCCCCCCCTTAATTTATAAAGTAAGAGAGCGAAAAATCTAAAAAAAATATATGCTGTGTATCTCAATACAAAGTTTCAACAAAATATAATAAGCAGTTTTTAAGATATAAAACATTTAATAAAAACCGCAAATATAACATTGTCATTCATACAAACACTATGGAAAATTAAGTTACAACACAAACATCTAGTCTTATAATTGCTTGCTACTACGGAACCCTTTATGGGCGAGTCCGACCGCACTTGGCCACTTTTTGGAGTTCAGATATGGGCTCCAGGACAATGCAACCCTTCCAGCCACTAACAGCATCGCAAGAAACTAATCAGTTACCGAGCTGCGGGTGAGTAGCATCGCACTTCCGTTCTTTGTTGGATGACATTTACCTTATGCTGTTGAGTGTTGGATTAATTTGTCAGCGTTCGCCCCGCTTCCATTCCAGTCTGTTCATACATTTTATGATTTTACATAAAGCCTTTTCTAAAAACAACATATATATCTAACAATTCTTATGTTAGATAGAGGATACATGCCTGCATGTTATCCTCTAGCACCAGTGTAACACGTTTCGGCCGCGTACGGACCCGGTGGCGCGTAGGTAACCAGTTGCAATCGAATGTTATTTTGTCCTTGTACGTAACCAGTTACGAAAAAGGACTAATCAGGTCTTTTACGTAATTGAAACGGGTTGCTTCCAAGGATGAAAAAGTATTAGCTTTCAACTGATTACGAGCCAACGGCTGTACACGGCCGAATTGTGTAAGAAACCAAAACTAAAGCTAAGCACTTAATTATGAATATTTGCGGACAAGATAATGGAAATCATTTTTGGAAATTCGGGAGTCCATGGCCACACAGATTTGTCACTATTCTCGGATTACCTTGAGATATCGAGTCGACATCCGAGAATAATTCTAGTTCGCCTTATATCTGTTGAGCCTATATGTTATTTGTATAGGAGGCCAAGAATTTACCCCCCATCTTGAAATGAGAGGCTTTGCACCAAGAGTGCTCATCAGTATTTGGTAAATAAATAATAGACACTTGTTTTGAGAAGAAACTTTCCACACTATCGCATCGCAACTATATAAATAAAGAATACTTTTACTTCTATAATACTTAAGTGGTTTGCACATCGGTAATCTTTCTTCTATTTGCCGCTGTATCTTGTCCGCGAAGTATACGTTCTTTCAGCGCAGCTACCACTTCATGTTTCGGTGGACTACTATTGATAGTACCTAATACAGTATGAAACTCGATTAGCTGCGCCGGGCTGCACACTAATTTGGTACGTACCCGCTAATTATGTTTCTAACTGTACGTGTTTAACGCTAGTACCCTGTTTAATCGACTATTGATATTTGCGCGAAGCCTATGAGAGTTTTGTCGTCGAACTCTTCGTTGGGACCGGCCGAGTTCTGGAACGGAAAGAAACGCATTTTGTTAGTACTATCGAATACATTCTTGTAAATTATACATGTCTAAATTCCCCTTTTAAAGAAAAAAATATGAAACTGGTTCAGAAATAAAAGCAGTTTCGAGTTAACAAACATAATAATCGGTTAAGTGCGGGTCGGTATCGCACACGAAGGGTACCGCACCATCGTACAACAAATCAAAAGCACTCAAAACAATAAAAAAAAAAAAAAAAAAAGTTTATGCCTTCACGAGATTTGAACCGACGACCTCCGGATTGAGAGTCTACACTACATCATACCGGCTAACCACAACCATGTCGGTTGACGCGAAATATGCTATCATATTTAAATGTGTAGTATTTGTGTCTATGACATGGTTGCTATGACAATAAATAAACAGTTTCAGTCAAGATCTCCATTTTGAAATGCGTAACTGTATCTAAACACGTCTCTTGTATCGGGGCCCCCTTTAATTTGCAATATCTCTCGTATTTCAGTATTTGTGGTTGGTGCGGCAACAGATATACACATTCTGTGAAAATTTCAGCTTTCTAGCTATTACGGTTCGTGCAGACGGACCCGGTGACAGACAGGACGGACGGACGGACGGACGGACGGACGGACGGACGGACAGACGGACAGCGAAGTCTCAGTAATAGGGTCCCGTTTGGCACCCTTCGGGTACGGTACCCTAAAAATGAGTTCCGTGGTCTAGTAGATTTCACGCAGGAGATGCAGGTTCAAATCCCGGTGCTGATCGTGTACCAATGAGAAGTAATGTACCTTTTAATGCCTGATGGAAAACATCGTAAGAGGGGAAACCTTCATAGCCCGTTCCGGAGCTACCGGAGGACCTTGTATTTGGCGGGCATAAGCTAGCAAAGAATAACAATAGAGTCGCGGTGTGTTACCAGGTGGAAGGTGGTGGTGGTGGCGTGCGGCTGCCGCGCCAGCAGCTTGTCCAGGTGAACGGAGATGGACATGCAGTCGCGCGGGTCCACCAGCCCGGCGCCCACCAGCTCCGCGGCGATGCCCTCCGACGTGTCCTTGCCGGTCATGTACTCGAAGCGGATGTCGTTCAGCTCGTGCTGCGCGTTTCTGGGGGACAATCACTGGTTTTAGAGCGCTTTTTAACCGACTTCACAAAAGGAGGAGGTTTGCAAATCACCGGGTTTTTTTATGTATGTGCCCCGATTGCGCCTGGCTATGGCTAGACGGAATAGACCGATTTGGAAAATTACAATCTACCTACTATGCGTGGCTGCCGGGCAACGCATAGCCTAAACCGGTGGACCTAGAGCCATTAAACTTTGTACAGGGTTCCTTATGTAGCGTAGCGTAGGGTAGCACTGAGTTGGGATTTAACGAAATTAATTCCCCAAGAGGGGGGAGGGGGGAAGTAGGGGGTTACAGTTTGTATTAAACTTAAAAAGAACTTGTCATTGGTTTCTAATCAAATAGGGTTTGTGGAAGTCGGGGTTTTTTATGTTTTACTTTTTGTTTCAATTATAGATATAGGTGATCGCACAGGGTGTCAGCATCGCCCCCGTACGCGCCGCATTTCTGACAGCCTCGCACATTTTAGGAAATGCGGCGCGTACGGTGCGGGTGAAACGTGCGAGGTGTCATTTGATTTCATACAACGAATTCTAAGATGCGGCGCGTACCGGACGAGGCCTTACAGTGTTACCCCCTTATTCATAAAACTTATCAAGCCTTTGATAACTAAAATGTGTTTTGTCCCTTTCTCACAAACACAAATGTCAAAGTGAAAGAGAAAGAATCGAATTTTAACGGCGTTTTAGCTATAACAGGTTTATTGGACGTTTATGAATAAGAGCGTTAGTCTTCCACAACCCGTAACCCGTGTCCATTATTTTCCTGCTATCCTCGCTATCATCGGACCAATCGGACGTCATTTATGAAATGGGCTACTAACAGACCATTTTTAGGGTACCGTACCCGAAGGGTGCCAAACGGGACCCTATTACTGAGACTTCGCTGTCCGTCTGTCCGTCCGTCCTGTCTGTCACCGGGTCCGTCTGCACGAACCGTAATAGCTAGAAAGCTGACATTTTCACAGAATGTGTATGTATATCTGTTGCCGCACCAACCACAAATACTGAAATACGAGAGATATTGCAAATTAAAGGGGGCCCCGATACAAGAGACGTGTTTAGATACACTTACGCATTTCAAAATGGAGATCTTGACTGAAACTGTTTATTTATTGTCATAGCAACCATGTCATAGACACATATACTACACATTTAAATATGATAGCATATTTCGCGTCAACCCACATGGTTGTGGTTAGCCGGTATGATGTAGACTCTCAATCCGGAGGTCGTCGGTTCAAATCTCGTGAAGGCATAAACTTTTTAAATTTTCTTTTTGTTTATTTTTTATTGTTTTGAGTGCTTTTGATTTGTTGTACGATGGTACGGTACCATTCGTGTGCGATACCGACCCGCACTTAACCGATTTTTTAGTTTATCGGTACAACATTGCTATTGTTGTCCAAGTTTCTCAGCTTTAGCCCGGATTACATTGTCTGATACGAGGTTGATTTGAGTACATGACGGTAGAGTTACCTCATCCTCAGCACTAGATTTGAGAACAAGACGTTAGAGTTACCTCATCCTCAGGACTAGATTTGAGTACAAGACGGTAGAAATACCTCATCCTCAGGACTAGGTTGATGACCGCGGGCTCTTCGTGCCGGGACAGGCGCTCGCTCTCGTACCCTTGAGACGGGCGGTCAGCGACGTCCTGGAGACAAACATCATCATCATCAGGACTCTTATGTGTTTAGTCATGAATGAATGAATGCATGGCATCGATCCCAGCCAGAGTTCCTCTGACACCTCGGTATACGTCTAAGTTTTTATCTGGTTTAAGGTGGTCCATGTCTGGGGTAAGCACTTGTGTTTAACACAGACACCGCCCCCCCCCCCCCCCCTCCAGCCGTCAAATCAACTCAGCTTGTGTACCTGGTGGCGCAAAAGTATGTATGGAAGAACACCAGCTCGATGGACTAGGAGGTTGGACAGATAATAAATAATAGATAGTTTGTTTGAAAAGGGCACTTCCAGAGCGAGCACTTTAATTTTAATGTGGATTTTAGATTTAGTGTGTGATATGACAGAGACACTTCACATAAGTTAGCAAAGCGACTATGAGTGACATCACTTGTCTTCTCAGTTGTTTCGTCCTGGTCCGACTGGCCCGACTGCTACACGCGTTACCTCCTCGTTGTCGCTGGCGGAGGACTCTGCACGCTGCAGCCGGTTCATGGGGCGGCTCTCCTCCGGGATGGACTCCTCGTCCGTGTCCTGGTCCGGCTGGTCCGACTGCTACAGGCGTTACCTCTTCGTTGTCGCTGGCGGAGGACTCTGCACGCTGCAGCTGGTTCATGGGGCGGCTCTCCTCCGGAATGGACTCCTCGTACGTGTCCTGGTCCGGCTGATCCGACTGCAACACGCGTTACCTCCTCGTTGTCGCTGGCGGAGGACTCTGCACGCTGCAGCTGGTTCATGGGGCGGCTCTCCTCCGGGATGGACTCCTCGTACGTGTCCTGGTCCGGCTGATCCGACTGCAACGCGCGTTACCTCCTCGTTGTCGCTGGCGGAGGACTCTGCACGCTGCAGCTGGTTCATGGGGCGGCTCTCCTCCGGGATGGACTCCTCGTACGTGTCCTGGTCCGGCTGATCCGACTGCAACACGCGTTACCTCCTCGTTGTCGCTGGCGGAGGACTCTGCACGCTGCAGCTGGTTCATGGGGCGGCTCTCCTCCGGAATGGACTCCTCGTACGTTTCCTGGTCCGGCTGATCCGACTGCAACACGCGTTACCTCCTCGTTGTCGCTGGCGGAGGACTCTGCACGCTGCAGCTGGTTCACGGGGCGGCTCTTCTCCGGGATGGACTCCTCGTACGTGTCCTGGTCCGGCTGATCCGACTGCAACACGCGTTACCTCCTCGTTGTCGCTGGCGGAGGACTCTGCACGCTGCAGCTGGTTCATGGGGCGGCTCTCCTCCGGAATGGACTCCTCGTACGTTTCCTGGTCCGGCTGATCCGACTGCAACACGCGTTACCTCCTCGTTGTCGCTGGCGGAGGACTCTGCACGCTGCAGCTGGTTCACGGGGCGGCTCTCCTCCGGGATGGACTCCTCGTACGTGTCCTGGTCCGGCTGATCCGACTGCAACACGCGTTACCTCCTCGTTGTCGCTGGCGGAGGACTCTGCACGCTGCAGCTGGTTCATGGGGCGGCTCTCCTCCGGAATGGACTCCTCGTACGTTTCCTGGTCCGGCTGATCCGACTGCAACACGCGTTACCTCCTCGTTGTCGCTGGCGGAGGACTCTGCACGCTGCAGCTGGTTCACGGGGCGGCTCTCCTCCGGGATGGACTCCTCGTACGTGTCCTGGTCCGGCTGGTCCGACTGCAACACGCGTTACCTCCTCGTTGTCGCTGGCGGAGGACTCTGCACGCTGCAGCTGGTTCATGGGGCGGCTCTCCTCCGGGATGGACTCCTCGTCCGAGTCGTGGTCCGGCTGGTCCGAGTCCTCTTCGCTCCACACCCACTCGCCGGTGACGGTGCGGTGCAGTCGGCCCGACGCGCCGGGTTGCCGCTTGCTCGCCTGGTAACATAAAACAATAATTTGTATACGGGTTTCTGGCCCCTCACTAGGATACACTATTTCGTGGGACCAGAAACATGCAAGACCTTGGGGACAGCGACACATTTTGAGTATTTTAGTCAAGATTTGATAATGAATCCAGTAACTCGATACTGACATTCCCGCATTCTATCAAATTCAAAGTTTCAGCTTGCGTGAAATAATCGCGTTCTTATTGACCAAAAGACATTTTACAAGTTTGCAAACATTCGTCATTTGCTTGCTTTAAATCGGCAACTGTTCAAACACATTTTTTTACTTAGAAATTACATACACAACTCTTTATTGATCGCGTTATCGAAGTCGTTCTACGTGGGCCTTTCATATTCTGTGTCTGTCGATCCATCGTTCGTTCGTTCTGTTTGTATATCTGTTGGCACTCTAGCTTCCAACGGGCGGATTTTGATGTAATTTTCTGCAATTTACCTTCTGCACGCGCGCCTCCATACTAGGCCCGATCGCGACGAGCGTCTGCGTAAGGTACTTGGTGTCCTTGGCTTTCTTGAAGAAGGGGTGTTTGAGCAGCTCCGTGGCCGTGGGCCGCTTGGTGGGGTCCTTCTGCAGGCAGTCCGTGATCATCTTGCGGAATGTCTTGCCATACGCTTTATACTGCTCCTTGGAGTCGGAACCTGCAGTCAACAATACGCTATTTTACTGCTAGTCAACGTCATCATTAAATGCTGTCTTTTTTACACAAAACATTATAATTATGACATTATAATTTTATAATTGTGAACACAACGGCTAGAAATATACTATTCTGATCTTATCAAACCATTTTGTGCATAATGCTTCAACTTCAAACATCTTCCTACATACCGTATTGCAGTTAGAAAAGCGACACTTCGTGTGGGGGCTTAGCTACTCATGAACTCGTAGCATACGGCAAGCCGCTCATGCATGTCTTGCATTTTACCAAAACTAAATGTGAGCTCAAACTGCCAGTGGGCTCATATCTTCTCACAGTCGCGCGTAGGCGGTGACTTCCGATTGACGTGTATTATGTATGCTTAGTACCGAAAAATTCTGACAGGGCGCTATTTATTCTAGCATCAAAACAGAAAGAAGGGAGGGCGCTTCTTTTATGTATATCGGCGGTGTACACGAAATAATCTTTAATAATCTTTTATCGTTAAGAGTAGAGTAGTAGTTCCCTCACCGGTGTCTATGGAGGGCGGGTCGTTCTGCAGCGTGAGCATGAGCACCTTCATCGGCGGGTACTTGTGGTAGGGCGCCGTGCCGGTCGCCATCTCGATCGCCGTGATGCCGAATGACCAGATGTCCGCCTTGAAGTCGTACCCGTGGTCCTGGAGGAACACTTCTATTAGGTACTACACTTATGTCGCGTAGCTCTATCCCGTTCCGCCGCTCCGGTTGACTTTTTTTAATAAGGGGTATAAAAGGATTTCTATACGTATGCTTTCTGGGTTATAGAAATTTTTACATATTGACATTTGTAAATATCGTCATTTCTATATCTCGGCATACCCTTCGACCATTTAATTTTATAAATTCGACATTTTTATACCTAGTCATTTTTCCTGATAGACCTAAGTCGCCTAAAGGAATATAACCTTAGCCCATTAATATCCCCACAAATGGGCACAAGTGTTCATTCGACTACGAGTAATACTAGGAGCCGAATTCTCACCAATGCTAATTGAAAGCGTAGACGTAAAATATTGTTATAATAATAATAATAATCTTTTTATTTCAGACTAGCTGACCCGGCAGACTTCGTACTGCCTCAATTTAATATGAACTTTATTGAATAGCAATAAAGTTCAAATTGACTCTAGAAAACGATTGACTCTAGAAAACGTTTGTATGGGAAATAGAAAAGGGCTGTTTTTAGGGTTTTCCCGGAAATTATTCGTTTTTTTCTCGCCTTTTAAACCTTCCCTAGACCTCCACGAACATTTCAAGACTAAGATAAGATAAATCCGTTCAGCCGTTCTCGAGTTTTAGTGAGACTAACGAACAGCAATTCATTTTTAAAAGCTTTTATTAAACTTGCACTGTATGTATGTTTGTGGGTATCACGGTTCGCGTCAAAAATGTCGGCTTGAATTTGACCCACTTCCCGTTATCCGATTGAGCTGAAATTTCGCATACGTGTATAAGTCGGATGACAATGCAATATATTTCTGACTTAAAGCTGATCTGATGATGGAGACGGAAGACGGTCATGGGAACTCTGTCATAAAACATCGCAAGCCCGTCGAATTTGGGCTCGTTCGATTCGTCTTGACGAATACTTTGGTCCTAGAATATTTTTTTATGACATGGAGCTGATCTGATGCTGGAGACGGAAGACGGTCATGGGAACTCTGTCATAAAACATCGCAAGCCCGTCGAATTTGGGCTCGTTCGATTCGTCTTGACGAATACTTTGGTCCTAGAATATTTTTTTATGACATGGAGCTGATCTGATGCTGGAGACGGAAGACGGTCATGGGAACTCTGTCATAAAACATCGCAAGCCCGTCGAATTGGGGCTCGTTCGATTCGTCTTGACGAATACTTTGGTCCTATCTTTGGTCTCAATATTATGTAGAATACGTTTAGGTCACTGCTGTACACCTGCATTCCTTAAAAAAATCGGAATCAGAGCCGACCCGACTTGTGATTGTGGTGTGGAAGATGGGACTGTGGATCACATCTTCCTTAACTGTCCCATTTATGGCATGGATTCCCTATACCCCTCAATCCCCTCCCTAGATATCCCTACCCCAATTAACATCTGCCACCTCCTCTCCTTATTCCCTAATCCTAAAGTAGTATTTTTATTGGCTAAGTTTTTGCACGTAAACAAAATTAAATTATAGAAGTCGTCGGTCGCTCACTAACTATGTGTTCCATGTATATTTGTAAATATTGTATTAAACCATTATTGTGTCGATTTTTCTAATATCAGATCCCAAAAAGTCAACCACCCTTTCTTAAATCTTGTTACGCGTCTCACATGTTTCGTCATCACATGACACTGGCATAAATTGTCTGGCATAAGACAGATTGCCATGAACTAAAATTGAAGTTGAATACTTTGGTCCTAGAATATTTTTTTAAGACATGGAGCTGATCTGATGCTGGAGACGGAAGACGGTCATGGGAACTCTGTCATAAAACATCGCAAGCCCGTCGAATTTGGGCTCGTTCGATTCGTCTTGACGAATACTTTAGTCCTAGAATATTTTTTATGACATGGAGCTGAGCTGATGCTGAGACTAAAAAGTTAAAAATAAATTAAAAGTAAAAAAACATTTTTAAACAAAGCTTTTATTTAATGCCCTAAAAAGAAGAAAATAAAATTTCAATTCAATCAAATGCGTCATTTTATTACATTACACAATTTATACGATATAAAAGCTTGTTGCGAGATTTACTTGTGTAGACTTAATTAGGTGGGTAGGCACCTATTTGCACAGACTTGGAGATAAATCCCGCAACAAGCTTTTATATCGTATAAATTGTGTAATGTAATAAAATGACGCATTTGATTGAATTGAAATTTTATTTTCTTCTTTTTAGGGCATTAAATAAAAGCTTTGTTTAAAAATGTTTTTTTACTTTTAATTTATTATATATATAGATATAAAACCCATATTGACAAATACCTTAAAACTAGAGATATTTAACATTTTATGAAACTAACCTAACTTAACTTAAGCCTAGCTAGGGATTTTCTTCCTCGTCGGTTTCGCCTCCCTATAGCGTCGGTAGACGATGCTTTCTGGCCAATAGTCCTTTTCCAGGAACATCTTCTTGAGCTCCGCCGGCACCCGAAGCTTGAACGACAGGAAGTCCTTTGGTCTTTTTGACTTAAAGGACTTATCTGCAGCGTCACCGTCTTCTGACCGCGCTTCAGATTGAACGTGTGGTTGTATGTTGTATGTGCTATATTCTACAAGCATACTAAACGATGTACACCACGCATGTATCTATACTATTTGTTCGTTGTCGTCAATTAATTTCTGATTTGTAGATACGCTACTAAACTCGAAACGCTCCAGAAACCTATGATAACATTTTCTCAGAAAGCATGCCTTGTCGATTGACGTCACGATGAGGTGTCTATTTCGGAACGACATTCGATACTGTTGATAACAATATGCGTAGCCGCATATGGCACGTCGATGCAAATACGACGAATCACACAATAGCTGCTGGTGACGTCGGCTATGTGTGCTCAATATTTGACCTTATTGTGTGAGACAATCGATCGGCCCGCACCAACCTATAGCCGGTATTGTGACGATGCGATCATTACCGAACATTGAGTTAATTACAAAATGAACTTCTCCTTTACAGGCATTAAAATAGTAGAATTTGAGCGTTGACGGTTCCGTGGTCCTTGTGAAGCTGATTACAATGTTTGTACATGTATAAATCTGGTATTTTGAAACGTTGCATCGTTTGATAACTTCGTCAGTCAGTCCATTTATTGTTTACGTTATGCGTCAGCAATGTATGTGCCTGTATGTAAATGTTTATGTTATGTTTATGTTAAATACATTGTGTTAACTTAAGGTATTCTTTATCTGACTTTCCTGAAGTTCTTTAAGGCTTAAAGATGCAATTGAAGAATGTTTAATTGATTTTATGAATTTCCTAAAAAGTATTTCACTGAGGCCCGAAGAGTAACATAACTATTGACAAATTACCAAAGTAATTTGGGAATGACAGCCCAGTATATCAAGTACAGTAGGTACCCGGCGTTTGATTAGGCACGTCGGGGACGGGACCCGACGTCACAGAAGAGATAATAGTACTCCGTACGGAACGGCCACTCCCTTCCCCGCGCTGATTCAGATACCGCACCCCACCCCTGCCGTCAAAATATTCGTTAAAGGATCAATATCATATCATCATAGATCATATATTCTTATGGTTTGGTAGAAGACTCCGAAAAATGTTGGGCTCCCTAGGAAGTCAGCGCGCATCGGAGGGGTTAAGCGGCATTTTCAGTAGCAGTATGTTTATGAGCCGCTATCAAACATAATACACGATGAAAGAACCTCTCTGGAATACCTAAACTTGAAATTCCCTAAAATGACGCAATTGTTTGTCGCATTTTCGCAAAATTTTAGGGTGCAATTACCAAGTAGTCTCAAATATCCCAGGCACCACACAAAAATGTTCGAACCCCTTCATTGGCTTCGTTCCTTTCGAGGAATGATAGTACCAATCAATATGAACAACATATGGTCGCAAACGAAAACAACGGTCACCTGTTCCATCACCTCCGGCGCCATCCAGCAGGGTGTGCCGACGAAGGTGTGGCGCACCTTCTGCCGGGACATGTCCTGCCCGGTGGCCAGCCAGGCCGACACGCCGAAGTCGGCCACCTGCACCGCGCCGTCGCTGCCCAGCAGGATGTTACCTGCGTGCGGCCACGCCCGCCATCCGCGGATGTTAGGGGCAGCTGTGCGACTATGACCACACGGTGACAATGACGTTCAACTTCAGTTAAAGTGCCACCACGATATCTAGAGAATGGAGCGGGGCGCCACCATCTACGCCAACTGAACAGCAAAGAGTTTCATTGAGCTGTAGCCCAATCACGAACAAAGATTCGATAGAAAACTATCGAAAAGCCAAATGTCAGTGATTCTTATTCTTTATAACATAAAATATAATTTCCCGTGTTCTCGAAAACGTTGTACGATCTCGAAAACGTTCGTGATCGAGGATCTGAAATACACCGAAGTGACGTTTTCATATTGGCTTCAGTAGTTCCGCTTTGTACGCTCTCTAGATAACGTGGTGGTTGTGTACAGTCTTCCAACGATATTTTGGCGCGTGAGTGACGTTTACAGGGGGCGCTTCATCTACAGTGCCACCATATTTTCTGTAGAACGAGCGATGGCGCCACCATCTACTCCAACTGAACAGGATTCACTACAACTACTGACAGCGCAGCGAAGTGACGTTTTCAAATTGGCGTCAGTAGTTTCCGCTTTGGCCGTTCTACAGATAAGATGGCGGCTGTGTACGCAACTTAACGCAAGGAACCTGTCATCAAGACAGACCTATAAATTCTCATTGGTCATCAAGCGTAAGTTCCACTTTCACCGCGCGCCAAAAAGTCGCAGCATTGTCATTGAGCGATCATATTGCTAGCAGAATTGGACCCCGCCGCGGGGGTAGTGGTGCAAGAGAGAAATGTGAGAGCTCGTCAGGTGCCAAGAAACATAGCGGGGCTTGTACAAATATCACCGCTACCCGGAGGACCAGTTTGATTTTAGGAGATCGTATCTATGTTTAAGGAGCCAATGGGACCTTCTAAGGTTTCTGCTCGTCTGTCTGTCACCGGGTTGTTTCTTAACAGATGTAGCATTATGGTCCATTCACACATCAGTGAAGCATCAGTTCCGACACCATGTCCACTCAGGACTATCAGGACTTCAATGTTACGTGACTGATTCAATTCACACATGTTAGTACTCAGTACAAAGAGCTTCATTAAAGCATCCGTTATCGCCGGTGTCGGAACTGACACTGAGAGCACGGTCCGGTGTCGGAACTGACACTGAGAGCACGGTCCGGTGTCGGAACTGACACTGAGAGCACGGTCCGGTGTCGGAACTGACACTGAGAGCACGGTCCGGTGTCGGAACTGATACTGATACGTGAAGATACGTTCATAGAGAATGTTTGAAAGAATATTTTGCGCTGATACTGAACTGTGCCGGACTGTGTCGGACCGGTGAATAAACAACAAATGAACCTTACATAGTGCTTTGTTTCGTTTCTGTGTTTGTCCTACAAATCTGTGCGTGTATCCAGCCGCATGCGCCCTCTGTTTGAGTAAAGGCCTCTGGAGGCCAATTATCGTCCATGCGAATTTAAAGCGTAGACGCCAATTGTCTACTATATTTTATACAAAAATGGCAATGTTTTACGTCTACTCTTTCAATTCTAAGGGGCGAGAATTACCCCCCTGGTCCTGCCATTATTCTTTCAAATATCAAATCAAAACAAAGATTGCTTATTTATAATTGAATTGAATTACCAAATGATATTCTTACCTGCTTTGATGTCTCTGAAAATAAAAAAATAAGATTTCCATTAATTTAGTCCTCGATCATTGCTGCAGATTCTGTGCGTTGTGTGGGGCTGGCAAATTATTGTCTGTTGTTAAAGGGTTAAGGGTTCTAAATTTTTTAACCAAACTGGCACTCACGCACAGATATTACAGATATAATTATTATAATCTTATTCGCTCGCCAATAAGTAAAAGGAGCGAAAGATAGTGTTACTATGATGAAATTGCATATTGGATGACGTCGAACGACATGCTAAAGATCGCAGTGACATGTAACAAGGATGACGCGTGCACAGATAAAAAAAACTATTGTGATAAATGCTCCGAACTTCACCCGTACTTCCTTCAAGATCGGAGATTGCTCAATGCAAAAACATACATAATACACATAATGTACAACATGTATTTTCCAGACTTAACAGATATATCGAACTAACGGAACTACCACATTCAAAAGGTGTGGTGCTTCATATGGGACTCCAAACCATTGGTTGAATTGAAACTGTTGCTTCAGAGAACGCATCGCAAACAATATTCGCAAAATAACATCAGATTCCGAAGTGTATTCTTGCAACAAGTGGATATTGAAATTCGCACACTCGCTACTCGGCACAAATGAAGATTCATGAGAAAGAACGTTACAATTCGCAAGCATCGTTAAATGTTTACGGGCACGAAAAAATAATCAGGCCATGGCAATCTATGATGTATTGCACTTTCAGTTATTTTAATGGAAAAGTATCTAAAATTCTTCACAGCATCTGTATTGTATACAGGGTGACTTCGGGGTCGTGTAGCAACAAAAGAACCTAAGATTTGCCTACTGGTTATAGGCATGTTATGCAGTAGATGAGAGCTCGCTAAGTATTTTTTTTTGGTACAAAAAAATAATTTAAATGAATGTCCTATTTTGGTTCACGGTCAGTTAATCACCCTTCACACTTTACAAGCGCAACTGCCTTTTGACTTTGTCATAAATTGTTTATGGCCTTTGATTATGAGACTTCTTACTCCTCTAATCTGTTTATTTGAATAAGGTTTTAACATAAATTGTAAGGTGACCAAACATTCAGAATTAATAAGGATAATTAACTTATTAAATTACTTAGGCGTCATTGTGATTATTTAAATACTAGCTTAATAGCTGAAACCGCAATCATTTACAGAGTTAGAAACAATATGTTAGAGTCACGCACGACCCAAAAGTCATCCTGTATGTCACCGTAAAATTGTATGAACCGTGAGAATACAATGTAACGGAAAAAAAAAACGTTAGTATAATCTGTCGATAAATTGTAAACAAGATCGACAGGGTTCAGCATTTATACTTTTTAGGGTTCCGTACCCGAAGGGTGCCAAACGGGACCCTATTACTGAGATTCCCTGTCCGTCTGTCCGTCCGTCCGTCCGTCCGTCTGTCACCAGGCTGTATCTCATGAACCGTGGTAGCTAGACAGTTGAAATTTTCACAGATGATGTATTTCTGTTGCCGCTATAACAACAAATACTAAAAATCAAAAGAAATTTAATATTAAGGGGGGCTCCCATACAACAAACGTGATTTTTTTGCTCATTTTTGCTCGATATTGATAATGGTAGCAGGTAGACGCTTAAAATTTTCACAATATATTGAGTATATTATTTACTTAAAAAATAAATAATTAAATTAAAATTAAATTAATATTTAGGGGGGGCTCCCATACATTTTTTTTGCGGTTTTTTATAGATAATGGCACGGAACCCTTCGTGCGCGAGTCCGACTCGCACTTGGCCGGTTTTATTTGGTATTATAAGTCAACCTAATACGAAGGATAAACGGGGATTCGCTTCGCTCACCCCCTTTATCGTTCACCAACCCAGACCCACCACTTTGCGCTTATTTCAGCTCATGAACTAACGCGTTATATTATATGACGTATGGTACAGTTTACAATTTATCGACAGATTACAATCTAACGGATTAAAATTAGTCTATTGAATCCAACGGGTTTCACAATTTCACGGTGACTTAAATATGTACGGTCACCTGCGTCTAAAAGTATACGGGCGGTCATATTATAAAGTGAATCCCGCATATACTGCTTGTATACTTTTAGGCGCAGGCGACCGTACCTCACTGAATAACATAGTGACCACGCTAAACAGATACATGATCAGAACAAAATTTTGAGAAATTAAGCAAGCCACACGAAAACTTTGCTTATATGCAAAATGTATTCCTTATCAGCAGCTTAATATTTATATATTATTATCACAAGTATTTGTGCCATTACAGTGAACCAGAGTGACACAAACATTATATTAAATTACTTGTTACAATTAATTAATAGTTCAAATAATACATAATATACTTGTTACAATTAATTAATAGTTCAAATAATACATAATATACATTGCAGATCAGCACATTAGATATATAGCCATAAGAATTGTATCGGCCCATTGCTGGGTTTAATAAGCACAGATACTATAATATCATACTAATACAAATAGACCACCTAGAACAAAATATGACACCGGCGTAAACTGAGACGCTACGGAAGCTTCTTTAGTTCGAGGCCATTATCGCTTGGTGCAGCACCATCGAAAAATTGCAAATACCACGAGATGGCGCTAAGATACATAGGATTTATTCTAAGATTAGCGCCACCTAGAAGTATGTCAACTGAAAGCATGGCATTTAAAGTACAAATATTACTCCTCACGCCATCTCTTTTTACGAAGGTTTACTAATTCTAATTTGTATGGGATGATCACCCTGTGGTTTAAGCCTCTTCCTTTTGTTGCCAACTTATCCGGTGCTGTGACAATAGAGTCCAGGCCTCGGATTCTACAAACGAATTGCATTTCAATTGCTATAGCCAGGGCGCAGAAACCAGTTTTAACCAGTGGTATGCATGTGTATTGCCCATGTAAGAATAAATCTAAGAATGCATGTCCGAGGTAGATACCCAAAACCGTAAACGAGAATCATCGATATTAATCCATAAAAATGCAATGAAAATTTTATAATTCAATTTGAAAAGTCGTGTTTTCTACTCAGTTCGTCATTTGACTAAAGCACGATTCGCCATTTTGATTCCGACTTGACGTCACTCCGATAATATCCCATCGTCGACGTAAATTAGTACTTGGTCTTTGCATTTGCAGTCGTCGTGTGTTTACTATCGATGTGAACGTCACGAGCGAAACATCATGGCGGCTAGCGTTTCCGCGCGACAATCGTAATAGTAGTTTATGAAACCGTTGCATAATACCTAGTTATGTTCAGTTTTATACACTACTTTATCTACTCTCATACTTAAGTGTCAAATCAAAGAACAATATTTCCACATAAATCAGTGCATAGACACAACAAAACGTTGTCACGTCACGTTGACGTTTTGTTGCCGCCAAAACCCAGCTTAACACAGCGCCTGTGCGGAGCATGGGCCACAGTATCAAACCTCAGATCAATGAACCTTTTCGTTTAAATCTTCCTAGCTGTTTGGTTGTCAACTATAGTTAAAAAAAAAAAAAGCGTGTAGCACCGTACACGTGTTAGAAGTAAAACTTCTGTAGCTAGATCATTAAGTGGTACCTATACTATACACCTATACCTACCTATACTAAAAGAGATTTAAATTTCCAATTTTGAGATCCAATCTCTGCTTCAAGTTACTTTTATGTTTCAGACGTCCGATTATTTGAAATTATTTTATACTTGTACTTACTTTTAATACGTCATGTCATTTATTTCCCACCATTCCTTATCTACAATTTGTCGCGCTCGTGGTGATATACTTAACTCATTCAATAGTGTCACTACTATTTGCATCTCGCTCAGATTATATACCATCTGACGACGTCACGTCTTAAAACCGTCTCGCTCAAATGTATGCATTGCTTTGCTTGTCTCTGTGCCCAGTCCCTTTATTTAATTGATCGAGTACGTATTTTCAACTATTCCAAGTTAATGTGTACCTGCGGGGCTACCATAAGGCTTGCCACTCACCTCAGTCGCGCAGATAAATGACAAAGAAGATGGCTAAATCAATATATGGACGACTGCCCCAGACATGTACAAAGACTTCTCAACAGCCAATAGCATTGAAATATTCATTCATAAATTTAATTTACTGCGTCTGTATTTAGTTTGTAGAACTTGAAGAAAAAAAAATTAAATATAGGTAAATAAGAGTTGTTCCAATATGATTCCGTGACCTTTGCCGTCGCTAGAAATAAGCACCATTTTGCAATAACATGCAACATAACGCCATCTAGCCACTCCTCTGGAAACCTCCTGTTTTCAACAGTTTTGCTAGTTGGCAATTATGTTGCATGTTATTTTTAACGATGGCAAAAGTCACTAATCAATGGCGGAATCATAGAGTATGAAGTGACAACTCTTAATTATTTAATCATTTCCTTCAAGTTCTACAAACTAACTAAAGACGCAGTAATTTATGAGAGAATATTTAAATACTATTAATTGGCTGTTGAGAAGTCTTTGTACATGTCTGGGGCAGTCATTTTGCCAAATTGCCAACTCCTTTCGCGTCTCAATGATGTTTCTCCATAAAATAGCGCGCATTCATTATGATATGACATTAAATTGTGACAAAATGCGTGGCTGGGGTGACTGGCGTGCCTTATGCTACCCCCGCTAACCTATACATACCTACTTTGCTAGGATTTTTTAGGGTTACTTCATCGCGAAGCGATGACGTAACTCTTATTTAATTTTATTCTTGACATTTCCTTAGTCCGCCATACGACATACCTCGATTTTGATATTTTACTTCAACATTATTGACTGGCATGAAGCATTAACTTTAAAATTACAAAAGCTTATTAAAATCAAAATCGTATAATTTCAACAGTTATAACAACAATTCAACTTTAAAATATGTATTACAAAAATTACATACAAACAAATAAGCGAAACAATAAGCCATTAAACTTATGGCTCTGTAAGCTGTAGACCTCGCTTTGGCCGTTTACTACAGATAAACATTAAATAGGTAGGTATAACACGTACTTAGTAGCTAAACTGCTAATTTGTGACTTGAACTGCACTATATAATAAAAAGTGGCTTTAGAACAGTTCTAGGTACCTACTTATTGTTTTCAAGAAGTCTTAATGCAGCCATCCATCACATCGGAATTTGTTTGAAAACTAAATATCACATTTGGATGATTCTAAGTGACTTTATGCGATTACTAGCTGCCTGTTGCGCGACTACGCAGCGCGTTTTAGGTACCTATTCCATAGTTACCGGCCACAAAACGATTCGTTCATCATTTTAGAAATCCATATCGACCCGTGTGACATTGATGAAACTCTTTTCTTACAAACTGTATGGATCGCATCGCACAACTGTCAAACATAAGTTCCGGTTCCAACAAAGAGGTTGAACGAAGTAGTTTTTGGTCACGTCACTGGTTTTGGCTTTTACCGGAAATCAAGAACTCGTGGAAGAATGCTTAAAATAATTTTTATTTGTTAACGTTTCATCAGGTTTTTCTCTCACTAATTAACATTCTTTATTGTACGAATGTATTATTATCTTATCTGATTAGTTAAAAACCGTATTGAAAATAGTTGCGGTTTTAAGAGTCTTCAGCCGACCCTGACGTCACCGATTCCAATTTCCGTTACATTTCTTAGCCACTCGTGATAGCACCCGGCTAGTAGTAATTGAAAAGCAAATATATGAATAACCCACAGTTGAGAGGTTAAATAAATTTTACCCCCGTGCCCCAAGAAGTTTTACTTCAAAAAAACTTTCCAACAATACAGGAGAACTATCAAACAACTTGGCTGTGCGGTTTCAAGGCCCTTGCCTTTCCCAAAAAAAAGTAGAACCTGTATATTGATATGGAAAAAAGTCTGATAATAACATTACATAGTTTTGTTCAAGTAGTTATTTTTATTTTTAGGGTACCGTACCCGAAGGGTGCCAAACGGGACCCTATTACTGAGACTTCGCTGTCCGTCTGTCCGTCCGTCCGTCCGTCCGTCCTGACTGTCACCGGGTCCGTCTGCACGAACCGTAATAGCTAGAAAGCTGAAATTTTCACAGAATGTGTATATCTGTTGCCGCACCAACCACAAATACTGAAATACGAGAGATATTGCAAATTAAAGGGGGCCCCGATACAAGAGACGTGTTTAGATACACTTACGCATTTCAAAATGGAGATCTTGACTGAAACTGTTTATTTATTGTCATAGCAACCATGTCATAGACACATATACTACACATTTAAATATGATAGCATATTTCGCGTCAACCACATGGTTGTGGTTAGCCGGTATGATGTAGACTCTCAATCCGGAGGTCGTCGGTTCAAATCTCGTGAAGGCATAAACTTTTTAAATTTTCTTTTTGTTTATTTTTTTATTGTTTTGAGTACTTTTGATTTGTTGTACGATGGTACGGTACCCTTCGTGTGCGATACCGACCCGCACTTAACCGATTTTTTTAAATGATTACTGTATTGCATTTATAAAGTACGTCATTATGAATTCGATTTCAAGTTTGTAATTCGAACTTTATGACATGAGAGTAGATAAATTAATTAATGATTTTAAGGCATTTATCGGTTTCAAAAAATTGAAATACAATTTCTACTTATTTATCACAGACTCAATTTTTTTCAAAAAAGTTTCTCAAAAGCAATAATACCTCGTTTAGCTTTAAGAATATAAAATCTACATATTTTCAAGTGTTTACATAATAGGTATGTGCATGATAAACGTCACACAAGGAAAACGTACGCCACAACATTTGAAAAAAGAATTAAACATGCTATTAACCTGTGTATTTGCCCGTTGCTATGAAAATACTCCAAGCCCTTCAGTACTTCATTGAGTACTGTTGCTATGGTGGCTTCATCAAACACTCCATGCTTACAGTTTGACACATTCATCTTATGCTTAATGACATCAAACAGACTGCCACCTGAAATACAAAAGGGAAAAATTATGTACAATTGTATAAAAAGAAGAATTTACCCAGACATCTTACTCAATATCTTCCTATGGTGAAAGGAAGGTATCAATATTTACCTACCACCTACAGAGAAATAATGCTAGGGACTGGTCATTGAGTCTGGCAATAGATCTTTAAGTGTAATAAAATAGAAGATTTATCTGTGTACTTCATGATGTAATAAGCATATGTTTAATAGAGAAAGTTACCTTCTAATAGCTTGAGCACAAGCCATAGTTCATCTTGTACAACAAAACTTGTGTAATATGTTACCACATTCTCGTGGTTACAGCTGGACATCGCCTGCAAAAAAGCACCAATTTCAATTCCATTCCAGCAAAACCTGTGATTTACTTCTGTCATCTAATTAGAATTAATGGCATGGGGCACTAGTTAGGAATGTTGGTAGTCAGATATAATGTGTGTGATATCAGCAGCAAACTTAATAATAAAACTTCTCAAATTACACCATATTAAATTGAGTAAAGCTTCGCATCAAGCTGTTACTGTTAGGTTCTCTGCCTGCTGTAGGAAAAGGTCCAATAATATAAAGAGCTAGATTCTTTACCTGTATTTCTTTGAGAAGTTCATCCATAGGAGTGTTCCATTTTTCCAAATTGATCCTCTTTATGGCACACTTTTCATTGCGTGGCTTGCAGTAAGCCCTAAATACAGTGGCAGTGGCACCAGCACCTAAAATTACATTTAAATTAAATTAAATTATTTATTTATCCGTGTTACAGAAACAACTTAAATAAACTTACATCAGGGAACTTAAAATGTAAAAGCCGTTGGAAAGTAACACTAGGTGAGTAATACGCAGTAGGTGGCCTGGATACTACACTAGGAAACCTGTAAAGTAGTAGCCAGTGAAACCGTCGTACGAACCTTTCTCCAAGTATTACAATAGTTGGCATTTTTTATTATAATTACAATTCAGTCCACCAAACTAAGTATGGAGGGTATTATTATAAAATTTAATTTAGTTTATTACTTTAATAGTGGATTCATAATAAAAATAGTCCGATCATGATGTTGCAGCTTTCAGAAGTTTATAATCAAATATTTTGTATGTAATAAAATCTTCAGTAGTTAATACTTATGGTAGCATGTAGGTAACTTAAATTAAATTCTTAGCCATAAAACAATGCTATAGATTGTGTATTTTTACTTAGCCAGACACAAATGAGTAAGTATGTAGCTATTATACACAGGAATCTCTTGAAAGGATTAGTTGCATACATTAGCATCTGCATTCTTCACTTCAGTGACTCACGATGGAATCGAATATCCATTTTATAACGCGCTAAAGGTTGAAAACTTTAACACTTAATTAGTGTACTAAAATACCAGCTAAGCAGACAATTTTGATACAGAAAGACTAATTCTATTACAGTTTTATTTCAGTAAAAATCTAACTCGTAGAATAAGGAATTTGACAGCTGGATAATATTACCGCAAGATATGACTTAAAATATGGTCGTGGAAAACAACGTATGGGGAAGAAATATCAGAGAATGTGTGCATTAGTATTTTATGAATATTACTCACCAATAACGTCCTGTAAATCGTAGTCATTTTGACTATTTGGCCACTGGATGGTAGACAAGGCGTTTGTCGGTACGGCCATCTTGCGAGTAAATAGACTGCCGATGTTGCCAACATTGCCAAGACTTTGCCGAGCGTACGACAGTGCTGCCGTCAAACTCAAGTCGCCGCTGGAGCCAAAAGATCGCTGCAGGATGCAAATCGGTTGGATTAACACAGCAAAACAACGTTTTTTAATTTATTAGGCATTGCATAAGCACCTAAAATGCGTTTCATCAAATACATAGTTCCTTTGTCGAAGTCTTTAGTGTCAATACGTTAAGTACGAAAATGCCTTGATCCAAAGGAACTATTCGGTGAAACGCAGTCTACAAATACTCAGGCAATTTCTGAGATGACAATCAAAATAATAGCTCAAAAATAGATAGAAAGAAGACAATAATAGTGTTAGTGTTAATTTTTTTTTTGCCCAATTTTATGCTCGTGACATTTTAAGCCGCGAATATTTAAAAAGGTTTCACGTATTCGGCCATGAACGGACAAAAGACAAAATACAGGGTGTCCCAATAAAGCAATCAGGAGCCATTCCGCTAAAAACATTTTCCGCCAATTACATAATTTAGGTCGGCGATAATATTTTGTATGAAGGCCGTAACAGGGCAAACAAGTGAGGTGCATTTTTGACATAAAAAATTCCGGATTGAAAACACTTAAAACAACTTTATGCTACTCTTACTGAAACTGTGTCCACAAACATCACATTTTTTTCGCGGCTTGCCTTGCATTTCTTCCTTTTTTGTTCTACAACTTAAAAAAAATTAGGGATGCAACGATATGCCTTTTTGCCGATACGATACCGATACCGATACGCTTATAAAAATATCGCCGATACCGATACCGATACGCCTATTGAATAAAAAATAAAGGTAAAATAAAGGTAAAATAGATAAAACACAAGTCAAGTTATTATTTTTATTAGGTAATGCGAAATATGCGAAATATGATAATAATATAGGTAGGTAATATTATGAGTGCGAGGCGGGCGATACAAAACACTGAATAGAGACCCCGAGCATAGTTCGTTCGTGCCTCGTTTGCACCGAAAAAGACGAAACCAACGCGCGCGTTTACATTGCATTGCATGTTGCATGTTTAACGTGCCTCGTTTGCAACGAATTATACGAGAAAAAACACGCGTTTACTATACATTTTTAAATTGTAAATGTATCGTTGTATCGGCCATAAAAATATCGCCGATGCCGATATATCGGCAAACCCGAAATATCGCCGATATATCGGTATCGGTATCGTATCGGTTGCATCCCTAAAAAAAATATCTAATTTCTTCATTAAAAGATAAAGAAATCGATAGACGCATTTCTAACGCCTGGAAGAGCTACTGGTCCATGAAGGAACTTATGAAGGGTAACCTTCCGCTGACCCTCAAGCGCAAGATCATCGACATGTGTATCCTGCCTATCCTAACCTACGGCGCTCAGTCATGGTCTTTGACCGAACTTCAGAAGTCCGAACTCAAGGTTTGCCAGCGAGCAATGGAGCGCAGCATCCTAAGTGTTCGTAGGACGGACCACATTAGGAACACCACACTGCGCTCCATAACTGGCATCGCTGATGTGGGTGCACAGACCGCTAAGCTAAAGTGGAACTGGGCCGGCCACGTAAGTCGCATGCACTCAGACAGATGGTCGAAAATCGCCACTGACTGGGTGCCACAGGACGGATACCGGTGTAGGGGCAGGCCTAAACGGAGATGGCGGGCGACCTCGACAAGATTTTGCCGGGGTGGCCGGAGGTGGCACAGACCAGGGAAGTGTGGACGAAAGAGGGGGAGGCCTTTGCCCAGCAGTGGGAAACTTTAATTCTGAGCTATAATGGCTAAATAAAAAAAAAAAAAAACTTCATTAAGGTCTAGTTATTAATTCCGCGGACTTATTTGATATCTCAAAGCCTCAGCTCAAAGCACACAAATGTTGCTAGAACTTGTATAGTGCCGTACATATCGACGACCGGTAAATATTCATTCATAAAAAACCTCAACCTCTTCGCATGACTAGTGGATGCCCTATAATATGTCCCTATGCCCTTATAGCTCTCCCCTAGCTGGCTTTATTGGTCTATATAGCACAGCTTTTCTGTCATGAGGCTGTCACAAACTAAACGTAGTGATTACTTTCTCTGTGTCACAAACCACTGATATTTTCTTCTTACGTATAGTAAGTTTATCTCTTTGATTTTCTTTCGCAAAACATTGCTAAATGATTTCATATTAATTGCCACAAAAATCAAACACAATATCGTAGGATCGAAAGTGGCCTATGTTGTGAATTATTCGGAGACGTGAATCTCATACGGGAAATGAAGAAATCGTGCTTAGAAATTGGTATTCTTCACGTAAGAAATTTTCATGTTATCCAGTGTTTACAGGTCCATAAATATAACGTATTCGTGTATTCTTGGTTAAATTCATGCCATTTTATGTACCAGGATTTCAAAAATTTATATCGATAAGTTTACTTAGTTTTCTTTTCTTAGTATTTTTTACTTTTCTTTACTTTTTTGATATTTTTACTAACTTAATTTGATCTGTTTTAGGATTCACCGTGATGAAAATTCGAAAGATGCATGCATTTTACTCTACACCAAGGAACCCCATTAGCCGTGACCACAGAGAACGCGCGGTGGTGACTAGGGCCTATGAGGGATGTGACTCGGCTTGTGGCATAGGAAGGTAGGCCATACATTTATATCAGAAGACCCAGTACCTATTTCTATTCGGAAAACTTTGTTCATTCGAAGCTGGTTAGCCCGCGAGCACCACGAGCGTGTGGTCCAAATAGATTTGAGAAACTCATCTGGTACTGTGGGGCCCGCTTAATCCTTGAGGTGCCGGAAGAAATGCGACGGATTGCGGTCGCCGAGTTCCTCGTGCATCAGCAGTTGTTTGGTCTTCTTCTCTTTGGAGATGCCCAACCTCTTGATTAGTTCGGACTTCAGCTTTGTATATTTCATGGTTGCCGGGGGATTAATAATAATATCCTTCACCTCGCGAGAATATTGGTTGTCGAGGTGGGCATTAACATAATTAAATTGTCACTCGTTATGCCCGAAATGCTGAATTATCCCTCGACTTGGGCGAACCATGTTTCCGGTTCGTCTGCCCAGAAAGGTGAAACTTTTACGCCAGCCTTAAAAACGTTGCTCGCATCTATCGACATGGTCCCCGCACTATTTTCTGATGACGCGCTGGCTTGGGGCTCAAGTGCATCGCTGAATACTTAGGGTCGTATTCTAGAACGAATCTCTAATCTGAGATCTACTCAAGAGTAGTCTTAAGAGTACGCGCTTATTCTTAATTGATGCTTGAGACTAGTATCAAAAATCATAATTCATCTGAGTAATCTCAGATGTGAGTAGAGATTTTACTAATTCTTGAACAAGATTCAAATAAAAAAACTTTTTTGTACTATAGATGTCAAACTTTTGTTGAGATCCTCTCTTGACAGTGTTGTTGTGCTTGAGCGGTGTCTCGACCACGCTTGAGAGTGATATTAGTACATAAAATAAACAAACCAGTGGATATTGGTGAAAATATCAGCTAGCTAGACGGTTCTTTCTCTCTCTCTTTCTTTATCTCTCTCTTTCTTTCTCTCTCTCTTTCTTTCTCTCTCTTTCTTTCTCTCTCTCTTTCTCTCTCTCTCTCTCTTTCTCTCTCTCTTTCTTTCTATCTCTTTCTTTCTCTCTCTTTCTTTCTATCTCTTTCTTTCTCTCTCTTTCTTTATCTCTCTCTTTCTTTATCTCTCTCTTTCTTTCTCTCTCTTTCTTTCTCTCTCTCTCTTTCTCTCTCTCTCTCTCTTTCTCTCTCTCTTTCTTTCTATCTCTTTCTTTCTCTCTCTTTCTTTCTCTCTCTCTTCCTTTCTCTCTCTTTCTTTCTCTCTCTTTCTTTCTCTCTATCTTCCTTTCTCTCTCTCTCTTTCTCTCTCTTTCTTTCTCTCTCTCTTTCTCTCTCTCTCTTTCTTTATCTCTCTCTTTCTCTCTCTTTCTTTCCCTATCTCTCTCTTTCTCTCTCTCTTTCTTTTTCTCTCTTTCTTTCTCGCTCTCTTTCCTCTCTCTTTCTTTCTTTCTCTCTCTCTTTCTTTCTCTCTTTCTCTTTCTTTCTCTCTCTCGTTCTTTATCTCTCTTTCTTTCTCTCTCTCTTCCTTTCTTTCACTATCTTTCTCTCTCTTTCTTTCTCTCTCTCTCTTTCTTTCTCTCTCTTTCTTTATCTCTCTCTTTCTTTCTCTCTCTCTCTTTCTGTCTCTCTCTTTCTCTCTCTTTCTTTCTCTCTCTTTCTTTCTGTCTCTCTCATTCTCTCTCTCTCTTTTTTTATCTCTCTCTCTCTCTCCCCTCCCTCCCTCCCTCTCCCCCTCCCTCCCTCCCTCCCTCCCTCCCAATTGTAAATGAAAACAGGCCTAAAGTAGTTTATTACTCTGTGAATGTCTCAAGACTCGATTCACAGCGATGCACTCTTGAGTAAGGTTTCAGAATAAAGGAGATGCTTGAGAGTGAAACTCAAATTTGAGTCGGATTTACGTAATTTCAGCTTGAGACTGATCTTGAGATTCGTTCTAGAATACGACCCTTAGTCTTGGTTCATGTTGAGGGTCACCATTGTAGAAATGTATGGTAGGTGAGTGTACTACGTCCGGGAGTCTTCAAACAATAACACTCAAGACTTATTACAGTTCAGCAGTATATTCTGAGTAGACAGGAAGCACATACTATTCACGCAATAAAAGGCACAAGCACATTAACCAGGGTAAAGTCTAAAAGCGATAGCACACTTCAGAAGATAGAAATAGGAAAGCAAACAAGCATAACAAGCAAGCAAAGATTTCGCGTCTTTGTCAGTTGCGATCAAGAGATGCGTGGCGGATGTTAAAGAAAGGAGGCGGGGCTTGCGCGTCGGCACTAGGGTCGTACGGTCTGTGATTGGTGCGGCATCTTGTGTTATTGCCGACAAAGTAGAGTAGTTAACATAATTTTCAAAAACACCGATACACGTACCCATTAGTTTTTAGGGTTCCGTACCCAAAGGGTGAAAAACGGAACCCTATTACTGAGACTTCGCTGTCCGTCTGTCCGTCCGTCCGTCCGTCCGTCCGTCCGTCCGTCCGTCCGTCCGTCTGTCACCAGGCTGTATCTCATGAACCGTGGTAGCTAGACAGTTGAAATTTTCACAGATGATGTATTTCTGTTGCCGCTATAACAACAAATACTAAAAATCAAAAGAAATTTAATATTAAGGGGGGCTCCCATACAACAAACGTGATTTTTTTGCTCATTTTTGCTCGATATTGATAATGGTAGCAGGTAGACGCTTAAAATGTTCACAATATATTGAGTATATTATTTACTTAAAAAATAAATAATTAAATTAAAATTAAATTAATATTTAGGGGGAGCTCCCATACATTTTTTTTCGGTTTTTTATAGATAATGGCACGGAACCCTTCGTGCGCGAGTCCGACTCGCACTTGGCCGGTTATTAATCTTCAGTTTGAATACAAAATTGAAGATCCTAATTTTAAAACTGACGGACTTTCATACAAACTTTGACCCCCTATTTTACCCCCTTAGTGCCGAAATTTTCAAAAATCCCTTCTTAATGAATGGCTACACTATGCAAAGTATCTATGTGCAAAATTTCGAGTCTCTAGCTCCAGCGGTTTGGCCTCTGCGTTGATACGAATAGCAGTCACACTTTGGACTCCCGTTTCACCTCCTCATGGGGTGAATTTTGAAAAAACCTCTCTTAACCTAAATGTTACTACCGATCGTTAAAACGATCAATTTTGTTTCATAGGATTTGAAACTTATTTTTAAGTGTTAAATTTTCTAAAAAACAGTAACACATGGGTTAATGTAGGTACCTCTAGACCTCATAAAGGAACATACATATCTTTTTATTTGATCCAGAAGTTTCGGCCCTGCGTTAAAAATGAAATAATTTGTACACAACTTCATCACCATTTTCACCCTTTTGGGGATTGAATTTTCAAAAAGGCTGATACATAATGTCCATTAAATACCAATCGTCAGCCTAAATACAAAATTTGAAGATCCTAACTTCAAAACTGGCAGACTTTCATACAAACTTTCACCCCCTATTTTACCCCCTTAGGGGTGGAAACTCCAAAGATTCTTCCTTAATGGATGTCTACACTATGCAAGGTACCTATCTATGTGCGAAATTTCAAGTCTCTAGCTCCAGCGGTTTTGGCCCTGCGTTGATCGTAGTCAGTCATTTTATGATTTTATATGTACAAAAAAGTAAATTTGCTCTGATCAAATCGGTTTCGTAGTGAAAATTGCTCAGAATGATGTCCCTAACAGCCCCCTAAAATATGACAACACCTTTCTGTTACACCCTGTATGTTAACATAACAGTATACATTATTGAATGATCAATGAATTTTTAATGTATTTAGCGGAATGACGGCCCTGATATACTTTACCATGGGTAACTTTACCTGTCTGAAAACTCCTGATGGTCCAGGAGATACAATATCCACAGACACTTTGCTGAAACGTGATAAAAAAAATATCTTTTCAACACACCTGCTCATAAAGTGGCTCTTTGTAGCAAGGCATTGAGGGCCACAATAGCGCATTATGCGTACTAGTGCTTTTTACTTTTCATTTTGTTTTTCAATCTCCTCCGGTGCGAGTTGTTATGCCCACAAACTGCATATTTTGTGAACATTTTAGTATAAGTACTATTTATTTTATGTTATTACCATGAAACCATCATCTATTATACATTGTTTCATCAAATTATATTTTTTTCGCTACATTTTACCCATAATTTATATATTAGAATCCTTATTATTATTGGCTATTTAGCTGTGTTGCCAGTGCCTATATTTGCAAAAGCGCGCGCATGCGCGTGGAAAAAAACAGCGCGCCATTTTCTTAATGCAATAAAATAAATAAAAGTTAGAAGAACATTAGAAGAACATTAGAAGTCTTGCTGCGTCTATTTTTTTCCTCGCAAGTGTGTTGAAAAACGTCATATGATACTTGTGTGCATTAATTATTTCACCCTAGACTATCTTACCATATAATGCCACCTCATGTGGAATAATCAACTTTCCACACTTGTATCATAATTCCGAGTTCATGGCTCACAGGTACAAGGGTCAACTTGAACCCTGAAATTTATTCGGTAGCCTGAACTGAACCACACTGTTGCATGTTATATAAAATAAAATAACATATTTCCCACATGTAGATAAGTGGGTGTATACCACACGGAATAGAAAAAATGTACCATGTCGTACATGAGCCTGAAGTAGTACCTAGTTTTTTTTTAAAGCACGTATGTATAACTTTTAATTAGTAGATTACAAACACAGAATATCTACAGAAGTTTGGGGATATTTAGATAAAAGTTTTGTTGCTTAATATTATTTCACTTATTTTATCATAGGGTATTAGGAATTCACGCAATTCATCTATAAAAATCCACGTAAATAAAAAGACACATCATTTGATGAAAAACGATACGTAGCTTTCTAAATTCGCTTCCAGGGTTGCCACAAATTAATTTGTTACCGAAATAATCAGTTATTTAATTACTTAGGGGTACCTGACCTGCCACGCGGATTCCCAATGAAATAAAATCCGAGCCGGGGCTTATCACTTTGACGAAAGTGACGACAATTACTCAAAATCAGCGACAAGCAATCGTCGAAAGTACCGCGATAAGGTTAATCCAACCAAAATAAAAACAGAACTAATAAACCAAATTGAAATGTTTTATCACACCGGGACGGGAGACATCTTAGTATGGAATAGACATGTTCTTATCTATGATTTTATTTATGAGTCAACAGCTAGATATTACAGGCATTACAGTTACAAAGTATAGTCATAGGATTATTGGGACAGATTGGCTGCTGGGTCCAAAACACTTTAGATTTTTTATATTGATAGCCTTTAGACATGCTATTCCTAAATTACTACTAAATGTTTCTTCTGAGTGAGACAGTTATGGATTTTAATCAAGGTACCTAAACACCACCATCATTATGACACTCCGGCAGCCTTGTATACTAGCCTTTTACCAGAAGTGATTCCTGGGGTACCCTTGAGTTTATTTTTAGGAAAATTTTACTGAAATTAACAAAATTCTCGCTATGACTGCGACGGCTAAACTAAACTATCTATACTATTCTCTCAACTAAGACCAAATACAAAAATTACCCATAAGCCCTTCGGCTTTGACAAAAGTTTCAACAACACTTTCCTGGTCCTGGCTATATAAAAACATCGTAGAAATCCCACGAAACCATTCAAATTCGTAAAATAGTCGGGTTGAGTGTGTCCTGCTATCTTGAACAAGTTTTATCAACCCTTGGTGACTGTTAGCCATGAAGTTTGCAGTCATAGTCATAGCGGTAAGTTGAAAGTAGCCCTATGGGCCTATACGGTATAGGTATTGTTTGTATACCCTAAGATTATTTTTTCAGGCTTTTATTTATTATTAATGACCATTTATTAGAGATCTTCCAAATACCACACGTAATTTCGTATGGACTAGGGGGTCCGCCTTCCGCCTGGCGCTCAGACGATTATCACGATAACCTCATTATTGGCTTTCAATAGTCTTCTTACCTGGGACCAATGTTTCTAAACAATTCTTCCTTTTCTGGAACCGTCTCCAACTGGAAGATTCTGCTGTCTCTACGACGGATCTCCATGCTGCCAGATTCAGTTTCACTAGAAAAACAATCGGTTAAGTGCGGGTCGGTATCGCACACGAAGGGTACCGTACCATCGTACAACAAATCAAAAGCACTCAAAACAATAAAAAAATAAACAAAAAGAAAATTTAAAAAGTTTATGCCTTCACGAGATTTGAACCGACGACCTCCGGATTGAGAGTCTACATCATACCGCACCGGCTAACCACAACCATGTGGGTTGACGCGAAATATGCTATCATATTTAAATGTGTAGTATGTGTCTATGACATCGTTGCTATGACAATAAATAAACAGTTTCAGTCAAGATCTCCATTTTGAAATGCGTAAGTGTATCTAAACACGTCTCTTGTATCGGTGCCCCCTTTAATTTGCAATATCTCTCGTATTTCAGTATTTGTGGTTGGTGCGGCAACAGATATACACATTCTGTGAAAATTTCAGCTTTCTAGCTATTACGGTTCGTGCAGACGGACCCGGTGACAGACAGGACGGACGGACGGACGGACAGACGGACAGCGAAGTCTCAGTAATAGGGTCCCGTTTGGCACCCTTCGGGTACGGTACCCTAAAAATCATGTTGGTATTGCAGGTGCAGGAAAAAATAAAAAAACAATTACTTATACTTTGTCAAGAAATGCTAGACAAAAAATAATGACAACATTTGTGACATATATGGTGCTCCTAAAGGGGCCAGGTTTTGCTGCAATATGTAGCCGGCCACTATTGGTATCCCTCTTTTACTCACATGTTAATAAAAGACACCAATACTTGCCAACCACATATTGCATCTTCAGTAGCGCAACTGTACTAATATTGCTGTGTAATATTATTCAGTATGTGTTGTGTACTGTTACAATAGCATAGAATAACAATAAATGTACCGGTAAACCCTAAGTACCTAGATAGTTTCCTGATGCCGCTGATATGGTAAACTCTGTAGGTAGGCGTTTATTCTACTTTTTCTTTTATAAACAAACTCACCCTTGTTTAACAATAATCGTCGAGAAGTCAATCCCAGCTTCTTTTCTTCACCATATTTCACTTGACAACATATCTGCACAACATATTAACAGTCAATTAAATATATACCCATGTACCTTCACTTTGCAATGCTTTGCATTCACAGCGCAAAACTACATTCCCGGATTACTAGGACACTACGTACACGTGGACGTAGTTGTGCAAAGGTTTAGTCACTCTGCCCCATTACGGTCCTGCGCCTGCGTCGCACGATGGGCGGCTAAAAGGTTGCAACCTCAGGGATACTCAACTGCTTGCAATAATATGAAGTTTATTTTAAAATATTTTAAAATTTAATCAAGAAACACCACAGAAACACATTAGGCAAGTAGGTACATAATAAACATATAAATAAGTCTATCGTAATAAAATCGATATGTCACACATATTTGAGTAGGTAATCAATATTTTATTTTTTCATAAAAATTCTTAGTAAGTTCATGTCCAACGTAGTTAGGTTCATACCATAGCGACTTTGAAGTGATTTACTGTTCTATTAAAGTCATTTCTCACGGGGGCCCGTCAATCTCGCCTCTCACACTTTAAGGTATGCTTTTGTTTCCTCGAACCGATTTACCCTCAACACAAGAGATCAAATCAAACAACACGTTACTCAAATTGACAACAGTGAAGTCGGTAGCCAATGCTTTGGCATAAAACCAAGTCAAGGAGCTGTCGAGCAAACGACCGAGAATAGGTGTGCCGTATGTCTCATAGGCGCATCAACATGGTTCTATTATATCTAACAACCGTAGGAATTGTTGAGCGCCGCCGGTGATTCAGCTCGGACTCGGCAGCCGGGGAGCCGCGGCCAATCAATCATGTGAGCAAGCGCAGAAGTCAATTGAGCGCGGAGATGCCGACCCCGATTTAAAGCAACAATAAACACCCGTGTCACCCGCGAATTTAATTAAATAAAAAGTAGCTACCCACATACATATATAGGCACATACAAATGCTCACGCCTTTTCCCGGAAGAGGGGTAGGCAGAGACTAAAGAATTGCACTTGCTACGATTGTTTAGAGATTAAAATTCCGACAAAACCTACATAGTTGGACTATGGCGGTAAAACTAAGGAGATTCTTAATTGTTGCTAGATGCTATACTAGATTCTGCTAAATCTATGAGTAAAGTCGCATGCGGTGCGGGGAGCGAGTGAGTTTTGTTACGGACAGAACTCTGAACACGCTAACACAACAAACATCGTCACACGCCTTTCCACATAGGGTGGTAGAGGCATAGATATAGATTACTCTCCCAGCACCCGTAGCATGCCGATCGCGGGAAGAAATTTAGTCACCGATGGTGAGGGACAGAAAAGCGAGACACATAAAAGCCGCTACTCATTTGCCTGCTCCTGCTGCGATTAGGAAGGAGGCGGTCGGAGCAATGTCGGAGCTGCTCTACACACACGCCTGTGGTGTGCAAGGAACTCAGCAAGGAAGGAATAACTACTTCCGCCCCTCAAAATCCAACTCAAAGTCTAAAACGCTAAATGACATTTTCGCTCGCCGCCCCTGCCGCCGGGCGAGCCATATGAATTGTCCCTGCTTGCCTACATACTTCACAATCAAGGAAGCAATTCAAGGTCATGCCCACTCTTTAGCGCTTATTACATTACGCTGTCGGCAGGGCACGATTTGTATAGACGTCTCACTCTGATGGAACGACTAGAAAGAGACAGTGAGTCAGACAGGGCCCTGCCGACAGCGTAGTCTAATAGGCCCATTTGCCCGCCCCCCTTCCTAGATCGCCGGCATCGCCGCAGGACTCGCAGGAGCAGGCGAGTGAGTAGCAGTTGGCACATGTTCAATATGCCGTGCACCCACCAGTGGGTGACTCTGGTGGGTTCACGTTCACGGGTCAGGCACGACTGAACAGGGATACATTTTCCTTTGAAACACAACTCACCAATTTACGGGCGGCGGGGGACGAGGCAAGAGAGCTGTGTTTGGTCAGCCGCTGAGAAACTGTCTGGCGGCCCGTTTCATCGTACATATGTTGCGAGCCGCATTCCCCCGCAGGCGCTGTCAATTGGGTATATAGTCTCTGGGACTGAATATCCCCCCACCCCTTCCACTTTTATTTTACATCGTGAGGAAACCGTCATTAATCTATAGCTGCGGAGATGGGTTAGCCCCCTGTCACGCAAATGGAGTACTTATTGAATAACTGGTTAGGATGTGCCTCTGTCACGTCCCTTAGGGAGAAACGCGTGGCGTTATATTATTGTTTTATCTTTCAGATGCTCGTTTCCAACGGTTGCCTGGCGGCGTCCCTGGACTCGCGCCCAGAAGCGGGGGAGCTCCGGATCCCCTTCCCCGAGAAGGTGCTGAATTCGGTGCTGGGCCGGCTGGAGCGGACCAGGCAGGAACGGCTGGCCGCTCTTGTGGTCTTGGAGGAGGAGCTGGACTGCAGCACGGACGCTTACATGCCTATATGACGTGAATGGAGACCAAAAGGGTTGAAATAAAATGAATAAGTTTGGCATAAAAAACCCGCATAAAACCAGTCTTCTAGATTCATCACCAGGTCTCATCATCAGGTGAAATAAAAAGGTCTCATCACAACGAATCGAATGAGTCTAAACTCGATGGGTTTACTAGTAAGCATCCCAGGGTTCCAGCTCACAGCTTTGAGCTTCGCACTCCATTATCAGATCAACCCGATGGTACACTTTTCTCAAAGGTCTTGTCACTACGAGTCTAATGAGCCCAAACTCGATGGGTTTACTAGTAAGCATCCCAGGGTTCCAGCTCACACCTTCGAGATTCACTTTCCATCATCAGATCAACTCGATGGTAGCATTTTCTCAAAGGTCTCTTATCACTACGAGTCTAATGAGCCCAAACTCGATGGGTTTACTAGTAAGCATCCCAGGGTTCCGGCTCCCACCTTCTATCTTCGCACTCCATCATCAGATGAGCACGATGGTACCATATTCTCAAAGCGCTTGTCACAACGAACCTAATGAGCCCAAATTCGACGGGTTTACTAGTAATCATCATAGGGTACCCGCTCCCACCTTCGAACTCCATCATCAGACCAGCTCGATGGTACCATAACAACCAGCTCCAAGAAATCTACTTTTGAATAAAAAAACAACATACAAATCGGTTCACCCGTTTACAGAGAGAGACAGATAGACACACAAATGACTCACATGTCAAACTCATAACACCCCTTTTGCCTTCGTCGTCGTCGGGAGGGGGTCAAAAAATAAACCGTCCGTGGCGCGCGGTCCCGGTCGGAAACGCTCTGCCTTGTTTCGGTTGACACGTTAAGCCGTAGGTTCCGACTACTATAGCTACTAGATGGTATATTCTGGCCGCTGAGAGAATGCGATCCTGACACTTGGCCGCTCGACAGACAGGGACATATACATGTGTCAGGATCGCATTCTCTCAAGGGCCAGTAAAGGTGTGTCAGAGGACTTCTGACAGTCGGATTGGCCACTGGCCCGACTCCCCTCCACCACCCTGCACCGAGCCAGCGTGGTGGAGTATGGCTCAATCTTACTCGTATCCGGGTAAACTGTGCCTCTTGTTGGGCTCATAATGTGCTTCCAGCTATGTCACTATGACGATTCCGTCATATCAAATCTGTAATTTTCACGGACTCGAGATACGTCTCAGAGCTAAGAGCGGTTTATTATTACGGGACGCATAATGCCCGATTTTACCAACAGTTCTTTAACCCTGGATTTTTCATACCATATCATCTTGGCACTTCGCACCCGCTGTTTGGGCATGTTTCCCCCAAATTTTTGTATGCCAACTTCCGGTCCTGTGGCAAACGAATCCAGATTTTACCCCGTGATTTTGACAACGGCTTTTCCTTCTGTCGATCAATCTCGGTTAGGTCAGCTCTATCTTCTCCTTCTCCACCTGCCTACAACTAACTAAGCCTGGAACTATCTCAGCGCACAGAAATCCAAAGAGGGGCAATGGACTGAGTCAGTACGTCTCTCCTCGGTGTATTTCCTTAGACTTAAGTAGAAATACATAACATTGTATTTTTAAGGCTCTGATATTTTAAAAGAGGTACGGGGGAGGTTTCTTGCCCTTCTTTGCTCCATCCCTAAGCCCACAACTTCCGAACGGGCGGTAGTATACAAAAATATTAATATTATATTGACGTTGACTAAGTAATATGTATGATTTTATGGTCAATAAAAATTTTGAATTGAATTGAACTAAAATTCTTTGATAACACCATGCGATTGTTTTAGATGTTACCGGAATGCGCTGAAACTTCTCACGCCATAGAGCGTGGCATCAGACAACTATCGGCACAGGTGAGAGGCGACTTTTGACATCATGCTAAGTGCAAATAAATTGGATGGACAGGTATCCGTATGCCACATAAGTCTCACAAGAGGATCTGGCGCGGAAATGGCACGGGCGTCTTTTTATCACACTCAGGAGCTGCATTGCTCGGAAGTGAGTAGTTACCACCTCAAACGACCTCGCTCACAAGGCCTCGAACAACCTGCGTCTTGCATGATTAGATTATACAGGATGCCTTTGTCATGGATGATGTTTAATCAATCTAAGTAGATTAGCAGCATGTGGCGACTTTTCTTGACGGGTTTTTCAATATTTTTTTCAGAAGCATTACCCGATCTGCCATCTTGAGCGCAAAATACGTCGACTCAACACACTTGAGTACGAATACCGACCAGCTTACTACGAGGAGGTTACGTGTGTCCCCAAAACACCGGCTACGGTTGAGGTGCGTACTTAGAAAAGTACTCTTATCTAAACACACTCGTACCGTACAGTCCGCATCAGATATATTATATATATATATGTAAGCACGCCAGCTACTCAAATAGTACACATCCATCAATGCAATAAGGTGCCAATTAAGTTTGGGTGATAATATTATCGCTGGGCAATACATCAGGATTCTATTCAGACTGGTTTGATTTCAGATTTGCTCAAGTCTCGGGTTTTCCTGTATTCAATGGAACAGGACCATACATTTGACGAGGCGACGTTATTCCAGGTAATTTCTGCATAATAATAAAATTGGGTTAGAACCTGGTTAGAACACATTATCTGGATATAAATTAACGATCTTTATTTAACACCTATTGGATCTCGAAGGTGGTAGAGGGAACCCTGGCATGTTTACTTACTTGTAGCTCATCGAGTTTGGGCTCATTCATATGATTCGTTACATTACAACAAGACCATATGATGCACGCACATATGATTTCAAAGTGTCGTCTAGTAGAGATGACGATGGGCGGTTTTCGACTAGCCGAGGAAGCAAAACATTTTTCCACTTACCGATGCTGGCTGGTGTGGTGACGGGCCGGCAAGTCGAAAAGCGCCTAATAAGTACAAGGCGTCGACCAAGGGACGTAAAGTACGTAAAGACAACCATTCACTACTGAATATAATTATTAATTTCAGTGACTGCTGGGAAACGAAAACAATGCTTATTCCGTCTGGGTGTGAATGTATGTGGCCCGTACACCGTTTGGGAGATATGAGACTGCAGATCTAAGACGCATGAAGAATCGACACATTAATATATTTTAATCTAGATGTATATACAGTAATTAAAAATGTCTAAAGTTTTACAACAAGCGATAATCTGTCAATCTTTTTTTTACCTAATGAACGGTTTATTAAATATTTATAATTTCCTTGGCCATGATAGCATAGAGAAAGTAATCACTACGATGATAGGTCATATTGCCATATTTTGTCTTTTACATGTACCGTCCACCTGTCATCTCATCTATTCAAACAACAACAACAACAAACAACAAAGTAGGTATTTTTAAAAAGAATGTATTCAGATAATAATAAAAATATATAATTAGACAACATAATAAAAACAACGTACGTAACTTATTCACAGAATGTACAATATTATGCTAAGAAAATTTCAAATTCATTAGTGGATATTATGTTAATGTTTAACATTGTACTTCGCTCAACATAATATGTAATACCTATTAATGTTCTTTATGTACATTTTCATACACTTGTAAGGTAGTAGGAAGTATAGCAGACCAAACTATCAAAATGCGTTCGACTTTCTATCAATTTGGAAAGTACAAATCTACGACGAATCATGATACCATTTTGGAAAGCACAAAGATTTGGACGTATCGAAAAGTTAAAGGGCCTTCTACACGATCGGTACCGACCGCCGACCACCGTGATCTTGGTATCAAATCAATCAAAAAATCAAAGGACATCATCACGGTCCATACATTATTGGGCCAAAAGTGAAAGTGCCGGCCAGAAAAAAACCTGTTCGCCCCATGGTTTTATTTTTATAGGCTATTGATATTCGATAAAAGCCAAAACAAAAAAACATCGCGCGGCCGTCAACCATACCTTGTTTTTAACCGACTTCACAAAAGGAGGAAGTTTACAATTCGTCGGGATTTTTTTTTTTATGTATGTTACCGATTACGCCTAGACGGATGGACCAATTTGAAAATATTTTTTTTTGTTTTTAAAGGGTTTACCTTCCCATTGGTCCCATTGACACCAAGTCAGCATCTGATGATGGGATCCTGGAGAAATCGAGGGAACTCTTCAAATATTATAGGCAGACCTATAGTGATTTTTGTGTTTTTATAATAACTCGTGCAAATGCACATGGTAAGCATAATATTGAGATGCGGAACTGATGATGAAGACCACACATGGCCACCAGAACTGCTCAATACTAGGTACACAAATACAATCTACTATGCGTGGCTGGCGGGCAACGCATAGCCTAAACCAGTGGACCTAGAGCCATGAAACTTTGTCTAGGTGTTCCTTATGTAGCGTAGGGTAGCACTAAGATGGAATTTGACGAAATTAATTCCCCAATTACTCCTCATCACAACATCATTACAACAACATTACAGTTTCTATTAAACTCAATCTAATCAAATAGGGTTTGTGGAAGTCGCTTTTCTCTAAAGTTTACTTTTTGTTTCAATTATTGTTGTATTGACTTTTACGAATTTCAATAAATAGCCTTTAAAAACAAAACCATGGAGCGAACAGGTTAAATTTCATAGTAAAAAATACTAGGATTAGTGTGTTCTATCCGAATATTACACTGTTTTTTCTGGCCGGCACTTTCACTTTTGGCCCAAAATTAACATCTGATCTCTTTTGTATGTAGAACTACGAAGCGTTAGCGCTCCGTCCTGCAGATCACGGATAGAGATAGGTTATTGGGATCGGCCGTTACTCGGTGCGTCAATGTCGGCTCCCATCACCTTGGAACACATCAGATCGAGCTTGTCTTCAGGAAATTACGTTTTCTAATAGGTCTACCACTTAACTACGACTCCTGCCAATGTCTTGACGATATTTTAAGGCCCGGATTAAAAAATGCCGTGTCAAAGTTCGTCTTATACCTAAAGTAACGCCGCCGCCATTACCAAAATGCGAGTGCCAGCATTTTTAAGACCGACTATATAGACGGCGCAAATGGTGGCAAAAAAGGATACAATCACTACTAATGGTGGCGACATGACAAAATTGGAATTGTCTTGAGTTAAGTAGTTTGCGTACAGTTTGGTCTTTGTAGCTAATATAATAATATTGTATGTAGATTTTTATTATTGTTTAATATTTGGTAAAGGCCTTATTTATTAAACTCAAGATCACATGGTAACTCTTATTTCTACTTAGATAGTCGATATGTCTATACCTACAATGACCTACATGCCTTACCTACTCTCAGACCCTGCAAATCGTCAAAATCATGAGGGTCTTTGATATCAAAATATGCCATTTAAAATAATATACATTAAGCATGAAACTTCCGTGTGCGGGAAGACGACTCCAAGGAGAATTGGTCAGGCCTATTGCTATTGGAACTGGGTAGTTTATATAAACCTCAATAGGGAAAGCTAATATCTACTGAACATCAACGACGATAGTGGACCTGCCAGACTCCAAATAACTTGAGACACTAGAGTCAGCATCAGATATCTGTGAGCATGCAGGCACTCAAATATATCTACACATTTTATGGCCAATTTCACCAACAATCCCTATCTTTAGGGGACACTTTATTTCCTTTCAGGGGTCACCTAACGGCTGTTACACTTTGGCCTAAGTTTAAGGGTCATCTAGGCTACCCCTATAGCTGTTGGTGAAATCGGGCACTAGGCAATCAGAATCCATTTTGACAAACAGTTTTCCAACGATCTTTTGGCGCGTGAGTGACGTTTGGAAAGCTGTATAGATGAACCATCTCACGAAGAAGTTTTGACTTTAGGTTTAAAGAGAATAAAGTTCTTTCAACATAAAGTCAAAACTTTTTCGTGAGTTGGTTCATCTAAGATGTTGATATAATTTTGAATCTTTGGCTGTGGTCTCATGGTTTTGATTATTTGGGACCTGTATGTATTGGAGGAGCTTGCCTGCCTATACAAATATGATACTGACTATACTGTCCATCTGTGAATATATCCTAAAGGTCAACATTTTCTAAGATGAAATCATTCCATTCAATAGATTACAAAGAACATTTTTATCAGTACAAGTGTATATCACTTCCTGAAAATGTTATATTGGGATCTAATAGAACCTCTAGAATAGTCAACATTAAATATACTGCTTGTAAACTCAGACCAACTAACAATATGCGGCAATTAACATACTGTAACTTTAAAAATTAACCCTCTCGCTTGCACATCTATTGATCCCTATTGTTAGTTCGACCCGCGTCAATGTCAGTTCAGCAGCGAAAAATATGCCTGCACACTATACTGCAGAAATACTTGTGGTATGCGTGTAGCTGCTACAACATACCTAGACTGCTACCACGTGATATAAAATCGGTAATACCACAGGGTGCTCATTCCATATAAATTATAATTAGTAACCCTTAGTAAAAAGAGATGGCCTGAGAGAGAGTAAGATTTGTACTTTATTAAACGCCATTGTTTCAGTTGACATACTTCTAGGTGGCGCTAATCTTAGAATAAACCCTATATATCTTAGCGCTATCTCGTGGTACAAAATCAGTCGATGGACCACCTAGAACAAAATATGACACCGGCGTAAACTGAGATGCTACGGAACCATCGAATCGGTGCAGCACCATCGAAAAATGGCAAATACCACGAGATGGCGCTAAAATATATAAGATTTATTCTAAGATTAGCGCCACCTAGAAGTATGTTAACTGAAACCATGGCGTTTTAAGTACAAATCTTACTCCTCACGCCATCTCATTTTTATGAAGGGTTACTAATTCTAATTTGTATGGGATGAGTACCCTGTGCCTAAAACCCCAAAACCTTTTGACATTTGCTTGTAGTTAAAAAGTAATATTTTACGAATAACATCCTTTGGAAAGCCTGCCTACTACATATCGACCGACCAAATAACCAATATCGACCGATTGCGATCCTGAATCATTGGCAAAATTGACTACCAACTTACTGACGCTAGTCGAGATGGTCTCAGAGAGCATGGATCGGGGATGCCAGGAGGACGTCGTTTATCTGGACTTCCGGAAGGCGTTCGATAGAGTTGATAACGATGTCCTAATGTCGTGTGCCATTGGATTTGCCCCTCGACTGTTGGTTTTCTTCACTGACTGCCTGAAGAAACGTCAAGAAACAGTATGTACGGCAAGGTCCCAGCCGTATCACACACGGTCAAGTGTTTGTCAAGGCTCTATTCTTGGTCCGTTGTTATTTATCATAATGATAAATGACCTTGAAGTAGAGCTAAACATGCCGAATGCATTTTGTATGTGGATGATCTAAAACTCATACTTCCTGTGAAGTCAGAGCAGAGGACGACTGCAGGCTACTGCATCAATATCTAGACACCGTGCATAGATGAAGTGTGAACAACAAACTCCTGTTCAATGGTGAGAAGTGTTGTATAGTGTTGTCCTTCACGCGCTCTCTACGGCCTATTAGCGCGACGTATATACACTCTGCACGGAGTCTCTGGCTCGTGTGTATATGCACTCTGCACGGAGTCTCTGGCTCGTGTGTATATACACTCTGCACGGAGTCTCTGGCTCGTGTATATACACTCTGCACAGAGTCTCTGGCTCGTGTGTATTTGATGAAGGACCTCGGTGTTACGTTCGACATTCCCTAAGCTGACATTCCATGAGCACATAAGCACTTTGGCCTAGGAATGCTTCCAAAGATTATATAGGGTTTGTGACACGGAATAGTAAGGGATTCCATAATCTTGGTGTGGTCCAGCTTCTTTACACGGCCCTGGTAAGAACCTTACTAGAATCTAGCTCGGTTGTTTGGAATCAGCACGAAAGCTAATACGTCCTTATGCTCGAGAAGGTACACAAAGCTTTTCTTAGATACCTCTATAAGAGGAAATTGGGATACTACCCCTACCTTTATCCATCCGCTTTTATATTAGGTATGCTTAGATTTAACTCACTAGAGGTGAGACGTAACACCGAGCAGCTTCTGACAGTGTGTTGGTTGTTGCGAGGCGACAGTGACTGCGCAGCGCTTTTCAGTGCCGTTTGCGCGCTATCCGTGCCTGACAACTACATACGCGCGCGCAGGCACCAGCTGCTAGCGGGCGGCTCTAACTGCACGTTGAGGCGCCGGCAGTCCCCGCTGGTCCGGGCGCGGGACACCCTCAACGCTCTGTTGGCTGCAGCACCACTGAATGAGCTCTTTGGTGATGCATGGAGGGATATTGTGCGAGAATGTGTAAGGTTTTGCGAGAAGAATGCATGATAGTGTTGTTTTTTAATTATTCTCTCGAATGTGGGTATAAATCTAATTGAATTAATCTATTAAAATTGTCATACACTGAATAATAATTTGATATTGTGTATAATGTAATTTATATTAATTACCTATGTTTTGTTTGTTTACTTTGTACAACGACCTGTGCCTGTAGTCAATGTTGGAATCGCTACGCGAAGTTACCCTAGCGAAGCCAAATGTCAAATCGCATACATAAAAAGTTATCGTTTCGTTTCGCTAGCGTTAGCGTTTAACTTTGTCTAGGGGGGCCGGATCTTTTTTCTGTAATGTGCGATTTTACTTTTATAATAAAATTCATAAATAAATAAATATCAGACTGATAAAATCAAATAAGAGGAACCATTTTAAAATTTGATTTTTTTAAATATTTACATTTATACATTAGACACCTACTATTACGACCCAGACCACGAGAATTATGATAGAGTCATACTGTGGTCTTTTTATGCTTCATGAGAAAGTTAAGGATATTTCTCATGTACCGGATAAGGATAGCAAATCAGGGTGACTGCTAACGATTGTAACAGTTCAAATTATAGCCAATTTCAAGCAAGCCTTTTACAGTCTATTCGTGATAAGAATGCAGTGAAATTTAAATTTAAATCTGTTAACACACACTCACAGGACAGAAGACAACCTTTGCGTTCGAAAGTTTGCCTTCAACCGGTCACTGTGAACTTGGCTTGATAATTGGAAACGATTTGATTGGTTACGGGGCATGGCTAGGCCGCCGGACAGTGATGACTTTACTGTATTCTTATCACGAATAGACTAAAGTCCTCATAATTTATGTAGGAATCGAATCACCAATCACCTTGTAAAAACTATGCCCTTGTCTGGAAAATATGCGATGCATTGTAAGATGCTCTCTAGAATTTTAATAAACATACGTCGAAACAAACTCTGGCGCACGAATGTCTTTTACACTGGCAAGTTTTCTTCGGTTTTGGCTCTCTATTGTGGCTCGTTAAATTTGTCATATTTTTTTTGTCTCAGAGTTTATTCTTGCCTGCAGTCTCTGGCGTCGCTACCAGGGTACTACTGATGCTGACTTTCCACAATGAACATGATGGACTGGTGCTGTTGGGATTCCGTATGGATGGTTGGCACCGTTCGTAAACACTCGATCTGATGAAACAAAGAAATTATTTTTTTATTTTTGCTGTTCGTGTGAAAGAGCTTGACACAAACATGCATGACATAACTATTTGTCGCATTCCTCATAGTACTGACGGTCATTCTCGAGACAAGACACGTTTAGCTAAACAGGGGATCAAGGTTTACGAGTATTAGGGAAGAACCATGAAGGACAAGTAATCTAATAATCATCAGACCTCTGAAGCCCCCGGTTCTGGTAGACTTCTATTAAATGCACGGAGATCTAGAGATGTCTTGAGACTAACTATCATGAATCAGCGATTTCATAGAGGTTTGTAGTAGTTTGAACGTAGTCATCGGTTAAGATTTTGTGATTTTGTGATTATAACTATGAAAATAAATCGTACCTGATGTGACGCCCAGTCCTTCTTCTGGCAGTATGTAGAACAGTAGGGTGTGCGCCGACAAAGCGAACATTCAGCTGAGGCCTCACGGTTGCAGTTCGCACACTGGAAAGACAATCCCAGTTGTTAATTTAAATGAGAATCAGCAAGTTCATGTTACTTGCTGATTTGATTAGGAAAGTGGAGCTAAGGCAGAGTGGAGCCTTGGGGAGAGTGGATGCTTAGGGAAAGGGGAGGCTAGGGGAAAATGGAGGTTCGTGAAGTGGTATGGATACAGTGGAGTGGTGGACGTAACCTGTGGGTGGTCCGTAATGATGAAAGTGTCAGCGGCTTAACGCGAATTTGGGTCTTTATCGCAGAAAAGTTCATCATATTTTTTACTCTATGGTCGACCGGCGATCGGCGTCTCCGGCGCGTATTCTACGCAACCATTTGGCGAGCTGGTGCCCAACTCTCGCCCATTCGAATTGAAGACGTACGTGAGTTGTCTACGCTTTCAATCATGGCTGAGAATTGGGCCCCTTTGGCAACGAAAAGCTGTCAAAAAATTCCTCTTGGGGGCACTCTCACCTTCTTATGGTCGGCGTCCTCCATACTGTGCAAGGGCGCTTGCTGCTCGCTCTCGACCTGCGCGTCCACACTGGCCAGCAGCGCCGCCGCCCGCTCCTGTTCCAGCCGCTCCTGATGCGCCGACACCACCCGGACATCCTCCAAGCACTGCTTCAGTTCGCCAGCCACGCGGAGTAATGTGGAACTGATGTCTTCGAGCCGCTTCATCACGCCGCTCATCTCTGGCAGGCCTGGAATTGGAGATATGATGTGAGACGAAAATATGATTTGATCTGCCTTTGCTATGGAATATATAGTGATGGGTTATAGGTTAGATATTTGGAGCTGGCACGTTCACAGTACTTTTCTTCTTCTTCTTTACAATCAGCATTTTTGCGTCCACTGCTGGACATTTGCCTCCTCAATAGCTACTCACACAAATGCCATTTCAATTTACAGCAGGTTAGAATATTTAAATATGTAAATAATCACAATAACGCCTTTAATTGACATGTATCACAAATGCAACAATGATCACTTTGTCCTCCTGAGTCCTGGGCTAGTTATATTTCGAATTTCTTTTTGATCGCATTTCGGCATGGTGAAGCATACTTCGGAAAAATATTTAATTGTTTTTGATGTTCTAAATTAAAGGACAGAATTACTCAGAGCCTATATTTATAAGCAGAAGTTAAAGAAAAACAATAACTGTAATAGGTACTCATAAGTTTGAACGCGCGCAAGGAATACAGACACTACACAAGCGCAACATGTCAATGTGTTGAACGTGCCAGCTTTTGATAACTGATCATACTCGAATGTATACATTACCTCTCGAGCTACATAACGATGTGCCTTTGCTGAGGGAACCAGAATCAGCGACGTCACAAACATGTAAAACTAAATCGCGAGGGCTTTTTTTGGATATTCTTTCTTGCTCTGCCTAAAAATTGTACTCTTCTTCTTACCACGGTGCCTTTACCATCTTACAGCAGCTTATCAACTTTCGTGTAGAGTATATCTTGTTCTACTCGGAATTTACAATGTAGCATATGGCTGTTGTTACACCTTGTTCCTCCAAAAATAAACATGACATATAATCACACTGGTGACACTAGCCTTACAATTAACACGCAAGCAAGCTGTAGAGCCAGTAGATAGATAAAAGATATAACAATTTGCACCTACTGTATATTTTCAAAACACCCCAAGTTCTTGATTTTATTGACACAGAGAACAATTGCATGGCATATTCGTAATGTAATTATTAATAATTAACGTCCGTAAAAAATATTTCATCATAAATAAGCAACATCACACTCTAAAATATTGTAGTTTATCTGGATAGGAAAGGAAGTAATTTTATAGTATTCTCACATTGTTACTACATTCATCATGGGGTGGTGGGAGTATTATCGGCAAATTATGCAACAATAAAGAGCAGACGCTATGCACAAAGCTGTTATGTAAAGGCCCCAGTACACATTGGGCCACTACGATGGGCCATTGCAGTGGCCCAATGTGTAGGCCACTATCAGGGTCGATTTCACGTCACACGAATGACGCGTCAACTAATCTCATTCGTGTGACATAAACATTCGTGAAATCGACCCTCGTAGAAGATTCGCTTGCAACGCTATTAACAGCGAGCCGTAACACCGTTGGTGGGTCGATTTCACGTCATAAATCTCATTCGTGTGACACAAAAATCGTGAATTGGTGTTCACACAATGGCCCACTGCTCATTGCTGCCTGTGCCTGGCGAACCACTTGCGATGGACGTCGCGGAGTGCATTCTTTGAATCAACAATCATCACGCCCGCCAATGCCCTAAGTACACAATGGGCCAATACATTGGGCCATCGTAGAGGCCCAATGCTTACTGGGGCCTTAACCAATCGTATCTCAGAATTCATCTAATAGGCAAGAATTTTAATTCACGTTTTAGCTGAAAATAACAATCTTAGTAGGTACTTGTGATATTATTGATTAGGTATCATATGAGTAGCATGCGGGATATGAGATAAATCAGTCTTTATGACGTTAGAATAGTGTAAGTAGCTAGCTTTATTCGCATAGCTTAGATGTTGCTTAATACTAAAAATAAGACCTACTTGAGATAACCCAAATAAATAAACTCTGCCGATGGTCTAATCTACATCCATGCATAAAAGCATTAAAATTATCGTAATGGCGATACGCACAGTAGGCAATTTTGCTTCGCATTGCATTTGAATCGCTTGCTATATGCTTCGACATATGTTTGTTTATTCATATAACATGTGCATCAATACTTACAATCACATGAAACTAAATTGGGAAATGGTCAATATCAATGGGACCGTAAATGGCCAATCGCACATTGTAATAAGTTTGTTTCACAAATGCATTTTTCAAATATGTAGACAAGATAAATAATAACTCGCATGCACATAAGTTTCGATATAAACAAATAACAACACAAGCTGTGTAAATTTCCTTTGAGAAGGAGATAATTAGCTTCACAGATATTGAGGTACATGGGGTAGGCTCTATCACATAAGCTTTGGGTAGACTCATGTAGTAACTAGTAAGCAGAAATAGTAATTCTAACTCACCTATGGGATCATTATTTGTGTCTGTGCTCTCCAGAATAGAGTAGTCTGTATTTGTTTCCAGACCCTCGGCCAGGGACTGCCAGGCCTCCTTTGAGTGACTATTGTTGCTTGTGTTGTGAATGTTGTCCACATCACTGTCTCCGAGGCTGTTGTCTCGCTCCACCTTAGGCCTCTTTTCTTCGCTGTCCAGAGGTGTTCTTTTCCGTCTTTTGTATGGTGTGTATAACCGTACTGGGCCCATGACTGGAAGCAATTTGTACTAATAAGTTAAATGGCGTGGACAGTCATGGACTAGAATGGCAAAATATTGTTAAGTATTGGTATCAATAGGGGAGGCATTATGTCCAGCAGTAGACAAGAAATTGCTTTAGAAATAAAAGCTTTTAAAAGAAGGAGACAATTTTAATCAGATTGTTAAACATTTTACACTGCTTCTGCCTCAAAACTTTCTGTGAACATGCTTTCTCTGAAATTCTCAAGAGTGAAGCCTTGCTTATTACTGGTATCAGGTTAAATTAAAGTTATATATAACCAATAGGTTGATTTACAAAATCTTTGGCAAAATAATGTAATATAATAATCAGAATATCACATTACACTCACCCGACTGATCATCACAGCATGCCCCACAAGTGCAACTCGTAGCATGCGGTGTCAAAATTCCCTCATCAATGAGAGCCTGTATACTGCGGCCACCAAATCTAATTGATCTCTTCCAGTCTTTACTTGAAGCTCGGCCACAAAGGGCCTCAAACTCACTCGGAGTGTACCACTTCAGGCCATACTTTATGCAGCGACCGCGGCCTCCTGAGCCGAAGCGGCTCTTGTGTAGTTCCGCAGGAGTGTTCTTGCACCTCACGGGCAGAACGGGCATGGCGGTGGTTTCCTCCCAGGTGCGGGCGGACATGCCGCGCGGCGGCGCGGGGGGGGCGGCTGCCTCGCCCCGCGCCGCGCTCACAGGGGACGCCGGGTTCTGGATCACGATGTGCGTGGTCTTGAGCTCGTCGCCCGCCGAGCTCGATATGAACCCGTTGTCGACGCACAACATCGGCTTGAAGTGCGGCAGCTGGTCGGACGTGATGACGTTGAAGGTGGTGCCCGCGATGAGGGTGCCCACGGGCAGGGAAACGGGCACCGTGACCAGGCCATTTGAGTCGCTGGACAGTCGGGATGTTTTGATCGTACTCGTCAGCACGGCCCCATCCGTTCTTACGGCGCCGCTGCCGCGCTCGCTAGCCGAGAGCGGTTCGCCCTCCACTTCGGAAATGTCCGGCATCGCGACCTTGTCCGAACTCCGATTGTCCGACATCGCGGCTTTCCGCCCGCCCCGCGGTGCCACTCGGATGGGCTTTATTTTGGAACTTTGTTGTCAAAACACGGCGAAGGATCACTTCGCTCGGGCGCCGTCCGCCATTACATTATTTCGTAAATGGAAGGAAAAACAATGAATGGGAAAGAAACATCAGTTTCGTTCTTTTCTTCCTGCCTGTGACATTCGCCGTATTGCCATCTCACTTATCTATGCATATCACTCACGCGAAGACTGGGTAGGAAGGCGGGAATTTAAAAATTTGGTCAAGTGCGGGTCCGAATCGCACACGAAGGGTACCGTACTATCGTATAGCAAAACTTTAGCACTAGCCAACTATACCTATTGTAGGTATGTACTGAGCTGGTTTCTTTTGAACGGAAAATGGGGGGCGAAGGCGAAAAAAATATTTTGTGAGCGGATGATGAGTTGTGAAAAAATTAAAAAAAAAACCAAATTTCCGACAACAATGGAGAATTTAATGGGCAGAATCTCGGCAGAATAATGGATTTACGCCTTGATTCAAAGGGTCGAAGGACCAAAAATGTGGACACTAAGGCACAGATTACTAAATAGTTACTACGTAACAGATACTTCACTCAGTAGGAAATTTCCAATACCTACTGCTATAATAGCCTACTCCGTCGCGTCAGCAACCGCTGCATGCTAAAATGTGCCTAAATTCTCAAGCGTACAGTTGTGATCGCCTCGCACCGCGTGATCTCACACTAATCGCAGGGCTGGCAGACATCGCAGATACTCGTACGATACGAACACAGTTCAAAACGTGCGTGCGCTTGGATTGCGACAACCATACTGACGTTGGGCACCTGGCCATAGCCGGGCGCTCTGAGAGCTCGGGCGGGCGGTAGGTAATTATAGCGCGAGTACATTCAGTGACGGAGGCCTGACTAAGGTTCCACCTGTGCAGAGCTGGAAACGGGCAGATGGAATGAGCAGATACAGAAGAGGTGAAATTTGAGGGTAGGATGGTGGAGTGAGTACCTGGTGAATTATTGGGCGGAGCTCCTGCGTAACAGTTGTTGTTACTAACAATCGTCGTCAGCTGCAGCTGGGCTGGATGACGAGGTAACGGGTAGACCTTCGCCTGGGTCCTGGCTCCGACCACACCCTCTTCGGCGTGGAAATACTGGTGCAAGCGAGCACTGCTTCACTCACGATCGCGATCTGCCTTATGTGTTGTGCGTAACAAATGTGCTGATGGGGCTTCTGAGCTGATACAAGACACGTGTGACACGTAGCGTGTGCGATGGGCCGTGATGGGCGGGAAACTCAGGAGCAAACGCGCGCGTGTATGCTCCAATCGAGTCCCGGACGCAATGGGGGGAGGTGGTTCGAATGACGTCGCGCACGCATCTCTCATGGTTCGGAGATGCTCGGCTACTTTCGGATAAGCTCGGCATCTGAATTTGACGTCACGTTGCCTTCCCACGGTCCGTGGCGTATTCGTACTACGTCTATTCCGCCCTATCCCGTACCCCTATCCCGAATAAATGAGGCACTTTCCTAGCGTTGTTCGATACGATACAAATGTATGGAAAAACAGCGCCAACGTGTTCACTTTTGGAACTAACGATTTGCTATCACGAATCGCCTATCGATTGTAGTATCGAATGCGTATAGATTCGAGACTAGTTTGCCGAGTTTGCCCATAGAATTTTGCTGAGGAATTTTGACATTTTTGCGATCACGAACAAAATTTGACGTATAAATTCGAGTGACGTTCGAACGTTGGCGATAGATTATTTCAAAAGTGTATTTGTGGGGTCATTAGGATCTTTTCTGCACTAAAAGTTATTCGCAACGGTTAGCGTTTCACTTTGTCTAGAGGGGGAGCTGAGGGTTTACTATCAACTCTTATAGCAGGACCTTAACCGGGAAGTTTTGCTTTATGAATTTGAAAAAAAAAAGTGGAAAAGTGCGAGTCGGATTCACTCATGAAGGGTTCCGTAGTAGCAAGTTATTATAAGACTGGATGTTTCTTGTAACTTTGTTGAAGTAAAACTTCTTGGGGCACGGGGGTAAAATTTATTTAACCTCTCAACTGTGGGTTATTCATATATTTGCTTTTCAATTGCTACTAGCCGGGTGCTATCACGAGTGGCTAAGAAATGTAACGGAAATTGGAATCGGTGACGTCAGGGTCGGCTGAAGACTTTTAAAACCGCAACTATTTTCAATACGGTTTTTAACTAATCAGATAAGATAATAATACATTCGTACAATAAAGAATGTTAATTAGTGAGAGAAAAACCTGATGAAACGTTAACAAATAAAAATTATTTTAAGCATTCTTCCACGTGTTCTTGATTTCCGGTATGGCCAAGATGGCGCCGCCGCCGCCGCCGCCGCTGGCTGGGAAAAACAAAACCAGTGACGTGACCAAAAACTACTTCGTTCAACCTCTTTGTTGGAACCGGAACTTATGTTTGACAGCTGTGCGATGCGATCCATACAGTTTGTAAGAAAAGAGTTTCATCAATGTCACACGGGTCGATATGGATTTCTAAAACAAGCAAAGCAATGCATACATTTGAGCGAGACGGCTTAAAGACGTGACGTCAGATGGTATAATTATAATCTGAGCGAGATGCAAATAGTAGTGACACTATTGAATGAGTTAAGTATATCACCACGAGCGCGACAAATTGTAGATAAGGAATGGTGGGAAATAAATGACATGACGTATTAAAAGTAAGTACAAGTATAAAATAATTTCAAATAATCGGACGTCTGAAACTTAAAAGTAACTTGAAGCAGAGATTGGATCTCAAAATTGGAAATTTAAATCTCTTTTAGTATAGGTAGGTATAGGTGTATACTGTATAGTTTGAGTATATTGTTTAAGTATTTGAACTGCGACCCTTATTGGCACCTTACAATAATAAAACTACGGAATAAACCTTTGGTAGTATTTACTGTCGGACCAGGGTTGGTATAAAGGCACCGAAAACATAAATTCAAATTGCTTAAGTACTAAAACGAAAACATCTCACTACCGCGAGTTAGAAATTACAGACAGTTCCATCTAGGTTATTCCTACGAAACTAAACAAATCGTACAATACACACAGCGACATCTTGGTTATTTCATACGAACTCAAACATATCGCCCACCAAAAGGCATTTATTGAAGAAATGGCTTTTTTAAAACAAAAACATGTTCAACAAAGTGAATAAAGACTAAACAAAACAGAATGTCAAAACAGACAAAACAAAAAACTTACTTCACTATGATGGTAATTATCAACCAATAATCTACAAATTTAAATAAAATCAATAAGAGTCATCATCATATTACTGGTTAACAGGTAAGACACAGATTTTACAAACTGGTCTTTTAAGAACAGAAGTCTTGGTTCGTAACGTGACTACACGGGTGAGATTATCACAACCCGGATGTTTTTCTTCTATCCTACCTAACAACCAGCGGCTTGGAGGCAAATCATCCTCTTTTACAAGAACCACGTCCCCTACATTGGGCTCGGGGTTTCTTGATGTCCACTTGTATCTTTGCATCAGCGTACTGAGGTACTCCGATGACCAACGTCTCCAAAAGGTGGATAACATCTTCTGAACGAATTGCCATCTTGTTAAACTATTAACATTTGAGCGTTCATAACTATCCTCGGGAACTGTGAGAATAGGTTCACCTATCAGAAAGTGCCCCGGGGATAACGGCAAGGGTTCACCGGGTTCTATGGTGTCGATTACACTCAAAGGCCGTGAATTTAAACAGGCTTCAACCTGACATAATAACGTGCTCAATTCTTCATAAGTTAGGGTTGCATCACCTATCACTCTTTTAAGGTGAAACTTTGTGGATTTTACCCCTGCTTCCCATAAACCTCCGAAATTAGGGGCTCGTGGGGGTATAAAATGCCATTCTGTGCCAGAGTTCTCCAAATGCTCTGCAGCAGATTTTTCTATCGTCACTATATCCTTTAGTTCTTTAGAGGCACCAACGAATGTAGTCCCATTATCGCTCCACATATTTGCGCAGTGTCCACGTCGCGAGACAAACCTTTTAAACGCAGCTAAAAAGGCTTGAGTGGTCATATCACTAACGACCTCTAAATGTATGGCACGTGTAGCCATGCATATGAATAGACAGATATAACCTTTGTATGCACGATGTCCACGTCCTTTAGTAGTCCTTATATTTATCGGACCTGCATAATCTACACCACTGTTGAAAAATGGTCTGGCTGGTACACATCTAGCTGACGGCAAAGAACCCATTAGTTGATTGTTAATATTGGCTCTCTGTCTTATGCAAACAACGCATTTTTGGACATGATGCTTCACTAAATTTCTTGCGCCTATGATCCAATATGCTGATCTCAAGTAATTCATCATCAATGATGGACCACCGTGAAGAGTCCTCAAGTGAGCTTCCGCTACGATGAGTTTCGTTAGATGAGCGTTCTTTGGAAGAATTATCGGGTGCTTTGTGTCGTTATTCAATTGAGCCCTCTGAATTCTTCCGCTAACTCGAATCAGTCCTTTAACATCTAGATATGGACAGAGTGTTTTTAACTTGCTGTGTTGTCCTTGTATCGTCCCTTTTGTTTCTAGTAGATCATACTCGGTTTCAAAATGATCTTTTTGTGTGATCTTTACGCATAGTTGTAAAACTTCATCTAACTCCTTTTTCTGTAAATATTTTGAATTCGTTTGGTCCTTATTCGTAAATCTTCTACAAAAAGCTAAAACTCGCTGTAGCCTTTGTAAAGAGGAGAATCTTGTCAAGATAGATTCCTCTGGAACTGTCGCAATATTGGTATTTATTACTTCTTCTAATGTCACGTTAGAATCCTCAGGTTTAGTGTATTTTACCTTCCTCTCTCTCAGAAAGGAAGGACCGGAAAACCAAAGTTTATCATCAACTAGGACTGAGGGTAGCATTCCACGTGATGCACTATCAGCAGGGTTCATCTGTGTCGATACGTGAAACCACTGCCATGAATCCAAAGATGTCAACACCTCTGCTACTCTATTTCCCACGAATGTTTTCCATCGACTCGGATGGCTATTTAGCCACGCGAGGACTATCGTTGAATCGGTCCATGCCCTTATATTGTTCTTAGGAATGTTCAAAACTTCTGCACTCTCAAGTAGTAATTTCGAAAGGAGAACAGCACCGCACAGCTCCAGTCTTGGAATGCTTATTTGTTTTATAGGAGCAACTCTTGTTTTTGCTACCACTAGTGTTGTGTGAACTTCGCCCTTTGCGTCGACCACTCGAAGGTAGACGACCGCAGAATACGCTGATTTGGACGCATCACTAAACCCATGAAGTTCTGTGATGATATCATCGGAACGTGAACTCATCCATCGAGGAACTTCTATCTTCGTTAATGCAGCCAACTCTTCACGATAAGTACACCATTCTTCCTCTAATACGTCGTTTAATTTATCGTCCCATCCGAGACCTGTGAGCCATAGTTTTTGGATGAAAATCTTGGCCGTAATTATGCTAGGAGCTATCCAGCCCAACGGGTCAAAAAGCCGTGAAATATCTGCAATAACTATCCTTTTAGTTATCGGTCCAGTTGTCATCGGAGGAAGAGTCACTGAATACTGAATCTTGTCATCTTTACGGTTCCAGGTGAGTCCCAGTATTTTCTGGTTTGCGTCCATTTTGATCTCTATCTTTTTGTTCTGTTTGTCCTCTTTATTTTTGGTCTTATCAGCGATTTCTTCTTGTTTTCCATTAATTTGTTTTTCCCTTTCAGCAGTCGCCGTATATATCTCTTGTAACAGTTCCTTACTATTGCTGTTCCACTTCTGCAGTTTAAAGCCTCTCATCTCCAATAGATCTGTCAGTTCTGTATACAATTTTAATCCTTCTTCAAGATTGTTGCACCCTGCCATCAAATCGTCCATATAAAAGTTTTTTAAGACTTTTTCAGCAGCAAGACAGTAATTATGTCCTTCGTCATGTGCAGTTTGCTGTAAAGCTCTTACTGCAAGATGAGGAGCACATGCGGTCCCAAACGTCAAGGTAAGTAGTTCATAATCCTTTATTTCTTTTTCAGGTTCGTCTCTCCATACTATACGCTGGAACATTACGTCATCATCTGATACTCTCACTTGTCGGTACATTTTAACAATATCCGTGATCAGGGCAATAGGGTGGACTCTCCATCTCATTACTGTGTGTCGTAAGTCCGCTTGGAGTCTGGGCCCTACCATTAGCATGTTATTTAGCGATACGCCATTTTTATTTTTCTCGGAAGCATTGAATACTACTCGGACCTTTGTTGTAGATCTGTCTTCCCTGATGACTGCGTGGTGTGGTAAATATATAGCTTCTTCCTTTTTTGTATCCTCAGCTTTAACCTCTCTCATGTGATCTAATTGTAAGTATTCTTCAATTACTTCTGTGTACTTTTCTTTTAATTCTTTATCTCTTGCGAATCTCTTTTCTAGCGATTTAAGTCTCGCTATAGCTATATTTCGTGACCCCCCATTTTTGCAGGTAGGTTCTTCATCTCGGAAAGGTAGTTTAACTACATAACGACCATCGTTTGATCTCACAGTTGTTTCAGTAAATAGATCTTCACATTTTTGCTCTTCTTCTGTTAGTATAGTTTTGACCTTCGTTGGTTGCTCTTCGATTTCCCAAAATCGTTTGAGACAATCATCAATATTGATCTGTGCGTGCATGACGCTAATTGGGGTTGTACTGCCTGTTTCTCCCTCAGGTTGAACTACACCAGATATTATCCAGCCAAGTGTTGTACTCTGGGCTATCAAAGTGCCCGAAGGGCTCCTTTTCAAACCCTCTTTCATTATTGTGCTATAGATGTCAGCTCCCAGTAAAATATTTATTTTATTAGGAACGTTGAACTGCGGATCTGCCAATGTCAATTCTTGTAGATCAATCCAGTCAATTGAATCTACTTTTCTCTCTGGAAGATAAGACGTTATATTTTTCAAAACATACGCATTGATCTGAATTTTGAACTGCGGGTCTACTCTCGACCGAATCATCAGTCTGACCATGGACTTTATACTTAGATTTTCCCTTTGACCTACACCGGAAATCATACCTTGGACCGGTATCTTTTTCAGTTGTAGTAGTTGTACTGTAGCTTCGGTGATAAAGCAAGCTTGTGAACCTTGATCAAGCAATGCTCGAATTATTTGTACCTGACCATTGTGTGACTCGGTATTTATTAGAGCTGTTGCTAATAAAACCTGTCTGGACATTGTCACCGTGCCAGTAGCCAAGCATGAATTTATAGGTGTATCTATAACCAGTTTGTCAGGGTGTTTGACAGCTGGCGTTGAGACTTGTGATCTATTTTCAGTTTCACCAGGTGGGTGCAGCAAGGAATGATGCTTCCGCTCGCAATATTTGCACCTGCCCGGATTTTCGCATTCATAGACAGAGTGACTCCTTCCTAAGCAATTAAAGCACATTCTGTTATTAATTACAAACTCGCGTCTCTGATTATATTGCTGACCAGAAAACTCCTTGCAGAAGCAAAGTTTATGGTCTTCAGAGCAGAACTCACATTTCATTACATGCTTGACACCCAATAATGCGTTGAAGTTATGAGAGTCAGCCCTATTGCTACTGTTCTGACGAAATGTGTGTCCTTTGGGTTCCAAACACTCTAAAGCTCGGAATCTTGTTTCAATGAACGCCTTGAACTGTCCTAATGTTGGCAAAGCGTTACCTTCTGCATCAGTGATGTGCAACTCCCACTGTTTGCGAGTTTCACTATCGAATTTATATGCTACAAGGTGAATTATGATCACATCCCATGTAGTCACGTCTATCTCCAAGTTAGACAAAGCATTTAAACAATCCATTGTAGTATCTAATAATTCTCTGAGAGCCGAGGCAGACTCATTGAATAACCTCCTTTGACCGATTAATCTTTTTAATATACAATTCGCTAAATATCTTTTGTTGTTGTACCGCTCCTCTAACTGCTGCCAGCACTTGAGATAGTTGGCTTCAGTTATTGGGGTTTGTCTAATAAGTTGTTCTGCCTCGCCACTCAAAAGACTCTTCAGATAGTGTAATTTCTGTACCCCATCCAAAGAATCGTTTTTGTGAATGAGAGATAGGAACAAATCTCGAAAGGTCGTCCATTCCGCATATTTACCAGAAAACATCGGTATAGAAATCTTTGGCAACCTAACCATTGAATTAGAGCCAGAAGATGCACTGGAGGATTCAGTCGCCTTGTTTGTTCTAACAGTCAACTTATTTAAACCCATCTTCAATTGTGATTTATATTCTATATAGTCATCTTCACATTGATCATACAATTCTTCTTTCCCATATATTGACTCTATTATATCATCTTTTAGATAAGTTGCATAAATCTTTGAATTATTTTCCCTGAATGCTATCCAATCTTTTTCTAAATTTTCCAATCTAGTTTCTATGTATTCAACAGTTATTCTCTCTTTAGGTGACTTTTTAAAATTCACTAAACCCTTTTTCATAGATTTGTGCAACTCTTCTTGCAAAACAATAACTTTATCCATGTTTATAAGTTATGATATTTCACGAAATTTTTACAAGTGTTTGGGACTATTTTATCCCGCAGGAAATCGGGCATAGGTTCCCCGTTACCTCGTTTTTAAGCAAATTATTCTAAGTCCTAAAACTGTAATACATTATTGATAATTTAATTTTACAAGTTCCAAATTGATCTGTATTCTTCAGAGTTATTTACTTGACGTTAATAAAGTTCAGAATTTGTTGAATTTTTTCTCATAAAAAGTTCAAATGTACTCACGATTTCACTTCTCACTCACACATTTGTTGACCTGTCATTTGCACTCCATTGGTTGATCTGTTGTCCTTTGTTTGATCTGTTGTCCTGTGGTTGATCTGTTGTCCTTTAGTTGATCTGTTTTCCTTTAGTTGATCTGTTAATCTTTGGTTGATCTTTTGAACTTTGTTTGATCTGTTGATTGACCTTTAGTTGACCTGAAATTGAACTGTGACGCCACTGCGCCGGTTCCTACGTCACGATGTCATTGACCTCTGCCACACAGCTGACAACGACTCCGTTGACGTCACGTCCTCTTGCTGCAGCAACCCACTGCGAGGACGCTTTTGGTCTTTAGCTAGACCATAGCATCAAAAACGTTATCGAAGGACCAATATTTGAACTGCGACCCTTATTGGCACCTTACAATAATAAAACTACGGAATAAACCTTTGGTAGTATTTACTGTCGGACCAGGGTTGGTATAAAGGCACCGAAAACATAAATTCAAATTGCTTAAGTACTAAAACGAAAACATCTCACTACCGCGAGTTAGAAATTACAGACAGTTCCATCTAGGTTATTCCTACGAAACTAAACAAATCGTACAATACACACAGCGACATCTTGGTTATTTCATACGAACTCAAACAATAGGTACCACTTAATGATCTAGCTACAGAAGTTTTACTTCTAACACGTGTACGGTGCTACACGCGTATATATTTTTTTTTCATAGTGTTGGTTCGAATGACAAAGTTATCTTTGCGGTTTTTAATAAATGTTTTATATCTTAAAAACTGCTTATTATATTTTGTTCAAACCAATTTTCATCAAAATTTTATATCGAGTTACATAGCATATATTTTTATAGATTTATCATTCTCTTACTTTAAAAGTTAGAGGGGGGACACAATTTTTTCCACCTTGGATGGGTCTGTCTCTTTAAAGATTGACTTTGAGAAAAAATGGTTTTAGGAACCTCCACTTCATTTTTGAAGACCTATCTATAGACACCCCACACATGTAGGTTTGATGAAAAAAAAAATTGTTTCAGTTTCATGTCCTCAATACTCAATAGTTTATTTGCATCCCATAAATGGTACATTTGGTCTTAATAATTATAACAAATTGTCTCACATTATGGATGGACCCTTACGGGCACAGCAACACAGGGAGGGAGAAGGCTGCTAATTTATTTTTGTAGGCTATCACTTAAATAATCTAATATAATAACGTATAGTGGCTTTTATTTATTAACATTTTTTTTAAAGAATATGCTATATTTTGTTTCATTTGTCAATGATTTCGGTAGTTTATTATAATTTTATGTATGGGGAGCCCAACTTAAATTTTTAATTTTTTCAGTTTTTGTATAAAAATCGTAAAGCGGTTCATAGAATACATCTACGTACCAAGTTTCAACTGTGTAGGTAGTCTTATTAGTTTTGGAATAAAGTTGCTGTGACATACGAACGGACGGATGGACGGACGGACAGACAGACTTGACGAAACTATAAGGGTTCCTTGTTTCTCTACGGAACCCTAAAAAGGAGAACTGCCTGGTTTAGGTCCTGCTATAGGAGTTGATAGAACCCACCTATATTCCGTCCCGATTTGCGTGCCCAATCTTTCGCCCAGCGATAGCCATTGTGTAGAGGGTCCTTTACATGCATACCCAGAACGTATCGTTATTTACGAAATTTTGAACGTACTACATACTAGTACATACCTCAACCTCATTATTGATTTTTGATCGCCATTTTCTACGCAGTATTATGTGACAAAATTAGAATAGCCATACTCTCGCTGTTATTTGTAATAATTAACTGACTTTCAGATTAATTAGTATAACTTGCGTCACTTTCCCGGTTTTCTGTTTTGGAGGAACTCACGCGAAAACAAAATAAAAGGAGCAGAGGAAAACATAAAATAATAGAGAAAACGAGCAATATCGTACTTTTACACCTTCCTTTACTACAAATATATTGGGCTATTATGTGTTTATGAATACTGAATTCATTATAATATGTAAAAATACTTTGAAAAAAGTATCGTCGCGCAGAGTTTATTTATTTATCATTTACAATAGTGACCAGACGTTGATTATGGAGGAGCTACTACGTTCACGACACAAGTCGAGTGCGGCGCATCATATTGCGCTGGAGTGCATTCATCCTCAGGTAGGAGTCGGGTTTATTCTTGGGTATGGCAGGTGGATACCTACTTCTGACTTCTACTTACATACCAATACCAAACAGAGTCTCCTCATCTCCTGGTAGAGAGTGTTTGTGACCTATTATAAGCCTTAGGGGATTCTCAAATGAATGTCTGATTCAGAAGGATTCAGAGTAAATCTATCTTTAACTGACTGTCTAACTTTCAGATGCCAAATATAGAGTCCAAGAAAATATGAAGACCAGATTTAACAAGGATATTCTCTACTATGGCATGGAGGCCATGGAGTACAAAGTACCCAATATTTTAGTCTCTAAAAGTTTGTTAATGTTGTATCTGATTTCAGTAGTGTAGCAATATGCACCAACACAATGTATATTTCTTGTGGTTGTTTCACAGTACGGTTTTGTCACCCCACATGTCTGTACTTGGATGCACAGTCAACACACGGCTCTCCGTACCATGTCCATCCTTACCCATCCCCCGTCCGGCTCCAGCATGCCTTCCAAAACAACCAGCAGGCAAATGGCAGCCCCAAAATGTTCCACCCGAAGGGACTTAAAACACATATCGTAAGTATCATTTTCAAATTTCACAGGTATCTATCTGATGAAGATAAGACACTGACACCTAACCCTTTTCTTTGATAACATACATTAAAATAGAGTTATTGCATTTCTCACTATCCCATTTGTAAACCCCCTACCTTCATAATCAGTTTACTTTATTCATCAAAAATCAAATATCATTCATAATTTGTTTTGATGTATTCTAATCCTGGACCTATTTTATGGCAAGCTGCTACACTTTGCTTACATTTAGAATGCCAATCAGATGCATGCATGCAATACTAAAACCTAATATCAGCGACATATTTCCTGCATAACTTTTACCAAAATATTTACTGATTATTTCATGCGGTTCCTCTTTGATATGTTTTGCTCATTAGCTTTCTTCATCCATGTAGGTGAACGGTGAGGCGCGGCTGCGCTGCGGCAGTATTTCGGTAAGAAACACTCTGCAATAATGCTCTCTGATTGATAGAGAAGCCCAATTAAAGTAGTCTCTTGTCAAAAATCGATAACACACATACATCTTCAAGTACTATCAACAGCAGTATTAGCATTGAAGCAAGTATATCATGATTATGATAATATACTTCTTCTTCATCTCCCTGGGTAAAAAAAAAAAGAAGAAGTATATTATCATAATAATCATGAGTTTGTTCAGCAGATGATGATGATGTGGCTTCAACTTGTCGTCGGTTGACGTCGCTCTTAGGCTTGCATGCGGCAAGTAGCCATTCTTCAGATACATAGGGCCTTAACAAAAAAGTTGTTTTCAAATCACTCACTTCTCACCTCACCATCCCGCAGGATTCCCGGGCATACAGCACACCCTCAGATAGCCCAATCCTAGGCCGGGCGCTCTGCCTGACTCCCAAGGGCAGTCCGGTGCCCGGCCGGGTGTCGCGCCTAAGCGACAAGTTCCACGACTCCCTGACCCTGACCTCGGACACGGAGGCGCTCGTGGCCAAGATCAGCGCCATGTTCCCCACCGTGAGCGAGACCCATATCAAGATATTGTTGAAGAAGTGAGTTTATCATAACATTTACATACAGGCACATACATTGATTCTGGCCCCACACTATCCTTGTGTGGTGGAAACCAGAAACAGTGACATCGCAAACATGTAAACATCCAAGACCTGGGGGTTTTTTTTCGTCCCCAGCCAGAATAAAAACCTGGTACGTCTCGCTTGGGAAAGACGGCTTCGACAGCGACAAAATGCAAACATGGTTACTTTCAACCACCCAACGTGACCTTTTTGTGTACGTTCTCTAACCAGCCGCCCCCCGCAGGTACTACAACCGCGAGGCGGTCGTCATAAGCGCCCTGCAAGTGGAGAAGCACCCCATCACGACGCCGGGCCCGCTGTCGATGTCGCCGTGCGCGCACCGCATGCAGCGCGGCGCGGCGAGTGTGGTGTGCGCGGTGGCGCTCGCCCGCGGCTCCTCCACGCACGGCTCCGGACACCTCACGCCCATCTCACACGACACGCACGGTGAGAGGCTGAAGCGCCCCATCACGACGCCGCGCCGGGCCCGCTGTCGATGTCGCCGTGCGGCGTGGTTGCATGTCGTGACAAGAGTCCACGCACGGCATGACCATACCCGATTTTTCAATCCCGGTTCGATATAACATGCCGTGCTTTTGTGTATTGGTAACGGTCAACGCGAATTGCCATAGTAAATGTCATAAATCAGGCACCGTCATATTTAGTATGACCGTTCTTGTTATGACTGTGACGGCGGTGATGGTCAAACGAGCTAATAGAAAGGTCTCCTGTCGATTTCCTGCCTTTGAAATTGCCTGTTGATGTACCCTTGTTTTCTTCAGTGAATAATCGTATGTCTATGTCTTTAGTCTCTAGTAAACAGCCCTCCTTGCGCAGGGTCCCCGTCCCTGCTGCGGCCCGCGTCCGGCGCCAGCAGCTACTACTACGGCACGAGCCGCTCCGTGGACGGACAGTCCAACAAGCACCAGTCGCCGAAGATGAAACTCAAGTAAGATCACATAATACTTCATGGGTATACAATGGAATGTATCATCTGTTTTGTGACTTTTTTATCGCCTTTTACAAACTTAACAAAGATCTATGGATTGGTAAACGGAACTGCTCTTCGACCTACGTAAATATGTCCTTTATTGCACAAACGTTGTCTCTGATTCTGTACTGTATCGTAGTAGCCGGTAATAGCAATAAACTAATAATCCACGATACGAGGTGTGTTTTCCTTCTGGACGGGAAGGAACCCGGTTCTTGAAGGCTTTATATCTGTCATAGCTAAGATTCTTTTTCTTAACCCAACCCTATTACCCTAGGTACCTGAAGAGCATATTCCCCAAAGCCGAAGAAATGATCATCCTAGACGTGCTGGCGTCAAAAGACAACAACGTTCAGAAGGCTAGCGAAGAGCTTCTCACCATGGGCTTCCCCAAGAAGGAGACCATTATGAACAACCCGCCCAAGAAGAAAGACATCCCGCAGCCGCCCAAGAAACAGGTCACCATTATGAAGACTGCTGAAGAGAAACTGCAGTGTAAGTACTGGCTGGTTTATGTACTTTATAATTCTTCGTATGCCTCTCCTGAAAGGTTTGTGGTCCAGGCCGAATTAAAAAACAATTAGTAGTCAGTAATAGCACAGAACTAATAGTACTACATACAGAAGGTTCACTCCCGAACAAAAGACAAGTTTAGGTGCAAAAAAATATTTGTCTAAACTTATCGTATAACGCGAGCGTTCATATTTCATTAGACACCGCTGACACGATGCTGATCAGTAGATCACGCAGGGTTGCGGATCGCACTCAGTTGTTTTCGGCGTCATTGTTGTCACGCGGCTAGCCCGCGCACCGAGAGCCGAGCGACAACCATGTGACAAAAACCGACTGGTGCGTATGGCCGGCCGTAGGTACTTTACCCACTCAGCGATGTGAAACCCCCCTGGTAGTAGTATTTTAAATCGATCACAAATTTACCTGTCCAACGATCTTTTGGCGTGTGAGTGACGTTTACAGGGGGGCGTCACTTCCACGCAACCTCATGCAACGATCCTGACAAAAATCGTCAGTGCCACCTGTCACCGCACGCTCGTTGGAAAGCTGTAGACCTATCTTACCTTGGTTTCTTCATTCAAATGCGAGGCCACTAGTGACGGACGTCTAAAAATTACTAGTTGAAGCGGTCGCCATGACCGCAATCAGACCACATCATCATCATCGTCACAAAAACAGTCAGATAACTTTGTTTGACACTGTATCTTAGTGTGAATCAAATACCTCAGATAAACAGATAGATAAACGCTATCTGAGGATGGAAAGATCGGCACTTAGTCAAATTGAATCCCAATCCCAGTGAAAGGCCGTACCCCACCTCCATCCAACCCCATTCCGACGTCATGTCATAACGAGGCAAACACGTGGGAGCAAGCCAACGCTAGACTCGTCCATGTAACCGGTATTTCTGTGAATTCCAGTGAAGCAAAAGCTGCAAGCCGCATACAGCTCGCTGGCGGAGCGCGTAGTCGCGATGGCTCTAGATAGCGTGGACTACAACGAGGAGCGAGCGGAGCAGATCCTCTCCGCGGTCCTGTTGGAGGATTGTACGCCGAAGAGCAAGCCGCCGGAGCATAGCGAGCGAAGGCCTGGGCAGGCGGAGGTGGCTAAACGGTGAGCTTTAGAATGTATCGTTACTGTGTGGACAAACGCGTGGGGGAAATAATGATGCGTGTGCCAATAGCGGCGGTTACATAAAGCTGGTACATTACAGTATTCCCCAATTCCGCTGACCTTGCAAGATATTGGATGATTTTGATAAAACCAAGAAGCTGTGTCATAGTTTTACGTTTAGAAATTATAAAAGGGTTTTATATGTATCATACTTTGACGACCTCTGTGGCGCAGCGGTTGCGCATCTGCTTACCATGCGAGAGATCCCGGGTTCAAATCCCGGCTGGGTATTAAAAAATTCTGGTTCCCACGACACAGGGGTATCCTAGTGTGGGGCCAGAAGCAATGTATGTGCCTGTGTGTAAATATTTATCTTTATACTTTTTAGAAAGTAAATTGTTCTATGATGCTTCGATTCATCTTCCAAGCTCATCGGAATTTTTTGTTGAGCAATTCAGACCACACCGGTTATGTCCGTATTGTTTGTTGAGCAATTCAGACCACACCGGTTATGTCCGTATTGTTTGTTGAGCAATTCAGACCACACCGGTCATGTCCGTGTTGGGTGATGCTGTCTATTTCTACATGAAAGTTTATGTTCTTGCGACCAGGCTCGGCTACGCCGGAGGAATGCAACTAAAGCGATGACTCACTATTTTCCTATCACGCATGAACTCTAGTAAAAATGTAATATAAAAATAACACCTGCAAATACATCTAGGTGACTTTTCAAAAGTGTGGACTGTAAAAATAACTGTAGCACCCTTGCATTATCAAGCTACATAATGCAAAGTTTTGATAAACATACGTTTTACGCCTTTTTGACTAAGGTCGCATGGTATTAATATTTCTACCTTTTTAACCGACTTCCAAAAGGACCTCCTCCTTTTATCATTACTACGTGACTATACCCACAATATTATGAGATTAACCCAAGAACCATGTCTCTTGAGCATGCTCTACTTTATGAGATTGCCAGTTTATGAGTCATGAGACTAACTATCCTTGGTAAAGTAAAAAATACTGAGCTGCTTCTTAGCTTCTCTCATACATACTAACATCATTGATTTATTAGGTGTAAGTGGTCTTGATTGCGATTTAGCTTATTGATACACAACAATATTATCATAATGGCGAATGCTTCATTACTTGTCGTCTTCTTAGAGTTCGTTAAACTAGTCAAAACATTTCATTTCGATGTCAATGCTCTCCAAGCCTCTCACTTTTCTGTTATCGTATAATTATTACCGTACATATTTCATGAGGTGTATCATACTAAAACAGTTACTTTAAAGATAGATAGTTACTTTAGATTTCTAAGCAACCAAGACCATGAACACTGATTGCCCACTCGCTGTCATACGGTCATAATCATATCTACTGTTAGCATTATGCCGTTACTAACACCCCAAGCAACAGGCATGTATTCCCGGCTTTACTGCACGGTGACATTAACTGTACACCTGTACACTTAGATCCGTCACGTCATTTTTACTCCAAGCATATGCGACCACAGATAATGCGACCGTGTTGTGTAGTTACTGTCGCTACTTAAAAGCGCGCTGGATTCCATACAAGGAGTGTTATTATCTCTTCTGTGGTTGAAGCCAGCGGGCTTTTTACGTGACGGCAACTTTATGTGACATTAGCGCGAGTATGGAGGTGGCAGGCGAGCGACGCGACGCGCCCGCGCCCGCCAACGCGCCGCGGCGGCTGAAGACGTGGACCGACCATCTGAAGTATGTCTCTAGGCGTTCGTTTTGAATTCAGAATGAACCGGATACCGTCTTGTACGCACGGACAACCCACTTGCGCCTGATACTTCTTCTTCGGATACCATCTCCTACAGGAGGTCGGCTAACTTCATGGCTATTTGTAACAATTCTGGTTACCTGAGCTAAACACTTCTTCTCAGCTACCAGTTAATTAAACAGGATCTAAATGGGTTATACGATAGTTTTGACTTAACTGTCATCAACTCAAGCGCAAATGGTGCAAGTGGGTTTAATATTAATATAATGACCGTGTCAGATATTTTTTCTATGGTGGGTTCAAAACGAATGCAATTGTGTGCGTGTGTGGCTTATGGACGATTTGCTATTGATTTGTTATTAGGTATTGGTGACTCTAACTCTTCATAGGTACTCCTAAATAACGCAGCATAATGTTTTACCGTGTTAAGGTGCAAGGTCGTAGCCGACCGCTGCTGCAGACGTGTTGACGTGTCGTCGACGGGAGCGAACGAAACAGAGTGCGTAGTTACATATCTAGTGAACGAGACACACACGTTGACGTCACGATATCTACAGTTGCGGTCGGCTACGAATTTGCACATATATTATAGTCAGCAGCAAATCGGACGAAATGGAATGTGTTACAAATTGTAATTGTGTTAAATGTTCATCGCAGAACAGGTTTATTGCCATACAAAATACATTCACGTGGTATGCATATGGTAGGTCTGGTAGGTCTTTATGTCAGATTCTGTTACACAGTAAAAAGAACATTTTGATTACGTGCTCCACAATATAATATTTTCATATTCTGATGTTTGTTTATAATTAACTTCCTAATATAAATCTTGTATAACTTGGTATAGCACTTATAACAGTATAACTTAGGCGTCTGCGTCATACGTAGACCATGATATAAATAACCGGCCAAGTGCGAGTCGGACTCGCGCACGAAGGGTTCCGTGCCATTATCTATAAAAAACCGCAAAAAAAAAATGTATGGGAGCCCCCCTAAATATTAATTTAATTTTAATTTAATTATTTATTTTTTAAGTAAATAATATACTCAATATATTGTGAACATTTTAAGCGTCTACCTGCTACCATTATCAATATCGAGCAAAAATTAGCAAAAAAATCACGTTTGTTGTATGGGAGCCCCCCTTAATATTAAATTTCTTTTGAGTTTTAGTATTTGTTGTTATAGCGGCAACAGAAATACATCATCTGTGAAAATTTCAACTGTCTAGCTACCACGGTTCATGAGATACAGCCTGGTGACAGACGGACGGACGGACGGACAGACGGACAGCGAAGTCTCAGTAATAGGATCCCGTTTGGCACCCTTCGGGTACGGAACCCTAATAAAACTATAGTAGGTATTGTCAAAAACATCATGAGTTGATCTCTTATAACTATAAAACAAATGGCATGAGCTGGTATGACTGTAATTTGGCGGAATTCCTAGTTCGTTATAATAAAGTGTCAATTTCTTGCCCCATTTCATTTATCCGAAAAGCATGTCTATAGTTGAATTACTAATTTAAAATATTAATTAACAGATTTGCAGTTAAACCTTTTTTAATTCATGTGTGATGGATGTGGGAACACCACCATATATTATCAATTCAATTTCAGACTCTGAATCTAAATGCAGTTTGTACGGTACGTACCGTGAAAGAATGAGTGCGAAGTGAGTTAGAAAGTTTGTCATGATTTTGTAATAACAACTATTAGAAATGATGACATTACGACGTTTTTAAACACTACGATTCAAGGAAAAATATGTCCTAAGTGCTCTTTGATATTACTGCGGCGGAAGCAAGTTGCAAAATCAGCCGTCTTCCTTAAACAAAATGATTGTCTTTAACCAAAAAAAGCACCTGAAGCTGTGTAATGGTTAAAGTTATCTGTAGAGATAATGACAGTAAATGGAAATAATAAACGAGAAGACCTATTGACAAAGTGGTTCTTCTCATTCGCCATGGCACTGGAATTGCACCAAATGGTTGCGAATATCTGTAAATTGGGACTGTCTGTATTTGGCGGCATTTGACGGTGACATTGACATCTTTACATAAATATTTTCAATTAGTAATCCGACTATAGTTTAATTTTACAGTCTACTATTATTATTTATTATTTTCCTGTCAAAACTTTACTTGTGGTGTGCAGTGCATTATGGCTCAGATACACGGACACCTTGAAGCAACCAGTATTGACTGCTGCAAGCTGCGACTGCATAGTAAACCATAGTCTTCTAAGCACTCGTGCGGTCAAGCCCAGAGCAGTCGCCCAGGCATAATGACTGTAGCGGTTAATTCCCCGAAATTTTATTCACTAGTGTTTTTATTTCCATTCGCTTTTTTCCCCGTTATTTTTTTTACTATGCGGAGAGTTTCATAATAGATTTTTTCTACATGCTCATAAATTCATAGTCGATTTTCACACCAAACGCTATTTTAACCAGTCTATTAACCGGTTTACCTCCCACCTTCGGGGAGTTTGAACACCTCACAGAATACCAATTTTCAAAACTAAACGAACGTATTCGGTCTGATCGTCGATTTTTGAGTCAATTTTCCTATACAAAAAAGATCTATTTCGCGATAATTACATAGGATGGTAATTTAATAGACTGGTCAAAATATCATTTGGTGTGAAAATCGACTATGAATTTATGAGCAAGTGGACAAAATCCAATAAGAAACTCTCCGCATAGTAAAAAAAAATAGGGAAAAAGCGAATGGAAATAAAAATACTAGAGAATAAAAATTTCGGGGAATTAACCGCTACAGTCCGCGCGCGCCTGTCGGCCGCTCTGGCTTGTCGAGCAGATGATACCGACGCTGCAGCAGTTATCAATGGCAGCTTAAATCAGTTGAATTTGACTGCTTGAGCAGTTCTTGTATGTCGATCACTCGCCAACTGGCTCAAGCGCTTCCGTGTATCTGAGTCCTTTGAGTGTAGTTTTCCTGTTTCTTTTTATACAAGTGTTTTGTGAAATGATCTTGTCATGTGGTTTGCCATAGAATGAGATATTTTAATATCAACAGGGAGTTGATTTGTCAAGTGACACCCGACTAAAAATAAGTAGATACTTTGTTTTATGGATAATTACGAGGGAGAAAATATTTTTAGAAGCCTTACGTAATCTATACTCCCTGTGTCGGGCGTGACTAACTGAATCAAGACCCTGTATCAAATATGTGAGATATGAAGTGCAGTGATTTCATTATTTGTGTTGTGTGTTTCGTGTGTCGTCTTTAGACTGAGGTTCTATCGCAGATAATACGTATAAATATGTAACGATTTATTTTATTAGTGTATTGATAATATTGAATGCGAATATTTACGTAATATCACTATTAAGTAAACTGTATTACATTATATTTATAGAAATAATATGCACTATTGAAGTACATAAATACCGAGTGTGTGTAGATTTATAGAGTTCTTTTTTAATTACATATATCACCATAGTGTAGCTAGTTATCATATCCATATTCATTTTATATTAATTTCGCACTGAGAAATATTTCATTTATTTATTTTCGTTTCGTGTTGGTATGTATACTTATCTATATTATAGGTACCTACGAGTGTCTGTTGTAGCTATCTCATTATAGTCTTTAAACTACGGCCTGAGTACAATGTAATCTAGAGCTCTCTGTTCAATTGATGAACAGCACTGATACAATATAATATTGTATCTTTAGGACCACTAGTCTAGGAATAATATGGATGCAAAGACGAAGACAAATGCCCGATTACATTTATAGTTGTAAAGGTGCATACTAATAGGAGGGAAAATGCATGTGAAAATATAGATAAGTAATATTCATTGAGTCTTGTAACTCGTTAAACAGCATGCGTAAGACTTGGCGGGCGATAGAATGTGTAAAATTCTACACAAGTGAATACTTGCAAATTTTTATATTGAATTAAACGTACCCACAACAGCCAATGCGAATGCTACAGTTAACGCATTTGATCGCTCGACAAAGAGCAGATACGGTTACACCAACTCAACACGAGCGTAGTAGCAATCAAGCATGGTAGCATGCCGGGCGCCATGCGGTTTGTTTCGCAGTAAAGTTAGGGACAGATATACAAGGTGTAAATGAATAAACGCAAAATGAGAAACTACTTTGTTAGGGACATTATTCTGAGCTACTTTTATTCTGAAACCGATTTCAGAGCAACTTTATTTTTCGCTACCCGGTACATTTGGCCTGAGTGGAACAGCTGATTTGTATGGAGAAGTGAAAAATAAAGTTGCTTTGATCAAATCGGTATCGTAGTGAAAGTTGCTCAGAATGATGTCCCTAACAAAGTAGTTACTAATTTTGCGTTAATTCATTTACACGTTGTACATATTATGTGCTTTATATAACTCTGTCTCTCACTCTCCCGCGACAAACGCCTCGCTCAGCATGCTTCTGGGGCTGAAAGTGCGACCGGACAGTTGGTCAGACTCTACGACATGTATTACATGGTGTTTTGTACTCGCAGACCGATACTGAAGACGACGGCGCGAGTGGAGGCCAAATACAAGTCTCATTTCTCCAGCCAGAGCCAGGGACCGAACGCCACGCTCAGGAAAGGGCCGAAGGATAGCCTCTTGTTGTAAGTTTTTTCCAGGGAGCACTTATCCAGTGGAGAGCGCATAGATACATTTTCCTTTGAAACACAACTCACCAATTTACGGGCGGCAGGGGACGAGGTAAGAGAGCTGTGATTCGTCATCCGCTGCGAAACTGTCTCGCGGCTCGTCATCGTACATAGGTTGCGTGTGCGAACGTTTGTTGAATACAACAAACTGTTGCGAGCCGCATTCCCCTGCGGGCGCAGTCAAATGGATATATCTCTGCATCAGTCACTGTGCGTACTGGGAATGGTGTATGGAGTTTACAAATTATAAAGTACATATAACTTTATCCAGGGAAGATTACATGACGTGGAACGGCCCGAACCCGGAGCTGAGGAGCGGCGCCGCCCACAAGCCCGACGGGCCGGAGCAGCGGGACACGAGGTCCTTCAGCCTGGCCCGGGGGCCCGCAGCCCTCGCCAAGGGGCCTGCGGGCCTCTCCAAGGGCTCCATCTACCAGAAGCTGACGAAGAAGTCCTCGAAGATCGGGGTGCATTAGGTTGGTTGATATTGCGATGTCATGGCAAATGTTATAATTTTGTTTGAGGAGTCTGGCTGCTTGCGGGAAGACCAAATGTCGGCCAATCTAAGTGACCCTGCAACGTTGCCCGGAGTCTCGATACATGCCCCGCGATATTATAAGTGACGCGGGAGATGATGCTTGCTTGAGCTTTGAGAGTGAGGGAGGACACACATGTCTCTCACAAATGTAGGTATCTTCTTGGACCATGTTCATTGGTTCATGTTGCTTGCTACATTTGTCCCCAGTGCATCCAAATTATGAACCACCGCATGAGCAAGAATTTATAACAGGATAATCCGGTAACATGTCATTACTTAGGAGAAAAATCTATCGTGCCGAAGTCTTCATCACTCGTGTCACGCTGACAACTTCCTTCAACGTTGACGAAAAAAAAGATATGCGTGATTGCGTGCAATACTCTCTCAAATGTTGGTGTACGTGAAAAATCGACATTTTGGTACTTGCAATTTAAGGTATCCCAGGCTCTACCCAAAAAGATCGAACCCCTTTGTATCTGATTAAATCTAGATGCCAAACTTACTAAATAAGATTTGTTCTCATTTGCAAGGGATCCACTGTTGTATGAAAACTGCTTTGAATCCCCTTCGCTTTATTTTGGCTGTAGTGCACAATAACTGTTAACTGTCACGAAAAATATAGCAAACTATGGTGTGGGGTGTTTTGTAGAGAATTTAAAGCTGAAATGTACCCGATATACGAGTATTAATTAAAGCATTAGTTTGTTTTACTCTTTAGACAGGCTTGTAGCTGGATTTTAGTAGTAAACACATTGAAAAATAATACTGTACCGCATAATAAATTGAATTGTAGATTTTCATACATTGATAGCTAAGACTAGTCAATGTCAGTGATAAGATTGTATAATATTTTGGTAGCCTTACTTGTCCAAATGTTGTGAAACAAATCTATTGTATTTGTAAATACCTACTAATCTGTATTGTATTTGTAAATTTAAATACAAATCTTTAGGTTCAAAATTCCGAGCGGAGAGAAAATATATGGTGAAATAATAAAAATAATTATACACGCGTAATGATAATTTGTATATTGTACAGAAAGTTCGAGCGGCAATGATCGATAGGTGGGTAATGTTATACGCATTTTGAGACAGGTTTTTGTAATGAAAAAATAATCATATCGTCGTCGGTTTGTCTTAGGAAAGTATAAGTTGTATTGTATTATGTTTGTACGTCTTTTTGTAATATGTTGGAGTTCAGACGGCGCTTTTCTCTGGCAAATACCTGCGGAAGGGTAGGAAAAGTATAGGTACAAGTTACGATTATCAGCAAAGAGACAGTGGTTATCCTTTGGTTGATCTAGAAAGTTGTGTGATGTTACTTATCTTATTACACCGCAATAATAAATTAAAGTATGGTATGATATGATACTACCCTTTTGGAAGTTTTGTTGTTTGACTCCTGTTAGTTTGCTAATACTTACATATCATTCCGTGCATTAGTAATCTAAAGTCTTAAATAATCTTTCCTGAAACAAAATACTTACTCTTCCTTTTTGCCAAATCTTCAAACGGTAATCACGTATCCGTAGCCGCTATGATTATGCCAAATAATGAATAAAAATGTACCCATTAAAATATTGTAACATTATAAATTGTTCTGTAGAAATGATCCTTTATTTTATGGGATCAACCAGGAGTCAGTCAGAACACATCCACTCTTAGCATAGGCAAAAAACATGTTGTTTAAATAATTTCTCAGTAGATACTGTTTCGTTCTTCCGAAATACATGTGCAATACAGTTAATATACACCATATTTCATGCATATGGATAAGTTTCAAAGTTAGTCACTGCAATACATGGGGCATATTAGAGCAGCATAGCATTTATGATCTGACCCCCACGTTCCTATGATAGGCTATAAACTGTACTAAGCTGCATAACCTTATGAAGACATTTTAGGTCATATCTACTACGCGGTTTGTTTGAAAATTGTCTTAGTAAAAGCAAATGCAATCTCGTAGATAGAGTAAGGCGTTTGTGTGTCTTGTTTATCAATTAGGCGTCATATCTAGTTAATAAAGGTCCCTCCAATAAAAATCCATCGAAGTGTAACAAAACTCTCACTGTCTCATGTGTAAATCGTCGAATTATTTTTGTAATTAAATATTGAAACGTACATTTCATATTGTTAATTATATAAATTCTAGTAAGTATTATTACTTTTTAATTTGCGTTCAATAGAATTTCTCAAAGATTAGGATGTGGAAAGACATCGTGTTACACAGCATCTTTCCCTATATCCGTCCACATAATGTGGATAAACTCCTCGAGAAATTCGAGAAGTTCTGTTGAGCATTTTGGATGATGTGCAATAGATAGTCGCCGTGTGCTCATCACATATTATGTCTTGTAGTGCCACTTTCAAGACTTCTTGAAATATTTTATTATCCGTTTGGATTTTAACTAGGTTTGGATGGAGCTGGAGTTAAAATCAGAAGCAAACTTTAATAAAGTATATATAAGTATAGAAAAAAGTAGCCTTGTGCCCCTTTTGGCAAACCTCCATATTAACGGGGACTCAAAGGACGGCATAAGCCGCCTCGGTCCCATGGCTAACAAGTCTAGTAGGTAACGAAAACCTATCAAATTTCGTAGGGCAGCCGGCGTAGGCGCTCCCAAAATTTCCCATGGCTTGCAAGTCGAGTAATGAGAAGACAACATCACAAAATAATTCATAGGGTGTCGTGAGACGCCCCGAAAATTTCCCATGGCTAGCAAGGCGACCAACGACATCATTATCGTCCATCTCGTGGTATTTGCAATTTTTCGATGGTGCTGCACCAAGCGATAATTGCCTCGAACTAAAGAAGCTTCCGTAGCATCTCAGTTTACACCGATGTCATATTTTGTTCTAGGTGGTATATCTGTATTAGTATAATAGTATAGTATCTGTGGTTTTATGGACTTGTTGTACAATCTACTATTTTTTTCTTCCTTGCCGCGCCAGTATCATGTCCTTATAGGTAATTGCTCATTTTCCTGCTTTATATTGTTACCCATTATTCTCACTAGCAAATTTAGTATTTCAGATGATTTTTAACAAGTATTTCCGATATATTAAAGTCACACGGCGACCTAACTCTAGTCTTTACTCTAGTCAATTAGATGTAAGGAAAAGGTAGAGTAGGAGCAATGAAATGAACATTCCATATTTTTGTGAAAATTGTAAAACCTTCGTCGATAAATAAAATTATTGTTGGTAATGTCCAAAACCGCTTTTTATTTGTTCCATTTAAAGATTTCAATTTAAATATGTTGAAATAAACAAAAACACATACGCAACACGATTAATACCAAAGATTCCAATATGGTCGAATGCCTATGATTATAATGTTGTTCTAACGAACTAATTTTGTAGTTAGCCTTATTTGTGGTCCGTACATTCGTCAGGGGCCGCGCATGCTCGTGGTTTTAAAAAAATGGCATTCGAGAATTCGATCGAGGAGCATTCGAGAGCTAGCTGTTGTCAAAATACGCGGGATTGTATCTGGAGTTTTAAAACGAGCAGAATGGATTTAATTAAGAAAAACTACCATGAAGAAGGAATAATAAACCGTAAAGTGAGAAGTTGATCTTTTATTTGGCCATCGTTATAATATAGAATCGAGTACTTCTAAAATTCTACTTGATTGTCAGTCTGAAATATTTTACGTTGGCCCTCTCTAATTTTTTACGTTGGCCCTCTAATCAATCATCGTAAATATAATTATTTTACGTTGGCCCTCTCTAATCATCGTAAATATAATTATTTTACGTTGGCCCTCTCTAATCATCGTAAATATAAATATTTTACGTTGGCCCTCTCTAATCATCGTAAATATAAATATAAGGGTTAGCCTCGACCACCTCAATATCTTTCTCCAATATTCTCAACTCCTGCTCCATCTTGGATTTCTTCAAGATCTTCGGGATGGTGTCAGTGAGCATCGGGAGCTGAAGGAACGCTTTTTGGAGCAGCTGCCAGTTGAATTTCAGATCCTGTGCATGAAATATAGATAAGTAGAGCATTGACATATTTTTATACGAGATGCTAAGAATGAAAGACGCAAAATGGTTTGTCGGTGGCGCGTATGTCGTTTGGAGACAGAGCCAATTATGGCATTTTGCGCCTATGGATTATTCCATTAGTTTCCTAGGGTTCCGTACCGGAAGGTGCCAAACGGGACCCTATTACAGTACGGGGCCATTGTTTTGGCACGTCGCCGAGTATCATACTCACAAAACAATGGCCCCGTGCTGCTGTCCGTCTGTTCCGTCACCTCAGCGGGCTCTGGGTCCGAACCTTAATTGCTAGAAAGTTGAAGATGATTACCAACCTTTTATTATGGCCGAGGGTGCGAGATTGAATAGAAATTATTAATTTTAATAAAATACGAAGTTATGACCCGTACATCAAGCAGCTTCTTCCGATCCTCCTCAGAAATGAGTTTGCACAGGCTCTCCCTGTTTTCCTCAATGTACTTATCCCTGTCCAAGGCTTTCTTGATACGTCGGTTCCGGTTCACCAGGTAGGCGGGCATCCGACCGAAGTCAGGACGCAGACAGTACTCTGGCACTTCCCCAGAGCCTTTGATTTTCTTTATGTGACCGTCTCGGGTGTCTACTAATCTGTGGGAAAGTGATAACAAAGCTTCACGCCTTTCCTATACGTGGTGGTAGATAAGAGAGAGAGAGAAGAGAGTCTCGTCCTCATTCCGGAAATTGAATCGCGATTCTCCGCCGTCTCTTGGGCTTCGTAATGGACTTCAATATCTCGATGTGCTGGTGTCTGCCGAGTGACGGCGTCACCCGCGCCGGCCCGCGCAGCGGCAGTGCTCACACTGTGCGGGCGCGATGAAAACCATCCGATGTAATATGAGACTTATTAGTAATGAGCAATAAGACACAAATCGTATGTAAGCTCATAGCAAAGCGGCGAGAGCGCGGCTTAGGGGGCGCGGCGCAGGCGCGGTTTGACTGAACACGCCCTGAAGTTATTGGTTCATAATTATACTGATAAATGATATGACATATTGGTTAGAATTACCTAGGCTCCACTGGCCGTCCTTTCTCGTGTATAGCCTTCTTGATGTTCACAATTTTAAAATTGACCTTTGGCTTCTCAGGCTTCTTCCCCGGTGGTGGCCTCTTGGGGACTGGTGGCAAGTTCCCGGTGACTAAGCATTTGTGGTCAGATTTCTTGATAGGCTGCCCGATGCCCTCGCCCTTCTTGAGGAACTTGTCCGGAGCGGTCATAGGGACCTCGGCGTATCCAAAGGTCTGCCGAAGTTGCGGTATCTTCCGCGCCTTGAGTTCTTTCTCCAGTTGGGAGTGGTATCTGAAGGTGTGAAGTTCTGCTTTCGTATTAATTTCGCCGTGCAAGGCGCCATACTGAGTTCGATCTATGGTGATCTAGGTGTGGTGGGTAGGTATAACAGAGAGCGTTAAGTGGAGCGGTGGCTATGGCTAGCAATAAGTATTACCAATATTACTAGTGAATGTGGGTCGAGTGCGAGTGAGATACATAGAACCCTGAGAACCTGAATAAGCTTAGTTTACGTAGGTATAAGAATGACGAGAGAGGCCGCAGAGCGCAAGAAATGACGGCCGATTGGGGAGGCATACTCGTATGTCCAGCAGTGGACGCAAAATGCCGAAGAAGTAAGTTAGGTACTTACCTTGGAGTTTTCGGTGGGTCTGGCGGCGGCTTATCCAAAATAGTGTAAATGACTTCATCGTGCTCAGTTATCTCCACCAGAGACATTCTTTTCTATTAATTTAGTGGGGTGAAGTAAAATATATAAGTAAAGCGGAAGAAAGCAGATGTACGAGTTCCTTCAGTCCACATAGAAAGTAAAGTACAAAGAGTATATAAACTTACCGTGTAAAGTATTAGGTAAGTTTTCGGTTTTGTATAAATTCCTAAGTGTCAGTTCAGACCATCATAGATTAGAATGCATTTAGAATGTATCTCCTTGTCATAACATCGATTATACAAACCTTCGTTGCTATAGCAACGTTTAATAATCGGTCAAGTGCGAGCCGGACTCTCACACGAAGGGATCCGCACCATCGTACCAACCAGTACAAGTGTATATCGCGACTGACAGATATTACGTGAATATCTTTAATCTTCATCTCGTAATTTTGCTATTCAGAAAATGCCAGGCGCTTATTTCTTCGTGTATTTACGTTTTGGGCAAAGTTTTGGGTCAGAGTAGGAGAAGGATATAAAGGGGGTGAGCAAAGCGAACAAATCCCCGTTTATCCTTCGTGTTAGGTTGACTTAATTGTAAGTAGGTACCAATAAAATAATTGAAACAAAAGTAAAAATTAAAAAAACCGAATTCCAAAAACCCTATTTGATAAGAAACCAATGACAAGTGCTTTTTGAGTACAAACTGTAACCGTCTATTTTTCCCCCCTTGGGGAATTAATTTCGTCAAATCCCATCTCAGCGCTACCCTACGCTACATAAGGAACCCCTGTACAAAGTTTCATGGCTCTAGCTAGGTCCACCGGTTTAGGCTATGCGTTGCCCGTCAGCCACGCATTGTACCTACCTATTTAATTTTGTACCTAGTATTGAGCAGTACTGGTGGCCAAGTGTGGTCTTCATCATCAGTTCCGCATCACAATATTATTCTTACCATGAGTAAATGCACGAGTTATTATGAAAAACACAAAAATCACTATAGGTCTGCCTATAATATTTGAAGTGTTCCCTCCATTTCTCTAGGATCCTATCCTCAGATCCAGACCTAGTGTCAATGGGACCAATTTGAATGTAAATAAACCGTTTCAAACAAAAAATAATTTTCCAAATCGGTCGATCCGCCTAGGCGCAATCGGTGTACATCAAAGACTATTACATCAGAGTCTTTACCTCAAAAACTAGAGCCAATTGGATAAATCTAAGTAATAATTTTCTAGTACCTATTCAGTAAAACGAACCAGTCTTATACATAATTGACTGCAAAATTACTGTTCCCCATTGATCATTTCGAGCTGGATTAATTTGAAGAAGAAGGTAAAAAGCAAAATGTTTTTTTCCCATACATTTCATTCAGTACAGTCGCGTACATGATTCTCAGTGTAGTGTCTTTTAAACTTTCGAGACGAGAATTTCTCAGTGACGTGTCCCCTACCTTATTATTTTCACTATTTTTAGGGTTCCGTAGAGAAACAAGGAACCCTTATAGTTTCGTCAAGTCTGTCTGTCCGTCCGTCCGTCCGTCCGTATGTCACAGCAATTTTATTCCAAAATTATTAGGACTACACAGTTGAAACTTGGTACGTAGATGTATTCTATGAACCGCTTTACGATGTTTATACAAAAACTGAAAAAAATAAAAATTTAAGGGGGCTCGCTATACATGAAACTGAAACCAAAATATTTTCTTTCATCAAACGGTGGGGTGTTTATAGATAGGTCTTCAAAAATTAAGTGGAGGTTCCTAAAACCATTTTTTCTCAAAGTCAATCTTTAAAGAGACAGACCTATTCAAAGTGGAAAAAATTGTGTGTCCCCCCTCTAAATTTTAAAGTAAGAGAGAGATAAATCTATAAAAAATATATGCTGTTTATCTCAATATAAACTTTCGATGAAAATTGTTTTGAACAAAATATAATGAGCAGTTTTTAAGATATAAAACATTTACATTTACAAAGACTTTGAAAAACAAAGTTACAACACAAAAATCCAATTACATGATACTACGGAACCCTTCATGGGCGAGTCCGACTCGCACTTGGCCACTTTTTTTACTGTGGAATCGTATAGTGCTGCTTTTTGCCATCATTTTAAGCCATACACTTCGTGGTGCACCCTCACCTTTCTCTAGATATACGAATATGTTTGTTATCGACATATCTCTGTAAAAAATTGAATGATCCTAGGGAAAACATACATAAAACATAAAATATGCCTATATGAGTACTATTATCTCTTCTGTGCCTATATGGCACTCTACAAGCAACTGTCGCGATCGCAGGCATTGCCGTTGAATCGAGTTTGCATCGCGAAAAAAGCGCGACTGTATCGCGTTCGCATCGCGCGACAGAAGCTCGACGGTATCGCGACCGTATCGCTTTTGCATCGCGCGACTGATTTGTGGTTACGGCCGCCCTGGCTACGGGACATTTGCCATAGCGAAATTCGCGCGGTGCGAACGGGACAACACCTAGACAACTGACTGCCTAGCTCTGTCGCGTTGCACCGCTCGAATATTCGCTACGGCAGCGAATGTCCCGTGGCCACGCCCGTTACGTGGGCGAGGGTACACAGCTAGCGACCGCTTTGCGACTGTATCGATGCGAACGCGCGACAGCATCGCGACTGCATCGCTGCAAAAAGTCGACATGAGCGAGGGCTCTTAGTCCCGGCGCGGGCGGGTCCCGTTTGGCACCCTTCGGGTACGGAATCCTAATGGATCAAGTGGACCGTGGTGGTCCGTGATTCGTAGAAAGATTAAGAATAGAGTTCTTTTCTCTGTCTACGGATTCCATGGTTCTTCTTTTTAGTTATTGTTCTGAGGTTCATGTTCTTTGAAATCACACTTCAGAACAATGAAACTCTTTCCTTCCTCCAAGAATCAAACACAGAGTCTGTCACTGTCTCAGACAGTTCTCAGGTTCAGACTCAGGGTTCAGATAGGGGAGGCGGGAGGCAGTCGCTCACGTCCGAAGGAATTACCTGGAACCCACAGCCCTTCACGTCCTTCCCGGGTAGTGCTAACGAGCGACAAATCATCATCATCATAGTCATCAAATCATCTCAAGACATTATAATTTCAGGTTCTCAATGAGAACCTAACCACTTGACACTGGCAAAATTAACCTCAAAAGAGGTTAGGACGCCATTAATAAAAAGAAGAAGAAGAAGAAGGGTTCAGATATGTACAAAGATTAGCCATGACAAAGATCAATCTCAGAGATCAATGAAACTCACAGACTATATAGGGATACTTCGTTTTCCTCAGCTCTTTTCCTTCCTCCAAGAGACAGCACAGAGAAAGTAATCACTACGTTTATGATATGACACTTCGTTTTGGCTACAAAGAGGTTTCAGCCTAGTGAAAGGAACCTGACTGTCAGACTGTTTGACCTTCCTCCTGACGCAGCCAACTGGCTTAGTTCTTTAAATATTCCCTTGTAGCCTATTCACTAGAGCCATACGATTAAATAAATACTAGGCTGAAACCGCTTTGTATCCAAATCAGACGATAATTAAAAGTGTGATAAACCAACGTTGTCCAACATTCATGATTTATAATTTAAGTGAACTTTGTTTTTGCAACATTGTCCAACGGTCGTCTTTTACTGTCATCAGTGTCATCCATCCAACCAACGATCCAGTTTGAATTTCAAAACGTCACTCGTCTTGGACAATGTTTGCCTTTTCTCGTTGGCTTACTTACTTATTTTTAGATTGTATTTGTTTCAATTGTATTGATGTAATATACGCTCAAGATTCCTCATTTGTGTTGCGTAGCATGTACTAAACAAATATGTTGACTAAACATGTCTACGGTAATGTAAGGACGTTGAAAGTGATTCGTTGCGTTGGTGGTCTTTCTCGCCAGTTTTCTAGTCGTTTAGATGCATTGGATGGATTGGATCACGAAGAAAAGCTGCCAGGATGTCTGTCATCCCTTCCACCTAATGCGAAGGTGGTTATCTGCGGAGGGGGTGTCATGGGAGCTTCGGTCGCATACCATTTAGCCAAGAGGGGATGGGGCGAAAAAACCATTCTTATTGAGAAAGAAAAGTGAGTATCCCTTAGAAATTGTTGATAAACGCTTGGCGCAAAGTGATTATATTATTTCCTTTATCAATATGCTTTGAGTGAATGATTCTCCTAAACATTCTAACATAAATATTATCACAGGGTGGGTGGTGGGAGTCGCTGGCACTCTTCAGGGTTGGTTGGTGCATTCAAGCCAACACTTGCTCAAGTGCAACTTGCCCAGTCATCTATACGGCTGCTTAAAGACCTGGAGGCTCGCGGGAGACCTACAGGATGGAAGCAGTGTGGCTCATTGCTAGTAGCCCGCACTCGGGATAGGATGACTGTTTATAGGAGAATGAAGAGTCAATCTGTGTAAGTACCATAAATAAGTGTTACCAAACAAGAAAGCTATTACTCAGGATTTTATTTGTATTTTTCATTAATAGTGCTATCAGAATGAGAGCTGATTCCTTATCCCTGTTTAAAAACCAGTTCAAGTTGAATCCATTATTGTATTCAGACCATTGTTCCTGCTGGTTAATATTATTATTTGTAAAATAATAATGTGGACTCGCATAACGGGTAGGCCTTTGCCCATCAGCAGTGGGACACAAACAGTACGGAGGCTTCATAAAAATATATTATGTCTGTAGACCTAACAGATCCTCATTTTTTTAGATCTTGGAACATAAAATGTGAGCTAGTCACCCCAGAGAAGTGCCAAGAAATCTGGCCCATGCTGAATATCGAAGACATTGTGGGAGGCCTTTGGATTCCTGATGATGGTGTAGCAGACCCTCACCTAATCTGCATGTCACTCATTAAGGATGCTATGGAAAGTGGTTAGTTAATTTTTAGTGATTTGATTCATAGACAAAATTGGTCAAGTGCGGGTCGGAATCGCACATGTACTATCATATAACAAAACTTAAGCGCTCACAACAATAACCAAAAAATAATTTTATATTTTTTTTTTCTCTTGTTTCTGTTTACTATCTGCAAGAAGCTCATTGGCCTTTATCAGATGATCTGTCTTTCATGGCTTTCATCCAGTGATACAGCCTCGTTCAATCATTACGCTAAGCAAACAGCAATTTGTTTGCTCTCCTCAGCCATACAACTTCGCCCTCTGTGTTCAGCAGATCCAGGGCAAGTGGGTTGGTATGGTGTCAAGACGACATTTACAATTCTTTATTCTGTTTTCGATTTCTTCCTTTACTGTGGGCATCTCCAGATATTTATGTATTACACTGTTCCTTGTAAACCATGCTGCAGATGAGATGTTGCAAAGTAGGTAGTTTGTTTTGAAAACATTGAATAATTTCAATGTTTGAGTTGCTGGCAGAACCCCAAAGTTGTATGTCCAGATTGGCTTAAGGATGGATTTATAGATGAGCAGTTTGTTCTCCGAGTGAGAGCTTAGATGACCCACACAACAGCCATTGTAGATCTCTATATCTTATTGCAAGTTCCTCCTTTTTGGCCATACCAACGAAAAATAAAATAAATAACCGGCCAAGTGCGAGTCGGACTCGCGCACGAAGGGTTCCGTACCATTATCTATAAATATTAATTTAATTTTAATTTAATTATTAATTTTTTAAGTAAATAATATACTCAATATATTGTGAACATTTTAAGCGTCTACCTGCTACCATTATCAATATCGAGCAAAAATGAGCAAATAAATCACGTTTGTTGTATGGGAGCCCCCCTTAATATTAAATTTCTTTTGATTTTTAGTATTTGTTGTTATACCAGCAACAGAAATACATCATCTGTGAAAATTTCTGTCTAGCTACCACGGTTCATGAGATACAGCCTGGTTACAGACAGACGGACGGACGGACGGACGGACGGACGGACGGACAGACAGCGAAGTCTCAGTAATAGGGTCCCGTTTGGCACCCTTCGGGTACGGAACCCTAAAGATTATGCCTTCACGAGGATTTGAACTCACGACCTACGGATTGTTAACTTACATCATACCCGCTGAGCTACCTCAACGATGTAGGTTGCCGCGAAATATAACATCATATTGAAATGTGTGGGTGTATCAAAACAAGTCTTTTGTATGGGGACCCCTTAAATTTGTAATATCTCTCGTATTCTGTGAAAATTTCAACTTCAACTTCAACTTCTTGCTATTACGGTTCGTGCTGCAGGACCCGATGACGGACAGACGGACAGCGTGGGCTTATTAATAGGGTCCCGTTTGGCACCTTTTAGGCACGGTACCCTAAAAAAGCATTTGAAATAAGTAGTAGTTTATTGGTTAAAGATGCAGTGAAATTACTTCACACTTCTGGACACATCTATTGGCCCACCTTAGAGTTTAGGTTTCGATGGCCCCTACCTAAAAAATATGATTGCTAGATTGAACAAAAACTATTGATCCAGTTTTAAACCTGATACATTTTACCATCTTTTTCGATCGTATTGTTTTAAATTTGAATTCAGAATACCACACGACATGGAGTTGAAAACAAAGTGATCCTATAAGGGTTCCTTTTTTTCCTTTTAAGGATCGGAACTCTAATAAAGTATTTTATTGTAATTGCCAGGTGTGACGGTAATGGAAGATTGTGCCGTCACCGCAGTACATTCGAAGAATGACCACGTGTCTGGCGTCAACACGACACAGGGCGCGCTCGAGTGCGAATACTTCGTGAACTGCGCAGGATTCTGGGCTAGACAGGTGCAGTATCTGTACTCAAACTGTCCTTGTACCTTTGGGCCTTGAGGAATGCCGACTTTCCGATGATCTTGCTTGACTTTATTCTGGCTAAATGTCATTTCTTGCCACCCCATATAAATATGCGTGACAGAATGTTATGTTATCCTTTAGATTTTACGCTGTTTCTTTCTGCCTGATTCATCATCATTTTACGTATGCCTCTACGCCACGCCGCGCCCATTCCGTGTGCCGTGTCTAACTATCAAAATATACTTACAAGGATTATATATTTTTTTGTCTTATTCCAGGTTGGACAACTATCGAAGCCCATAGTGAAGGTACCGTTGCTGCCATGCGAACATTACTACCTCCATACTAAACAAATTAAGAACTTGGACCCTTTGACACCAGGTATTGTAAACCTTGGAACCCGTGACAAAATAATGACTTGAGTTTTGCTGAAGCAAAAGGAATTAAAATCAGAGCAAGTTTATTTTCACATTCGCAGTGCTCCGAGATCCCGACGGCTACATATACTTGCGGGAGCGAGACGGCTGCATACTGGCCGGTGGATTCGAACCGGTCGCCAAACCGGTGTATGAGGAGGAAAGTGAGTGTAGTGAATTAGCCTGTGGGATTTATCTCTTTCTTACAGTGTCGCTTGTCAATTATGTCATATATTGCCTGAATACACGAGAATAAATTTTTAAGCTGGGATAGTAAATTAGAAATGAAGAACTCTTGGTACATACAGTTTGGCAGACGCATTTAATCCAAGGATTGTTAATTGTTTTCAAATCATACATACGTCTTTCCATTCTTAAACGGATGTTCTAACGGTGATGGAAAACGGGAGAAAACCTTTACTCCATCTGCGATGGGCTAGTCCTGACAATCGTGCCTCTGCCACCCCGTATGGAAAAAGGCGTGACGTCGGTGTACTTCCTTTGTACTCATTGCCTCTGTCCCCATTCAGTGAGGAAGGACAGAGGCGTGGTGACAACGGGACTTAAAGTTGATTATTTTAATAAAATTTCGTTGTTCAAATATAAATATGAGGGCAGAGGCAATGGGCACATCAAGACTACACCGTGACGTCATGTTATGTTATTCCAGTCCTAACTCAGAACGCGCGCTGCGTCCCAGAAGACTGGGACCACTTCCAAGTGCTGCTGGCGCAGTTGTTGCGGCGCGTGCCGTCGCTGGGCCGGGCCACGCTGCAGAGACTCTGCAACGGGCTGGAGGCATTCTCGCCCGACTGCAAGTGGATTGTCGGCGAGGCGCCTGAGGTGTGGACCACTCGGTGTTTGGAAACCACTGAGGAGTTTCGTGAACACACATATACATTAATATTTTGTACAGCGCCACCAACTTAGCTGTTCAGGTGGGAAACATTCGAACTACGGCCTTGTCATCCGCCATCACAGAGAATAAATATTATACTACATACATCCACCATTATGAAGACATCATGTGACACTAGCGACGCTATCAACTGAGCAGCTAAGTTAGTGGCACTGTATCTATACCTTATGGCGCACGGTGACAGGTGGACTAACGCTTGATGACCAATGAGGAGTGAAAGGTCTGTGTTGATGACAGGTTCGTTGCATTAAATTGCGTAGAGCTGGCGCCCCCTGTAAACGTCACTCATCTCATCAGACAAAAGGTCGTTGTAAGACCGTATGTTGCTTACAGTTCATGGTCGAGGGTGTCATAAAGACCTCTGTAGTCGAGGCTGTGCGAGAGCTCCCGGGTTCGAGTCCCGGTTGGGAAGAAGAAAAAATCACAGGTCTTGGATATTTACATATTTGTGTCGTCGCTGTTTTTCGTAACCAAGGGTTTTTGTATCCTAGTGTGGAGCCAGTCGGGACGGTATTTGGAGTAAGTTTCGATAATTACTAGATTTGCATCAAACCGTATAGAAGGGAAAGGTATATTGTTCACCACGGGATATTGACCTGCGCGTACACAACTCTCCATAAATTAACACAAATGCACATTCCACAGTTGTTCAACTACCACGTGGCTGCCGGCATGAAGACGGTGGGCATCTCGGCGGCAGGGGGCGTGGCCGAGGCGACCGTGGATGGGATCGTGGACGGACACTCCAAATACGACATGTACGAGCTCGGCATCAACCGGTTCCTGGGACTGCACAACAATAAACGGTTCCTTCGCGACCGGGTCAAAGAGGTGCCGGGTGAGTCTCTGCCACCCCAAGTGGGAAATGGCCTACTGTCGCTATGGTTTTTGGTATTATCACTAGAAGTACTTACGACATCTGTTTGCCTTACAGCCAAATCTGTAAATTTATAATATTTGTTTTTCGTATTAATGGCATTACTTTTTAACCGACTTCCCAAAGGAGGAGGTTTACAATTGATAACCTTTCATTTTGATAAGGTACTAAAATTAGAAAACCATTTCGAGATTTAAGTGTTCTGAGCTCTTAGATATTTTTTTCCAAATTTTTAGATCAGTAATTTAAGAGTTGAATAATAAAAACTGAAATTTTGTCCAAATTATCAATGTCAGGATTTATGGCATGTGTTCCACAGGCTAGATATAAATAAAAAAGCAACTGTCAGTCATCATCTGTCATCTAAATTTTGTCATTGCTGGTTGTCAACTTGTCACGAAGTTGCACAATAACAAAAGAGTATTTACACATATTGACAGTGCGTTCCGCGACATCGCCGTCAGCGCCATAATCGAATACAGCGTCTAAGATGCCATCGTTTTGTATCGCCAAAAGCTCAAAACTGACTCGGACTGTAATCGATTTTGGCGTGACTCGGAACAGGGGGTGATATTATGACAGAATAATGACTTTTTAATTTTTTATTGATGCAATGACGGGCAAACGTTCAACGTTTTATAATCCTGACATTGTACTTACGCCCTTTTAGAATGAGTAACTCTAAAAATCTTGAATTATAACTTAAAAATAAGAATAAACACTAAAATAAAAAATACGGGTCCCATCGTTTCCCATCTATTTTCGTATGAGATAATAAAACCAGCTGCTATTTTTTTTGAATTGTTATCAATTCGTCCGGATGTTTTTTTTTTTTTATGTCTGCACCCCGATAGCGCCTAAACGGATGGACCGATTTGGAAAATTATTTTTTTGTTTGAAAGAGTTTACCTTCCCATTGGTCCCATTGACACCAGGTCAGGATCTGATGATGGGATCCTGGGGAAATCGAGGGAACTCTTCAAATATTATAGGCAGACCTATAGTGATTTTTGTGTTTTTCATAATAACTCGTGCAAATGCACATGGTAAGCATAATATTGTGATGCGGAACTGCTGATGAAGACCACATATGGCCACCAGATCTGCTCAATACTAGGTACAAATACAATGCGTGGCTGACGGGCAGGCAACGCATAGCCTAAACCGGTGGACCTAGAGCCATGAAACTTTGTACAGGGGTTCCTTAGTAGCGTGGGGTAGCACTGATATGGGATTTGACAAAATTAATTCCCCAAGGGGGGGGGGGATAATGGGTTACAGTTTGTATTAAACTCAATCTAATCAAATAGGGTTTGTGGAAGTCGGTTTTTTCTAAAGTTTACTTTTTGTTTCAATTATTATATTTCCTACCCAGTCAAAATTCCTACTAACCTGAACAAATTGTTCACAGGAGTCCACTACGGCCTGCCATACCCATTTGGTGAATTCAGCACGGGTCGAAAGCTACGCATGTCGCCTGTCTACCCCACCTTCCGAGATAACGGCGCGGTGTTCGGCCAAGTCATGGGTTATGAGAGACCCACGTGGTTCGAGCCAGTGGGTTAGTACTCATGTTACTTGCATAGCGAAGGGGTGTGTGGTCGTCTGTAAGGTGCGACCCGAGTTGTGTTAACTCCAGAGATCACTTGAGACCTCGCTGACATGCAATTGCCTTAGAAGCGCCATAATGACGTCACGAGTCAGGTCTCAAGTTAACTTGACCGGGATATAATGACACCTCTTTGCCACTGCTCCACTAACGCAGGAAACTACTCAGTTATACTTTACGAAGTTTCGTCGAAAAACTACTTGCTGATGCTCACTTAAAGAATGTACAGTACCCGGCCGTTGTTTTGGCATGTCGTCGGGTCTCGTCTCTCTCTCTCTCTCCCGCCAAGTCAAACGCCGGGTATCATGGACACGACGACGACGTGCCAAAACAATGGCCGGGTACTGTAACGTTTCTTTTTACCAATCAACATTATCTATGCTTTTAACGATTCATTCATTCATTCATTCATTCAATCGTTCACAACACCCTCAGACAGTGCCACCCAGTCTTGTCTAGCCAGTCTAGCCACTATGTAATGTTTCAGTTTACAGTGGCGGAATGAAAGGTCTGTGTTGATGACAGGTTCGTTGCATTAAGTTCCGTAAAAGTTTCGCCAAAAGATCGTTGAAAGTCTGAATCCATGAGTTTTAACGTTTCATTCGTTCATTCAGTCAATCGTTTCCCTCAGACAGCGCCACCCAGTCTTCGGAACCCCGCCCGTTCAAAGTGGCCAGCACACGAACGTTCGGCAAGCCGCCGTGGTTCGACACAGTGCAGCGGGAGTACTGGGCCTGTAGGGAGGCCGTCGGGCTCGCTGACTACTCGTCCTTTACGAAGATCGACTTAAAAGTAAGTTGTACTACTTGTAGCATCTGTATGATGTAAGGGGCCGGCTTTTGTAGCGGGAGGGCGGGGGACAAAGCTTTATTAGGGCATATAGGTAGTGAGATTTTATTAACATGGCAATAGCGGTCGTTGTTCCGTGAGTGAAAATGTATGCGATTTGACGTTTGCCGCCACCGACGCCGCGGTGGCAGTGGCGGCAAACGTCCGTCCGTCTGTCTGTCACCAGGCTGTATATCATGAACCGCGGTAGCTAGACAGTTGAAATTTTCACAGATGATGTATTTCTGTTGCCGCTATAACAACAAATACTAAAAATCAAAAGAAATTTAATATTAAGGGGTGCTCCCATACAACAAACGTGATTTTTTTTGCTAATTTTTGCTCGATATTGATAATGGTAGCAGGTAGACGCTTAAAATGTTCACAATATATTGAGTATATTATTTACTTAAAAAATAAATAAATATATTAAAATTAAATTAATATTTAGGGGGGGCTCCCATACTTTTTTTTTTGCGGTTTTTTATAGATAATGGTACGGAACCCTTCGTGCGCGAGTCTGACTCCCACTTGGCCGGTTATTTCGTTGTCAAGTAATCCAGTAGGCTCATTTTGCCTCTGCCACCCCGTATGGGAAAAGGCGTGACGCTATATTATGTTATTAAGTAAAGTTACCCAGCTTAATGGTATCGAATATTCGTATCTGTTGCGCAGCGGTTGCGCATCTGCCTACCATGCGAGAGGACTTGGGTTCGAATCCCGGCTGGGGACAAAATAAACCCCAGGTCTTGGTTGTAGACGTGCAAGGCGAACTAGAAACCGTCACTTTATTGAACAAAAGTGCATAATGATTGACGCAATTCTATAAGGAATATAATCAGACCAAGAAATTTGATTCTTAATCCTGACTGTAGATTCCTGCATTAGTGAAGAAGGTATGTCATTTCGTGACCTTTATAGTCCCGCGCCAGACTTCAGCACGGGGTAAGCGTAGTATGTCTGTAAGTTACTCTATGGTATGTAATGTAAATACAAATGAAATTGGCGACCTCTGTGGCGCATCGGTTGCGCATATGCCTACCATGCGTGAGGTCCCGGGTTCGAATCCCGGCTGGGGACAAAAAAAAACAGGTCTTGGATGTTTACATGATTGTGATGTCGCTGTTTCTGGTTCCCACGACACAGGGTATCCTATTGTGGGGCCAGTAGCAACTCGCCACGTAACATACTAATCCTTACTCGTGTTGTATCACAGGGTGCTCATCCCATACAAATTAGAATTAGTAACCCTTCGTAAAAAACAGATACCGTGAGGAGTAAGATTTGTACTTGGAACGCCATGGTTTAAATTTACATACTTCTAGGTGGCGCTAATCTTAGAATAAATCCTATTTATCTTAGCGCCATCTCGTGGTATTTGCTATACGCTGCTGTACCAAGCGATAGTAACCTCGAACTAAAGAAGTTTCCGTAACATCTCAATTTACGCCGGTGTGATATTTTATTCTAGGTGGTCTATTTGTATTAGTACTAGTGGCTCTGTGAGCTGTAGACCTCGCGAGTACGTCGGTAACCCAAATAATTTTCTTTCAATAACACATACAAGCTTATGAATGTACCTGGTTACGTACATGCAGTATGAAAGTAGCCGCACCAATAACTTTGTAAACTACATTTTGTGATCTAAAATACAACCTATTGACTTTTTTACTAAAATTATATAATCTGTTTCACTCTCATGGCCTTTACGAATCCAACGACACCTCATTTGTTAATATCCATCGAGCCGTTTGGGTTGTAACGATTTTTTTACATTCTAAAACCGCATGTCTCGCCCATTTTGAAAAAAATCCAAAAACTGGCTCGACAAAAAAAACTATTTAATTGTTCAACCTACTCACAAAATTTCACGCGAATCGGTCGAGAAATGCGCCCTGTAGAGGAGAACAGGAAAGCAAACAAACATACGAAAGCGTTTTTGGCCAATCCTGAAACGGAGACGCTTCGCTCGCTTCGCTCGCTCGGTCAATAATGTTATAGTATCTGTGGTTGTGTCCAGTCGAAGGACCGGTCGGTGGTGGACCTGCTGCAGTACCTGTGCTCCAACGACGTGGACGTGCCGCTGGGCAGCATCATCCACACGGGCATGCAGAACGAGCGCGGCGGCTACGAGAACGACTGCAGCCTCGCGAGGATCGCCGACAACCAGTCAGTGGCGCGTTCATTGTCTAGAAATAATAATACAATAGAAAACTCACCAGATCCAGATCTTTTCTTCTGTTTTGAGGGTTTCGGTCCTTATAAGGAAATAACCGGCCAAGTGCGAGTCGGACTCGCGCACGAAGGGTTCCGTACTATCTATAAAAATCCGCAAAAAAAAAAATACACGTTAGTTGTATGGGAGCCCCCCTTAATATTAATTTTTCTTTTGTTTTTTAGTATTTGTTGTCGTCTGCGGTTACAGAAATACATCATCTGTGAAAATTTCAACTGTCTAGCTACCACGGTTCATGAGATACAGCCTGGTGACAGACAGACAGACAGACGGACGGACGGACAGCGAAGTTTCAGTAATAGGGTCCCGTTTGGCACCCTTCGGGTACGGAACCCTAAAGAAGGAACCCTTATAGGATCACTTTGTTGTCCGTCTGTCCGTCCGTGTGTCAAGACCTTTATATCAAGAACGCGTGGACGTATCAAGCTGAAACTCATATCAACTGTTAAGGTCTGTGATCGCATAACACTGTGAAAAAATAAATCTTCTAGGTCAACGCAATCGAACGCTCCGACTGTTTATGCTGTAAAATTGTTGGATTTTCTTAGTAATCGCAATGGACCCAAAACCTATAGGATACTTCCCGTAGGCCTACAATCATGAAATTTGGCATAATGCAAGGTCTTATAGCACAAGTAAAGGGAAAAACCAGATAACTGCAATTTTCTGTCTTTCTACAAAAATATTCAATTTGGTTTACATGGATGACATCATACTGATATTTTTTTTAAGAAACCTATAATAACACCAATTACGAAGTAACAATCTCCAAGTATGATCGGAACCCTTGGACCGCGAGTCCTGCTCGCACTTGACTGTTTATTTCATAGGTTTTGAACTTTATAAACGCGGGCCGTGGAGTTTGGACGGATGGTTGTGTACTTTAACTCATCTAAGAACCGTCCCAGCGGACAAACATTTAAAACTAGGGACAAATACACCAGATAGTGATTGACTGATTGCCCACGAAACAGCTATTAATCACATCATCTTTTGTGGTGCTCCTAAACGGGCCAGGTTTTGCTGCAATATGTGGCAGGCAAACTATTGGTGTCCCTCTGTCACTCGCATGTTGGAGAACGACACCAATATGTGGCAGGCAAACTATTGGTGTCCCTCTGTCACTCACATGTTGGAGAACGACACCAATATGTGGCAGGCAAACTATTGGTGTCCCTCTGTCACTCACATCATCACATGTTGGAGAACGACACCAATATGTGGCAGGCAAACTATTGGTGTCCCTCTGTCACTCACATGTTGGAGAACGACACCAATATGTAGCAGGCAAACTATTGGTGTCCCTCTGTCACTCACATGTTGGAGAACGACACCAATATGTGGCAGGCAAACTATTGGTGTCCCTCTGTCACTCACATGTTGGAGAACGACACCAATATGTGGCAGGCAAACTATTGGTGTCCCTCTGTCACTCACATCATCACATGTTGGAGAACGACACCAATATGTGGCAGGCAAACTATTGGTGTCCCTCTGTCACTCACATGTTGGAGAACGACACCAATATGTGGCAGGCAAACTATTGGTGTCCCTCTGTCACTCACATGTTGGAGAACGACACCAATATGTGGCAGGCAAACTATTGGTGTCCCTCTGTCACTCACATGTTGGAGAACGACACCAATATGTGGCAGGCAAACTATTGGTGTCCCTCTGTCACTCACATCATCACATGTTGGAGAACGACACCAATATGTGGCAGGCAAACTATTGGTGTCCCTCTGTCACTCACATGTTGGAGAACGACACCAATATGTAGCAGGCAAACTATTGGTGTCCCTCTGTCACTCACATGTTGGAGAACGACACCAATATGTGGCAGGCAAACTATTGGTGTCCCTCTGTCACTCACATGTTGGAGAACGACACCAATATGTGGCAGGCAAACTATTGGTGTCCCTCTGTCACTCACATCATCACATGTTGGAGAACGACACCAATATGTGGCAGGCAAACTATTGGTGTCCCTCTGTCACTCACATGTTGGAGAACGACACCAATATGTGGCAGGCAAACTATTGGTGTCCCTCTGTCACTCACATGTTGGAGAACGACACCAATATGTGGCAGGCAAACTATTGGTGTCCCTCTGTCACTCACATGTTGGAGAACGACACCAATATGTGGCAGGCAAACTATTGGTGTCCCTCTGTCACTCGCATGTTGGAGAACGACACCAATATGTGGCAGGCAAACTATTGGTGTCCCTCTGTCACTCACATGTTGGAGAACGACACCAATATGTGGCAGGCAAACTATTGGTGTCCCTCTGTCACTCACATCATCACATGTTGGAGAACGACACCAATATGTGGCAGGCAAACTATTGGTGTCCCTCTGTCACTCACATGTTGGAGAACGACACCAATATGTAGCAGGCAAACTATTGGTGTCCCTCTGTCACTCACATGTTGGAGAACGACACCAATATGTGGCAGGCAAACTATTGGTGTCCCTCTGTCACTCACATGTTGGAGAACGACACCAATATGTGGCAGGCAAACTATTGGTGTCCCTCTGTCACTCACATCATCACATGTTGGAGAACGACACCAATATGTGGCAGGCAAACTATTGGTGTCCCTCTGTCACTCACATGTTGGAGAACGACACCAATATGTGGCAGGCAAACTATTGGTGTCCCTCTGTCACTCACATGTTGGAGAACGACACCAATATGTGGCAGGCAAACTATTGGTGTCCCTCTGTCACTCACATGTTGGAGAACGACACCAATATGTGGCAGGCAAACTATTGGTGTCCCTCTGTCACTCACATCATCACATGTTGGAGAACGACACCAATATGTGGCAGGCAAACTATTGGTGTCCCTCTGTCACTCACATGTTGGAGAACGACACCAATATGTGGCAGGGAAACTATTGGTGTCCCTCTGTCACTCACATGTTGGAGAACGACACCAATATGTGGCAGGCAAACTATTGGTGTCCCTCTGTCACTCACATGTTGGAGAACGACACAAATATGTGGCAGGCAAACTATTGGTATCCCTCTGTCACTCACATGTTGGAGAACGACACCAATATGTGGCAGGCAAACTATTGGTGTCCCTCTGTCACTCACATGTTGGAGAACGACACCAATATGTGGCAGGCAAACTATTGGTGTCCCTCTGTCACTCACATGTTGGAGAACGACACCAATATGTGGCAGGCAAACTATTGGTGTCCCTCTGTCACTCACATGTTGGAGAACGACACCAATATGTGGCAGGCAAACTATTGGTGTCCCTCTGTCACTCACATGTTGGAGAACGACACCAATATGTGGCAGGCAAACTATTGGTGTCCCTCTGTCACTCACATCATCACATGTTGGAGAACGACACCAATATGTGGCAGGCAAACTATTGGTGTCCCTCTGTCACTCACATGTTGGAGAACGACACCAATATGTGGCAGGCAAACTATTGGTGTCCCTCTGTCACTCACATGTTGGAGAACGACACCAATATGTAGCAGGCAAACTATTGGTGTCCCTCTGTCACTCACATGTTGGAGAACGACACCAATATGTGGCAGGCAAACTATTGGTGTCCCTCTGTCACTCACATGTTGGAGAACGACACCAATATGTGGCAGGCAAACTATTGGTGTCCCTCTGTCACTCACATCATCACATGTTGGAGAACGACACCAATATGTGGCAGGCAAACTATTGGTGTCCCTCTGTCACTCACATGTTGGAGAACGACACCAATGTGTGGCAGGCAAACTATTGGTGTCCCTCTGTCACTCACATGTTGGAGAACGACACCAATATGTGGCAGGCAAACTATTGGTGTCCCTCTGTCACTCACATGTTGGAGAACGACACCAATATGTGGCAGGCAAACTATTGGTGTCCCTCTGTCACTCACATGTTGGAGAACGACACCAATATGTGGCAGGCAAACTATTGGTGTCCCTCTGTCACTCACATCATCACATGTTGGAGAACGACACCAATATGTGGCAGGCAAACTATTGGTGTCCCTCTGTCACTCACATGTTGGAGAACGACACCAATATGTGGCAGGCAAACTATTGGTGTCCCTCTGTCACTCACATGTTGGAGAACGACACCAATATGTGGCAGGCAAACTATTGGTGTCCCTCTGTCACTCACATGTTGGAGAACGACACCAATATGTGGCAGGCAAACTATTGGTGTCCCTCTGTCACTCACATGTTGGAGAACGACACAAATATGTGGCAGGCAAACTATTGGTATCCCTCTGTCACTCACATGTTGGAGAACGACACCAATAGTTGCCGGCCACATACTGCACTGAAAATATGGCCCGTCTAGGAGCACCATTAGCTATTGTTTCTGTTTGTTTACATTTAAATACTTACCTAACCTACTTGACCCTACTATAACAACTGTCCTTTTCAGTTACATGATGATCGCGCCGACCATCCAACAGACCCGATGCCAGGTCTGGATCAAACGCCACATGCCGACCAACGGGTCCGTCACGATCACTGACGTCACATCCATGTACACGGCGCTCTGCGTCATGGGACCCTTCACCAGGAACCTCATGTCTGAGCTCACGGACACGGATCTGTCGCCGGCAAACTTCCCGTTCTTCACGTTCAAGGAGCTGGATGTGGGGCTCGCAAATGGGATCCGCGCTATGAATTTGACGCACACCGGCGAGCTTGGATACGTGCTGTACATACCGAACGAGGTGATTTAGGTTTTGTTGTTGTTCTCTTGATGATGTTTTCAATCGATAGCGCTTAACTGAGTTGGTTTCTGCGTTAGGAGAGAAGCAACGGGAGAGAAGAATATGGGCCGCATTAAGATGTAAGAAAAAGTAACAATTAATTGTATTTACGTTTACATACAGGCACATACATTGCTTCTGGCTCCACACTAGGATACCCTGTGTCGTGGGAACCAGAAACAGCGACATCACAATCATGTCAAAAGCCAAGACCTGGGTTTTTTTTGTCCCCAGCCGGGATTCGAACCCGGGACCTCTCGCATGGTAGGCATATGCGCAACCGATGCGCTACAGAGGTCGCCAATTTCATTGAATTTACATTACATACCATAGAGTAACTTACAGACATACTAAGCTTACCCCGTGCTGAAGTCTGGCGCGGGACTATAAAGGTCACGAAATGACATACCTTCTTCACTAATGCAGGAATCTACAGTCAGGATTAAGAATCAAATTTCTTGGTCTGATTATATTCCTTGTAGAATTGCGTCAATCATTGTATTGTGTATGCACTTTTGTTCAATAAAGTGACGGTTTCTAGTTCGCCTTGCACGTCTACAACCGGCTGATGTCTGTCGGCGCGCGCTACGGGATATCGCACTGCGGCTACTACGCATCGCGGACGCTGCGAGTCGAGAAGTTCTTTGCGTTCTGGGGCCAGGACTTGGACACTAACACCACCCCGTTGGAGTGCGGCCGGACTTGGCGGGTTAAGTTTAACGTAGGTATCATATTTAGGGTTTTTTACCCGAAGGGTGCCAAACGGGACCTTATTACCAAGCCTCCGCTGCCCCCTGTCCGTCCATCCGTCTGTCCGTCAGAGGGCCCTTCAGCACGAACCGTAATAGCTAGAAAGTTGAAATTTTCATAGAATGTGTATATCTGTTGCCGCTCCACCAACAACTACTGAAATACACAAAATATTGAAAAAATAAAGGTGTCCCCATACAAGAAACGTATTTTTTTGGGACGATTGGTGTGGAACCCTCCGTGTGAGAGTCCGACTCGCACTAAGCCGATTTTTCTACATTTCAGCATGATTTGGGCCACTTTGAGATAGTCTTGTGAATTGACTGTCTAACTTATGAATGCGGTCTATGGACTACTCTTGTTGGACTTGTGATATTTTTCACGTCATCTGTCTATCGAGTCCCGCTAATTCCTACTCCTCTATTTCCTTCTAATAGCCTCTAAAGCTCTAATCCCTACTGTAACCATACCGGTTTATGTTTCCTTTCAAGTATCTGTACGTATAAAATCACGGAACCTTCCAGAGCGATATTTCCTTCATCGGTCGTGACGCGCTCGAGCGTAATCGTACAGAGGGCGTGCGTCGCCTCTACGTGCAGCTACTATTGACCGACCACGACCACGAACAAGACCTGTGGAGCTGGGGCGGCGAGCCCATCTACCGAGACGGCAACTATTGTGGGCAGACTACAACTACAGCGTACGGGTTCACGTTCAAGAAACAGGTGAGCACTCTTTTGATACCAAATCAAGGCCAGACGACTACAACTACTACGTTCGAGGAATACTGACTTGTCCCTTGTGTCAGCGAACGTTCGAAGCCAAGATAGGCTGCATGACCCATATGAGGTCACACCAGCGAAGCTCTCAATAACCGAAATAGTCGCAAAGACCGAAACCGGACGGGACATCATCACATCACTAAAAGAAACGTCCACTCTACACTTGCCTAAATCGTTAGTAGAGTTTTAAGAGTATTAAAATGATTGTAATTAACTATTAAGAAATTCTGTTTTTTTATTCACCGAATAGATTCTCCTTATCTTTCTCTCTCCCGCCAAGATGTCCCCGTACTGTAGTTAATAGCTGTATGGTGAACAATGGTCCCCAATTCTACAAACGGATGGCATGCATGAGGGTTGCTGTAGCAAGGGCGCGGAAACCCGTTTTGGGCTCGACGACGACGCCGAGACGTGCCGCGCCGCCGGCTACAAACAAAACTGGTTTTTGCGCCCTCGCTATAGACACTGCCAAGCCTGTAGAATTGGGGGCCTGGTGGATTCGTCTCTGGTGAAATGTTTGTCCGGTTTGCAGGTGTGCCTCGGGTTCGTACAGAAGCTGGACCCGGCCGGCGTGCCGCAGCCGATCAACAACGAGTACGTGCTCAGTGGACATTACGAGATCGACATCGCGGGGATACGGTGAGATCCGTGTACTGAATGTAGCCCATTAATGTCCCCACCGAGGGGCACAGGCCTTTACCCGGATACGAGTAAGATTGAGCCATATTCCACCACGCTGGCTCAGTGCGGGTTGGTGGAGGGGTGTCGGGCCAGTGGCCAATCTTACAGTTAGAAGTTATCAAGCTGCCCTGTCAGGGCCTCTGACACAGCTTTACGACTACTACCACTGAATAACTAATAGTACTACGTACAGAAGGTTTAAGAACAAGGGTATGCACGGCCTTGAGGAATGTACGGACCACAAATACTAAAAAACCTTTCCTACAGAATTAGTTCGTTACAATATTTTGAAATATATAATATTATTCCATCAGATACGCAGCGAAGGTGAATCTACACTCTCCCAATCTGCCAAGCAAGTACCCAGACAAGGAACGCGACGTTTACCAAGCCACCAGAATCAAGGCCCACGATCCACCGTATCTGGGTCGCCATTACCAACCATAACACGGGTAGGGAAGGATCGAGGTATGTTGCTCATAAGGTGGCGGCAGTACTTGAGTAGTTAGATGAAAATAGTTGTCTGTAGTTTGATAAACCAGTGTCAAAATAGCATTAGTAGTGCTGCGTAACTACACAAGCAGAATCTATCCACAGTCTATTAGTGATAAGAATGCAGTAAAGTCATCACTGTCCGGCGGCCTAGCCACGCCCCGTAACTAATCAAATCGTTTCCAATTATCAAGCCAAGTTCACAGTGACCAGTTGTAGGCAAACTTTCGAACGCGAAGGTTGTGTCCTGTCCTGTGAGTGTGTGTCAACAGATTTAAATTTAAATTTCATTGCATTCTTATCACGAATAAACTAAAGAGTTTGCAACGTGATATCTAATGCGGGTGTTCTCGCAGGTCCAGACGACTGGTTCAGTGTTGGCATATTAGCCCAAAGATTTCTGACGTTTTGATGAAATTAGTTTGAAAAAAAACCTGATAAGGTCGAAATGAGGATACCTTTGCTCAGTGGCGCTCACTGCTGGCGTCAATCGTCTTCATCTGGCTTGCTGGAAGAAACATAAATGTAACTACTACCTCCTGAGTTTCGGGATAATTAGGTACCAGAGTGAAAAAGGACGCGAGACTAGATCTATCTTTATAATGTTACTGTTGATACGAGTCACTCGCTTACGAAAGCGGAATAAACACTCCATATTATTTGTATAGAGTTGTCAAAGTTTACCCGGGTTAAGTCTTATTCCGCTTTCGTACTGCTGGCAATAAGTTTCCGATTCGTGTTTATTCATGCTTCCTACTACAGAGCAGTGAGGGGATATTGCTCATAAAAATCGATTAATCAAAAGAATCGATAAGTACACCCTTTAATCATTTGTGAATCGAGAATAATTTTAAACGATTTGCAAAAGACATTAGAATAGACAATATAGTTGAAAATGAACTAATTATATCCCTAAGTGCGGATAGCAGTGATGACGATGACAACTCTTCTGTTAGTTCAACTGAATAACCAATTTCAATTATTGCCGATTGTTTTGGTAACATCCCTAGTGTTTAAAAAGTGGATTTTATAAAGTTTTAGGTTAGCCGTCAAGTTGCTTCTAAGCATGGATAGAGTATAGTAAAAAATCTTGCCTTACGTGCCTCATCTCATTGAATATGTAAATCAAGCACCAGCTTCCATCTTTAGCGCTCTTATTAAATGTTATATTATATACTTAACTGCAATCGAATAAAAGTAATATACATAAATGTTTATTTGGACAAGAATGTCTCATTTGGTTCCAACGAGAGTTGTGCTTTTGTTGTGATGAGAATAGAGGTTAAAATTAGATATAACTGCATGTAATATGTAATTAGTAAAAAACTACTTAAGTTCTAACGAAATTATATATTAACTATATATTAAAATAATGTACGGCTTCAAAATATTACATACCAATAAATATTTACCCCCTTATTAATAAAAAGTCAGACAGCTGTCTAGCTCGGTCCCGTAGTTTCTTGCCCTTCTTTGCTCCATCCCTAAGCCCACAACTTCCGAACCGGCGGTAGTATAAAAAAAATATTAATATTATAATGACGTTGACTAATTAATTTGTATGATTTTATGGTCAATATTTTTTTTTTGTAGTTGAACTTGAACTCCCGGATTCACTTTTACTCCTGGTATGATTTTTTATTAATAAAGGGGGAATAAATAAGATCATTATTAATTGATACAATTTCGCCAAATCATATTTATATCGTGATAATATAAATAAGTCAGAACCCTGAGCATAGGTTAAGCTTATTAGTGGGATACCATACTTTGATAATTCACTTTACAACCACATTACAAAATATTCTGTCATATATTTTTGTTGATAAGTAGGTGCTTCTTTTACTATATACATATTGTATGATATGTATGACTGATAAATATTACTGTAAAATTATGTAAAATATCGCAGTTTGTACGATTGAAAGTATAAAGAATAGTCTAGGTTTATTTAAGTAAAGTAATTACTTTAATAAATTCGGGTCTCGTAAAGCAATACAAAAATTTCATAATATTAGGAAGCTAGTCGACTTTGCCTTTGAGATTAGACAAATAAATTCGTATACTTATAAAATAATATATTTTCAATATTAGTTTAGAAGTCAGTGAAAAAACGTGTCAATTATTTATTTTACTTATTTTGTTGCCTATTTGATAAATGTAATTAAATATGTAACTTATAAACAGATTTATTCTTTTTCCTTAGTTAAAACGTAGCATATTTCCCGTTACTTAAGTTCTTGGAAATCATGAACGGTCTCTCTGGACGTGATGTATGATGTAACTGTCGGCCCTATATCGTAGAATTGGACATATCGTGAAATGGCCGGCCATTATGCAGCACTACGACGACGTGATGTTTTTTTCATCGGTTGATACTGCACGGTTGGCCATTTCATGATATGCCCATTTCTACTATATGGCGCCGACATAACTATGTTCATTGTTGTACACATAGTTCAACCCCCGGCAATAAACCTTTCTCGTCCGTCCGCATCTAAAAACATTCTTTCAAATGAGCTTTTATGTTCATATAAAGAAATTGTGAACAATTATGAAAAATTATGAAGGTGCAACTGAAGACTACAGATGGCCCCCGGAACTACTCAATTCTTGGTATTGATACGATAGCCTAAATTGTTGCTAATCAAATAGAAGTTAAAGCGAATTGAAGTATTTTTTTGCAATTTTAAATGATTTGTTCTGTGTATTGTAGACTGAAGCCGCATTTCACCTGTTGCTAGCGTCGCATTTCACACCGAGTATCGCACAAGCGCGTTGACACAATCTTTCACCCCTTTTATTGCCATGGAAAGCGTCCACTCACTAATTACTTCACGTGCACTGCCAAAACGAGGCAAGTGAGATTTATTTAATATTTATTTTACTGTGTGAGAATGTCGGGCATAAATGATTAGTTTCGATGAAATTAGTGTTTTATATTCAGTTTCTCAGTCTGGCTATAATTGATCTTCTTGAGATATTTATGAGTAAGTCGTTTTATGTTATAATTATATAAATGTTTGCTCTCTCTCTCTCTCCTCAATATTATTGCTGCAGTATTGAAGTATGGTCGACAGAAGTAGACTACCTCTACATTTATTCCTGTATCAGAAAAGGACAACATCAGCTGCCATCAAGCATAATATTCGACACAATCAGACAGTTGACTGGCTAAACTCTGCAGTGACAAAAGTCGGCCATGTGGACTCGCCTGAAAATCTACACCTGGCAAGTTAATGTATTCACATACCGCAATAAAACTTATTGCCCAGTGTAAAAACATATGCGTGATTATGAAAATTGTTCAAGTACGCAGTTTTGGCGTGGACGTGTAGTGTACACAGACAGGCGGCTAGCGGCCGGGCTCCACCAGTGTAACGTTGTCACTCCACTAACACAGCATGGAAGCAAGACAGGTAATCACTTAAATGTACCACTCAGCACATTACACGTTTATTCTTCATTAGAAATTATCACTGGCACTTTACTTTTAGTGAAATTGTTAAAATGACAGACCCGTATGGCAGTGAGACACGTGTGCCGCTAATGTTTTTAATTAAAAACTGCTAAATGCTAGTTAGCGTGGTGTGTCAGTGTTTATTTTGAATGTGTACTGTTCATAGTTTCAAAAGTTTTACAGGGTTTGCGAATAACTTCATAGATGCAATACAACATTAGTGAAATGTACTACTGATAAGATTTTGTTGTAACTGTATGTGGCATACGAATAAAGTGTTCCTTAGACGTAAGGCCCACCTACCTAAAGTAATGTATCTGTAAAGTCCTTGTGTGAACGGTATATTCTACCCAATTGAAAATAAAGGCTTTTGTATACAAAAGCACATGCCGTGCGAAGATGGCCTTTGTCAGATACATGATACTTTACTTCGGGTCACTATCGCGTAGCTTAAGGTTCGATGCCCGACTGAGGTGGATGAAATATAATACTTAAAATGATACATCCTTTAGGTATTGGATGTTCAATGTGTGGCTGGTTATGATCTCTACTACACAGGGGTATCATAATGTAGGGCCATAAATTAGCGTCCCTGTGTATAAAGTTTGATGTTGGTGTGAATAGTTTCAGCAAGGGCGCGAGAGGGGGATCCTGAAGCAGGAGCCCCGCAGCAGGGGGGGCGCCGGCGACTCCAGGAGTGAGCTGACTCCGCAGGTGAGTACACGGGAAGACATCAGAGTGAAGTGATCCCTCGAATATTAAAACAGCGACCTTGGTGCGTCGCGGTTGAAGCTGTGTTCCACAAGCGAGGGGTCTCGCGTTCGAATCCCGGCTGGGGAATCTTGGATGTTTGCATGTGTGTGACGTCACTGATTCTGGTATCATTTGAGGGGTCACCTCACTCTGTTGCTGACCCTACACTGTAAGCCGAATTAATTTGGAAGAAAATACTCCATCTTCGACGTTCGCTCATGTAAATAATTAAATTACAAGTTGGCGATTAGCAATCATCATTACTTACAGTACGGGGACTTTGTTTTAGTACGTCGGGTCTCGTCTCGTTCTCTCTCTCTCTCTCTCTCTCACGCTAAGTCAAACGCCGAGCATGATACTCGTGGCACCTCGGGTCCCGTCCCGACACGTGCCAAAACAAAGGCCCCGTACTGTAACGTCCTGATTCAGGGCGGCGATTCTACAAAAATACAAGGCACGCTGGGTTGCCACAAGCCGCTCACGGGATCATCAAAAGCCTGGCTTCGATGAGCCAGCGTACTCCGAGAATGGTATTCCGGTTTTAGTAGAATACCAAATACCTGGTATTGAAGCTTGTGCCAGGCTTGTCTTGAGCTTGTTAACTTAGTAGAATTCGGGCGCAGGTCTCAAGTTAACTTGACCAGGACATACTTACCTTACAGGAGGCCACCAGGAGGATCATATTGAAATATCAGAAGAGTAAGCGAGACCAGATGAAATTTTCTGTAGGATCGATGACCATTATGTCATGTTATTGCTATGAGTAACTGACAGTAAAATTAGCTTATTTATTTGTCCAACAGTCCCCTTCACTCGCAGAAGCACACTGCTCGAACGACCGAACAATGGCGAACTATTGTTATATAAGATTTGTCGGCGAACAAGTTAACATACTTTAGTCTACATTTTTCTGTTACATCCTGTTCAATGAGAATGTTTTTCTGCCTCAGGGCTCCGCTAATCGCAAGATAGGTAAATTACAATGCGACTTTATTCCAAACGACAATCTGAGTAAATTCAATGACTGCAGTTGTAGTAATGTGCTCATTACTTTGACAACCTTCTTTGAGCAAAATCGACGTTGCCGCGCTCTTGGAGATGCCAGACAAGGCGTCCTGCAATTACCATTACAGTCGTGCTGTAGCGACCGGCAATAACCATTACAGTCGTGCTGTAGCGACCGGCAACTACCTACCTGTCAAAATCAATGATTGTCGAGCTTTGTTTTAAAAATGGTAACAAAAAAGGTAGTATTAGTGCAAAAAGGTTTTATTCAATCCCCCCGTTCCGTGTCACGCCAAAATCGATTACAGCGTCTACGAAGCCGTTGCGAGTCAGTTTTGGCGATACAAAACGATGGCATTGTGGACGTTGTAATCGATTATGGCGCTGACGGCGATGTCACGGAACCCGACTAGAATTCGGATCTGTGTGACGACAGGAAGCCAAAAAAAACAAATGAACAGGCTGTACTAGGGCTTTGATTGCCCTTGCCTATCCAAGAGGATGAATATAAAAAAATATGAGCGGGATTTCTTTTTGCAATTTTTTTTCCGTGTTCCAAATAAATTGTGAAAAATGAGTTCTATAAGCAAAGAATCCTCTAATTCAATGTGTTTAACACCGCCGGAAATTAATATGGAAGCGGAGTTAGTGATAGAAAATTTTCCGCCGAAGTCAAAGGAAAAATAATAACCGGCCAAGTGCGAGTCGGATTCGCGCACGAAAGGTTCCGTACCATTATCTATAAAAAACAGCAAAAAGATAATTGTATGGGAGCCCCCCTAAATAATTATTTAATTTTAATTTAATTATTTATTTTTTAAGTAAATAATATACTCAATATATTGTGAACATTTTAAGCGTCTAACTTCTACCATTATCAATATCGAGCAAAAATGAGCAAAAAAATCACGTTTGTTGTATGGGAGCCCCCCTTAATATTAAATTTCTTTTGATTTTTAGAATTTGTTGTCATTACAGACAGGGCAGTAATGTACAATTACATCCATTATCAATAAAAAAAATGCCTGATCCCTGCTTGTTTTGCACAATACCACCTAACATATCAAAAGCTAGAGTAATGGAAAGTAAGAATAAACACAATAAATAATAACGAGCGGCGGCAGCAATAGGGAAACTGTCATGAAATAGTCCCTTTGCGCCCATTGCTGCCCACTTAGTAAATTAGCCCTTAATTCCACCTGCGGGGCTTGCCCCTCATCACGTAGATATAACTGAAAATTCAGGAATAGTGTTAACATAATACCTATGTCTGTTTAAGTTTAAAGTCATGACATCTCTACTATCTATTTCTCACGTCTAAAGGAAATACTTAACCTGGTAACCTACAGCCCTTCACGTCCTTCCCGAATAGAGGTATCGAGAAACAAACCAAAACTAATATTTTTAGGTTCTCCAAAGAGAACCTGTCCAAATACAGTGGAATCTACAAAACACGTGACATCGGCGAAATTAACCTAGTTGTTATTGAATTGAACATCTCTATTCAGGACAAGTATGTAATTAAAATAATGTTCCGTTTGGGTACGTATCCCTAAAAATGGTTAATAAGGGTAGCCAAAGCCTATTCGGCAAATCACTTAGACAGCTCAAAAGTTACTACTACATTTGTGCCTAACAAAGCTGTACAAAATTGCTATCTTGAATGTATCTGACCTACTCTACGCCTCTGATGGCCGAATGCACAGAATCCATCTCAAATTAAATGTCGGGTACCATGTTATAAAACAAACAGCCAGAAAGTTTCAATGCCCTACAGGTGGCCGAAAGGTAATATTGTAGTGTATTTTCAGAAAAAATATATTTCAAATCCCATACAAAAAATTGTTTAGATCCTAACTCCCCCCCCCCCCCCCCAAGGGGAAAATCGAGAAAAGCTCTCGACAAAAAAACACGTGTGCCAAGTTTTGTGAGGGTCGCTTGAAAACTGTAGCCCCTAGACCGGAACTGACAGACATACATAGGTACATAGAGACAGACAAAAGCAAAATCGGCCTCCTATCTTGTCGAAATGGTCATTGTCAATAATAAATCATGTACCTACCTAGCAAAAGGGTTAATAAGAGGTACCCGTAACCGGCGAGCGTGTATGGCGACTTATAAGAAGTACCCGTAACCGGCGAGCGTGTATGGCGACTTATAAGAAGTACCCGTAACCGGCGAGCGTGTATAACGACTTATGAGAAGTACCCGTAACCGGCGAGCGTGTATGGCGACTTATAAGAAGTACCCGTAACCGGCGAGCGTGTATAACGACTTATGAGAAGTACCCGTAACCGGCGAGCGTGTATGGCGACTTATAAATGTCGAGTAAGCGAGAAATGTATGCCGGGATAGTAGCAAGTGGAGGTCTTTAGTCTCTGCCTATCCCTCTTCCGGGAAAATGGCGTGAGTATATTCAAAATAAAAAATAGAAAACAAAATTAGTTTATTTCAGTAAGTACAGCAGCACAGGTCGTGGGACTCCCCTAAGTTAATAAGAACCTGTGTTAGGGGGTATATGTATTCATAGATGTAATTATGTAAGTATGTCGGATAAGCGGATGGCGTGGTAGAGAAGAGGCCTATACCCAGCAGTGGGTAGGTGTGGGCTGATTGATATAAGTATGTCGCACGTTGCCATTCAAACAAATCGTACTAGCGAAATCTAATCCAATCGAGCCAAGCCTTCGAATATTGATCAATAGCGACCCCCGAGACTGAAAATCAGACTTTAATTGTATGCTGACTAATATAAATGCCGAACGCCTGTGGTAAGGCGCGGGGGGAAGAGAGGGGGTAATGGAATGAACGCCCAGGGTTGTCATCTCGAATTTCTGTTTGAGTCGCACCTAGTTGGACGAAATTGATTTAGTTTGTTGGCGTTCGGTTAAATAGGGCAAAGGGGTGTGCGTGAGTTACAGTTGAAATTGAGCAAACAACGGGCTTTGTGTACTGACGAAAGTTGTTGATAGTAAGTTAGAACAGCTGAATTAAACAGAACAGCTGAACCTACCTTCAAACTCAGCAAAGTACAGCAAAGTTAGAGTATCTTCCTTTAAACAATACTTACTGTGTAATAATATAAGTAGAAGAAAAGAATATGTTCATTTGCGACAGTAATATTCCATTGAGAATGCAATTCATAATGTTGAACTCTACCATTCCACATAAGTTGGACAATTAATTAAAATTCTTTGAGCATGTATACAGTTGTAGTTACTCGTATACTATGATAATGTGTCATTTTCTTTGGCCTTGCTGCTATGGGTAACCCTGGATGGCATAGTTAATCAGTGTTACAGATTGATGAACTCATTGACGCGCTAAGCAAGACTTATATCCAAATATCACGCAGCCCCTGCTCAAGGTGCAATAGGTACGCATAGTTTATCTATACTAGTGTCAGTTCCGCTACTTGAAAAATGAGTCAACGAATTGCTTCAAAATTGATATCTGTGGATCCGGTTGGAGTCTAATCATGATTCTGAAGTCAGATTTAAAAAAAACCGTCTTTTGAACTTCTTAGTTAAAGGTCCGAAAGTTCAAAATGGCGACCAATTTTTCAGAATCTGACATCAGAGTCATGCTATCATCAGAATCATCACTCCAACCGGATCACCAGATATCAATTTTGAAGCAAATCGGACCAATAACTGCCAATAACTACGAATTTAAAAATGGCGGCCACTTTTTCAAAATCTGACATTTTGAAGCAAATCGGACTAGTAACCCGTCAAAATTTCCCAAAAATTCTGACTCGCACTTGGCCGAGAAATCCGCAACGGAATTGACCGAAAGCATCCGAATTTCCGATCACTAATGATAATACAACCATAAAAAAAAGTTTTATAATAAAACAATAATAGCGGGGTTAGTAGCCATATTGGCTACTAACCGACATGATTAATATCACTGCCCATCTCTACCCGGTAACAATTAGTTCTTTCTGTATCCTGTAAACCTGTAAACCTAATTGGACCCAATTTTCCTCCCTTAGATAATGTAGCTCATGGACGAAAGTGTATTGGGTCAAATAGTAACGTCTCGACACAGCGGGACAGAGATGAGAATAGTGCGTGATAAGCGAAACTTAATTCGTGAGCTGCCGCCCGTACACCGTACAGGTCGCGTCAAAAGTGATTCAGATTATATGAGAATGATAGTTAATATATTATTTTTAGTGTGCAGGTTTTCACGTGAATTACACGTGCCACTTATACTCCGGAGATAGACCTCAGAAGCCTCGAGAAAGCCTAGCATGACCTCATTTAAAGTTGCATTGATAGAGATGATCATTGATAATGATAATTTGGCAAATTAAAGTACTATAACGCCCAGCTTCCGAAAGGAAAAACAATCGCACGTTACTTTTGATCACGCTTTCAGAAACTGGGGTGACTTGACTTTAGTTGACAATTATTTATTTATGCGCCTGATTTTCAATTTCTCTTTTTCTTTCCTGAGTTTCAATTTATTTCTTTCTTTTACCACCAAAAGTGACGTTACGGGCTCATTTTAGGAAGAAAATAAGCTGCCAAGTGCCCGTTGGACTAACACCAACAAAATACCCTAAAATTGAGTTTTTCATACTATGCATATTTGCGCCCCAGATTTAGTGGGTTAGGGGGTTAATGTTGTGGATTTCAGAATTTTTATGAGATGTGGGTGCAAATTGTCAACTTCATTGGTACAATATGTTGAGTAAATTGACTGTGACAGACAGACGGACGGACAGACGCATGTGTGATCCTATAAGGGTTTCTCCTTCTGAGATACGAAACCCTAAAAAGGTGAAATGCACTCAATTCAAGACACGCGAAGTAGTTAGGTGCATTTGCTGCATCTAACTACATTGATATCTGTGCTGTTGCGACTAATATTGGGGTTGATTTGACTTCGGAACTTGTGTGTCTGACTGTCATTAAGTTGAAGTTATGTTTCTCACCGCACCTCGCAATAACAGTCCACGCTCTATATTAATTTCCTTCGATAAGCCCGCGTTTACATGGCGATGATGTTTTTTTGGGAACGTGAACTAAATACTTTAGTTTGATCTGTGTTAGTGAACAGTATAGAGACCAGTCAGTTTACATTGATATAAATGTCCTCGTCATCAAGTGCCTAATTTCGTTTGCAATATGCTCATATTAATATGTATATTTTAACTACAACTCATACACTTCATAGAGCTAATAAAATTATCATAGATATCTATTAAGAATTAAGATTATCTACACTACAATATCTACATCGATAGCACTGCATCGTCAACAGAGGGTTAGGGAGATCTTAGGTTAATCTTAAGGCGTTGTCTGTTATTAACTTAATTTTGAACAGCTTATACTATGAAACCGATTTGATCAGATTTTTCTATCTTCTTCATACTAATCGCGTCGCGGTGCGGCAGCGTACGTATAGGTCTTCTAATTTCACCCATTAACCAGACCTAGCAAAAGCTTTTAATAACGTAATCACAGGCATCACTGCAAGGCTCTACGAAATCCTGCCCTTACAGTTCGATTTTTAAATTGGCTACGTGTGCCGCGATTAGCATGTGATGCGCCGGTAACTCAATGTCACTGAGTAGGGCACATAAAACGTACAATTTACGAGTTCCGCGCGGTGTGAACGCTGCTTTATTCGTGGCACTTCAGCGCCGGAGTTCAGATCTGAACACTGACCACTACGGACTTCTGCCCGCGAGGTGAACTCTCACTGTTTTAATTTATTCCCAAGAGTTGTTAGGCTGCATTGAATGAGTCTCTTTTATAATAAGGGATCTATGTAAATAACAGGACTAAGGAGGCGTAGCTAGTTCACGCCTGTATAAAAAGTGTTGTGACTACACTCAGAAAGTATACATATTATTCCAGTAGACGCCTCTAGTTAGTATCTAGAAATCCTCCGTGTGTGTATCGAACCTCACCCACCAATGCACTTTCAATTCGAGCAACCCTAGTTGCTTTTAATTAATTAGCATACCTAATTCCTAATGTAACCCTACGCGGTACAAAACATTTTGACGGATTACAAGGTGTCGTCAGTTAACATAATGTCCCATAATTGTGTTTTTTGTAATTTTGCGACACACGCGATATTAAAAGGCATTATAAAAATTAAAATCTGACAACGGCTAAAGTGATAATAATTGCAGCGCCACCGTTAAGTAATGAAAATGAAATAATTGAGATATGTTTTATTTTTATAATGCTAGAGCTAGTTCTTCTTTTGTTTTCGACTGTAGCTACTGTAAATAACTGCGAAACTTTCTGGTGTCACAAAGAATATTGAAATTCCTGCTATTCTGGTAAAAACAGTTCAAATAATAGCGGTTGTTAAATATACAAGTCTTGCAGTACCCTCGCTCGATACAGCATTCTAGGACCTTTCCACGTATCGCTCAACAATGTTTGAGCAAGTCGTGTGCACTACGAGTTTTGAATTGTCTTTGCATAGTTTTGCTTGTGAATTATGTCACTTGTCTTATTACATTGCATCAATTTATCACCAACGGATCATATTGTTTTCCATCATCTTATCATCATCATCAGCTCAGGACGACCTCAGCCTTTTAGACAACCCATTGTTGTGTGTTGGAAGGATAAAGGCCATAGGCCACTCAACTAGTCTTGATTCTATTTAGCAGCAGTCGTCAAAATGTATGAAACACTAAGTTTGACACTTGGTTGTGATTGACGCGCTGATTGCAATTGTTATTTTTGGTGCAAGTGACACTAAACTTCAATGTGTGTCAGTCTCTCCTCTGTATGATCCCTACGATACAGGCTTGCCTAGTGTGGGGATCACAAGTACTGCTTTTGTTTAATTTTAAGTTTGCACATAAGCCTTCACATAATATTTAAGTTATATGAATTGTTTTTCTTTTCTTTTGTGGAATAAATAAATATTTGATTTGATTTGATTTGAACTAGTATTCTTTATAGGCAACACTAATATCTTAACGCTGCTGTCTATAATTTAAAATTAAAATAATCAAGTATGTCGGCCTAAGTTTCGATATAAATATTACACATCTCAAACGTTTCATTCAACTACTTGCCTGTCGGACCTTTAGCCATCTGATCAAATTCCGGCTCTTACTTCACGGACCGTTCCTTTCCATTAAGTGCCTAATTAATTCAAATGGCGGCGACATACCTATCTGTAGTGCAAGCGGTAGCACTAAGTATAAGATATTCCGTGATGCAAGCCTGGGGTATTCCACAGGCGTCCTGGGAGCGGCCGCCCGTCTCGCCCCAGCCTTCGGTCGACCGGCTCTCGGTCACGTGGGCGGAACCGGGAGGCAGCATGACGTCCAGCGTGAATCTCTTTCACCTGCCGTCGGAGGCGCCGCTTAGCAATGAGGTCACCTTCTCACCATCTGCTGGAGGTGAGACATTGCAGGTGATCATTAGCAAACAGAGGACTAATTTCAGACAATCACGTGCCGCTGTTAGCCACCTGCTGCTATTTTGAATGAATCATCGATTAGGAGTCGTACCTAACCTTTGAACAGCGTGTCGGAAACCGGTCGCATGAGTTTGGTTTAAACAAAATCTTTCGCCAAATGAATCGCAAAGTTCCTTATCTATCTTTCCCTCATAGGATCTGGAGATCCATCCCTATGAGTACACCCGTAAGAATCTGACGAAGCAGCTTTCCCCCCAGTCGGCTCCGAAGACGAGGACTACTCAGCCAGCCTGAGCGCAGTGCTGCGTCAGCGCAGGGCCAGCGTGCGGCGATCGCGCAAGGGCCGCGGCAGGCGACCTTCCTCGCCCTTTCTGCCCGACGAGCTGCGAGGCGCTGGCCCTAGGCGGAGGTCTTCCGTCTTCACGACCAGCTCTGGGGAGTAAGTTAGCTTGCGCATTCAGGTAGCGAACCCTAAAATATCTATCTAAATAGCTATCTTTCAATGGTGGTACGCCCGACCTTTCAATGGTGGTGCGCCCGACCTTTAATTTTACGGTACTTAAATGTTAAGATGGCTACCTAAATATATCACTAGCGTTGTTCGTATATCACTACTATACTATCGTCGTCCTTACCTCCTTACCTCCTTACCGCATGACATTACATTGCATCAGTATTTTCGCCGCGAGGACTTATTCTGGCGTTGGCGTTCTTTAGGTTTTCATTTGACCAAAAGATATTCGCCGTCGTAGATTCGTTCTTATTTCGGTACCTACCGTAATGTTTCATGTGGTATTAAAGGGTGGGATTTCGCTACGGTTTGATTTTGGTACATAGTCGAATAGCCGCGGGCCATTCGGTATCCAACTGGTATAGCTAACTGAATCGGTCCTTGGTTAGAGCTACAGGCAATGCGTGTATCTGAGTACGATCCTGTGATAGTTGACAGGTCTTGTATAACTGATTAATATTTGTAGATTCCATGTAGGTTGTTTAATAGTTAAACCTAACTCCAAGATTCTATAGTAAGTACTATCAGTTAAGCTGTGCTAAAACTGAGCCTTCTGTGACATATCTAATAGAAATATATTTTACAGTTGGTGATATCCACATCGCATTCAGTACCCCAACGTCGTAATTTAGTTTAATTATTGACCTCTCACTCCCTAGCACCGCGATTTCAATAGAGGATCAGAGCCCGCCGGCCGTGGTCACCCAGGAGCAGATATTCGAGAACATTCACTTGAACAAAGAAGTGCTGGGCTCTGTGAAGCTGCAGACCTTGGACATGAGGAGGAAGATGAAGATTGTTCATATGGTAAAATAATCTCTAAAAATGTTGGTTTGCATGTTAGTGCTTAAAATAGCGTGCATATGTCGATTGACGGGTAAAGAATTCATCAAAAAGCCATCGTTAACAGTAACCTTAGCATGATTAGCGCGACACGGCTTTTTTCGTGGGAAAGTGAGGGACAGAGATATGCGGTTTATATGGCTTTGTCCTTCACCAAATCGCGACAAAACTCGGCATGGTAAGGCTACAGGGGATCCCGATAAATTATGTTCAGGTTCGAATCAAGCGAGAAAAAATACTTGTCTTCTGTGTTGTTTCTTTCTAGATTATTTTTGTGACGCCGATGATTCTGGTTTCCATAGTAAAGTAGGTAGGTATATCCTAGTGTGGGCCAGAGACAACGTATATCCTGCATTTCAAATCACCTCATTGTCAACAGGCCAAAACCTACATCAAGCGTCATCAAGGCCAATTGCAAGAGCGGCTGGCACAGTCCAAAAGTACTAGAGACATCTACGCGCGGTTTAACATTCTCCTTAACACCGTAAGTATAACCAGTTACAGGCACAGTTTTTGGTCCGTCTCTCTGTCTGTCTGTCTGTCTGTCTGTCTGTCTGTCTGTCTGTCTGTCTGTCTGTCTGTCTGTCTGTCTGTCTGTCTGTCTGTCTGTCTGTCTGTCTGTCTGTCTGTCTGTCTGTCTGTCTGTCTGTCTGTCTGTCTGTCTGTCTGTCTGTCTGTCTGTCTGTCTGTCTGTCTGTCTGTCTGTCTGTCTGTCTGTCTGTCTGTCTGTCTGTCTGTCTGTCTGTCTGTCTGTCTGTCTGTCTGTCTGTCTGTCTGTCTGTCTGTCTGTCTGTCTGTCTGTCTGTCTGTCTGTCTGTCTGTCTGTCTGTCTGTCTGTCTGTCTGTCTGTCTGTCTGTCTGTCTGTCTGTCTGTCTGTCTGTCTGTCTGTCTGTCTGTCTGTCTGTCTGTCTGTCTGTCTGTCTGTCTGTCTGTCTGTCTGTCTGTCTGTCTGTCTGTCTGTCTGTCTGTCTGTCTGTCTGTCTGTCTGTCTGTCTGTCTGTCTGTCTGTCTGTCTGTCTGTCTGTCTGTCTGTCTGTCTGTCTGTCTGTCTGTCTGTCTGTCTGTCTGTCTGTCTGTCTGTCTGTCTGTCTGTCTGTCTGTCTGTCTGTCTGTCTGTCTGTCTGTCTGTCTGTCTGTCTGTCTGTCTGTCTGTCTGTCTGTCTGTCTGTCTGTCTGTCTGTCTGTCTGTCTGTCTGTCTGTCTGTCTGTCTGTCTGTCTGTCTGTCTGTCTGTCTGTCTGTCTGTCTGTCTGTCTGTCTGTCTGTCTGTCTGTCTGTCTGTCTGTCTGTCTGTCTGTCTGTCTGTCTGTCTGTCTGTCTGTCTGTCTGTCTGTCTGTCTGTCTGTCTGTCTGTCTGTCTGTCTGTCTGTCTGTCTGTCTGTCTGTCTGTCTGTCTGTCTGTCTGTCTGTCTGTCTGTCTGTCTGTCTGTCTGTCTGTCTGTCTGTCTGTCTGTCTGTCTGTCTGTCTGTCTGTCTGTCTGTCTGTCTGTCTGTCTGTCTGTCTGTCTGTCTGTCTGTCTGTCTGTCTGTCTGTCTGTCTGACTGACTGACTGACTGACTGACTGACTCTGTCAAGACCTTTTTTTATCGGGAACGCGTAGTGTTATCAAGCTGAAAATATAAATTGCTCATGTGGTCCCTTAGTTAGAGCTGTGACAAAATCTAACTTCTAGGTCAACACAATCATACGAAAGGTCTGTTTATGCTGTATTATGTTTGGACTTTTATAGTACTTACTCGCAAGAGACTCAAAAGCTACAGGGTACTATGACACAGATTGGATCTCGGGGAACAACCCTAAAGTGCCAATTTTAAGGGCCAGCAGTACGAAAGCGGAATAAGACTTATCCCGAGTTAACTTTGACAACTCCATATTTTGTATAGAGTTGTCAAAGTTAAATCCCTAGAGAGTGACAGCTTGTCTTTAAGTGTCCTGTTGACCCAGAATAATGAAGTTTTGGCGCAAACCGAAAACCGCGAATTTGTAGTTGCTTCACAAATAAACTGTGATTTTGTCGGAACCCTTGGTGCGCGAGTCCAACTTGTACTTGGCCGGTTTATTTATTGAGGGCCATTGTTTAATAGATTTCTTAAAGCTTTTTTCTAAAGAATAATAATAATCAAACTTTAAAATGTCGCGGGGGTGTCATATTGGCCGAACTGTTTGCTGGCTTGCCGAGCTATGCTCTATGTGTCATGGAGTTACTGGAAAAATACCTTGGGCCGAGTCTCCTAGGGAAAACAAATAGCAATAGTTTATTGCTTGCTCTTAGAGGCACGAAAAGCCGGGTTGGCTTGTAGGCTAAGTAATGCGCCCTTGCGAGTAAAAAGAGCTGAGCCGGTTCATTGATACGGTGAGTGTGTGAGTGATATTTAGTTTGTGGATCACGATTGTCAACAGAAATGGCAGCAGATGAAGCGCGAAGCCGCCAATATGTCGAACCTGCTGATTCCCTGGGAATTGCGCATCAAAGAGATCGAGTCGCACTTTGGCTCCGTAGTCGCCAGCTATTTCACCTTCCTGCGTTGGCTCTTCTGGGTCAACTTGGTCATCGGGTCTATATTGATGCTGTTTGTTATCGTCCCTGAGGTGAATGGACCTGAAAGGAGTTGTACTTTAAATTAATCACACACAACCAAAATTTTTTTTGGCTTTGATTTCAGTTGGCGAATATATATTCTTTCTCACAATGGTAGGTAAGGATTGTCCGTCTTTAGCTGGACGTTCAAGTTCAAGTTCATTTTTTCATATTTCATATTTTTTTTCATATTTCATATTTTTTTAATGAACATAAAATCATACACATTACTTAATCAACGTCAATATAATATTAATATTTTTGTATACCCGTTCGGAAGCTGTGGGCTTAGGGATGGAGCAAAGAAGCGCAAAAAACTCCCCCGTACTTTTAAAATCTCAGAGCCTTAAAAATACAATGTTATGTATTTCTACTTAAGTCTAAAGAAATACACCGAAGAGAGACGTACTGACTCAGTTCATCGCCCCTCTTTGGATTTCTGTCCGCTGAGATGGTAAAGACGATGCAGTTTGATGCAGACGTCGGGTAAACCTGAGTTCCATGAAACGATTTTGAAATTGAAAGTTGTCACATAACTAATTTATTGGCGAGAATCTCATAGGATTTTCGTTTGTTTGGATAAGGATACGCTTCAATTTTGTTTCGTGCAAGTCAGAGTTAGCGTCAGGCAACGGCTTGCTTTTCATAGCTGTCTCTAAATTCCTATGCACCGCGTCTACCATCGGCAAATATTAGCTAAGACAGTTCCATAGGAATTCATAGACAGCAATCAAAATGCATTGCCTACCTGCGTTGCGTACGTACGTCCAGTCGCGAAATTATGGAACCTTTGTAAATGAAAGTGGGGATAATCCGAAGTAATCAGCACTTCACAAGTCAAGGTCTTAAAACAGGATAGATCTAATCCAAATCCGTGGTTATACAAGAAATACGATTATTTCCCAGCGATAATCGTGGATGTTATCATACGCATTTTTTATTGTTACATGCATATGAGTATTTTTATCACGAATAAAATGTCTTCATATATTTACCTAGGTCCTCACAGCCAACGCAATGCAAGACGGCGAGCGAAAGATCATAATGGAAGATGAGAAGCGTAACTCGACAAACCTACTGATTCTATGGGAATTCGAAGGCTGGCTGAAATGCTCGCCCATATTCTACGGCTACTACACAAACGTGGAGCGGCCAGAATACCGAATGCCTCTGGCGTACTTCGTGACAGGACTTGTCGTGTACATTTATAGCTTCGTCGCAACGCTGAGAAAGTAAGTCTATATTAAGGTTTGGGGAGCGTGGAATGGAAGAGCGGCTAAAGTGGGAAGTCTTTAGACTCTTGAAATATGATTTTTTACACTGTTGTGGAGAAGATTTTTGACTCATTTTGGTTATAAGGATATTGCAATTTGTGGTCCTGACAATAGCTCCAGCCAGCCACTATACTAAATTTAACCGTGAAGTATACCAAACATGTAGGCCATTCGTGCAAGGCTATAAAAATTCATTGTTGCAGGATGGCCGAGAACTCTCGGATGTCTAAGCTCTCTGAAAAAGAAGATGAGTGCATTTTCTCCTGGAAACTATTCACCGGCTGGGACTACATGATCGGAAACACCGAGACGGCACAGAACCGGATTGCATCTGTTATACTCGGCTTTAAAGAGGCTTTGCTGGAAGAGGCTGAAAAGAAGAAGGATATGAGAAAGTATGTCAATTATATTTAGATTTTTTTCTTCAAACTCAAACCTAATGTGTGTCTCATAGCTAATCGATCATCTATTTAGAACGCCACAAGCTTTGGGATCTATGCCTTATTGTCTTCTACATTCAGTTATTTTGTTTCTAGCTGGCGTGTCATAGCACGGAGAATCCTCGTCAACATCTGTATTATAGTCCTACTAATTTTGTCTGCCAGTCTTGTGATGACTGTTGTGTCCCGGTCTAATGACAAAGGCCATAACTGGTGGAGCGAGAATGAGACAACCGTAGTTGTAACGCTCATTTCCATAAGCTTCCCATTTATCTTTGATGTGCTTGGACATTTTGAGCATTATCATCCGAGGAAGCAACTTAGGTTGCAGCTTGGCAGGTAACTATTACTTTACATGATTTGCGGATCATATTTTACATCAATTACAATCATCAGTTGTTACTGATGTTCATTTCTCTTAACTGCTTAACAAAACTTCAAATATCTAATCAGATTATATGATACTACACTAATCACTTCTTTTACAGAATCATGTTCTTAAACTTGCTTAATTTATATTCGCTAAATTTTGCGCTATTCAGTAAAATAGAAGGCATGACTGCAGAACTAGATAAACTGAAGCCAAATCCGTTGAGTGTAAATGTTTCGTATGAAACTTACTATAATAAAACCGAGGCATTGTATTTTTCAAGTGTTTGCAAGGAGGTAAAAGTACCATGTGGACCAGAAGATGTAATTTTGACATTCACATTACCGACTTCATCATCAGAAAAAAATACCTTTGAAACAACAGTTTCAACACCTTTCTTTGCTAGCAGTAAGAAACCTTTGGATATTACGACAACGTCTGAAAAAATTGCAACCACATTAAGCAAAGAATATATAAAAGCTCAAAATCTATTAGATTACTCGGAAGACAGTAAAGCTACCACAAGAAGTGTTGTAGAAATGTCTATACAAGAACAATTGAAAAAGCTTGATGAAATAAGGAAACAATTACATTTTGAGAACTCTGAAGAAGAACCAGATGAATCTGATGACGAAGAGTATTCGTTTGATACAGAGGACATTACGGAGTCTACGCCATCGTTAGATCCTAAAGTATTGACAGATTATACTGAAACTTTTTCACTAGAATTTAGCAGTACACTGAATTCAGAATCCACAGAATCATCATCCGCATACTCCACGGAACATACGTTTACCGATTATAACAATAATTCGGCAGAAACATTAGATTATGGCATGGTTGAAACTGATACATATTCTTCAATTTCAGAAACTGATACCACTGATTTATTAACATTTATAACTGAAACACAGAGTGTAATCTCTCAAAATGATATTGATGCCATAACTACTAACTCATTCATTACAGATGAGTATACTAAAAGTGATACAACTCTAGATGATGATACTCTTAATACAAGGAGAGAAATATTTAACCGATTGGTAACTATACCCAATATCACTTCATCTTGGCACAGCAATGATTTGAATAAATCTATAAGCTCAATCTCTAGTTCGTGTCCATATATATCTTTCAATTGCACGGTGCAATTAAGTGGAACAAATGTTACACAAGTATTTACCATAACAAATTGTACCATAATAAAAAGGCTTTGCTACATGACTCGGTGTGAAAATGAAATAGGAATGTATGATCGCTTGAGAGGAAATCAAACAAATGAAACAATTGTAGACGTAGCGTACGTCGATGAATACAATAGAAAAATGTATAATTTAACAACAGCGACGAAGAAAAAATTGTCGAAACTGTGCTGGGAGACCATGTTCGGACAGGAACTTGTAAAGCTGACTATGATGGACTTGGTAAGATAATAGTTTACATAATAATAAATGTAGCCCACTAATGTCCCCCTGAGGTGCACAGGCCTTTGCCCAGATATGAGCAAATTGACCCATACCCACCACACTAGCTCAGTATGGGTTGGTGGAAGGTTCTAGGACTACTGTGTAGGTACTACCGATAAGAAGAAAGCGATAGTAGCCGGGACCTACAGCCTACAGCTTAACTTGTCACCCGAAATACAGAACGTCCGATAATGTACTAATTCGGTAATTAATTACTTGTGTTTCAGATTTTCGTCCTGTTAGGGACCTTATTTTGGGAATTTTTTAGGGCATTATACGTGCGGTATTGTACCCGATGTTGGTGTTGGGATTTAGAGAAAAAATGGCCTCAGTATGGGGACTTTAAGATTGCCGAAAACATACTGCACTTGATCAATAACCAGGGCATGGTGTGGATGGGCATGTTCTTCTCGCCGGGTCTGGCGGTGCTAAACATCGTCAAGTTGGTGATCATGATGTATCTCCGCTCCTGGGCTGTCATGACCTGCAACGTGCCTCACGAAGTCGTCTTCAGAGTATCCAAAAGCAACAACTTCTATCTAGCCTTACTTCTGACTATGCTATTCTTATGTGTCCTCCCAGTTGGCTACTCAATAGTTTGGGTCAAACCCTCATGGCACTGTGGCCCATTTTCAGAGTATGAAAAGATATACCATATATTGACAAACAAAATTAATTTGGTGTCGAAAGAATTGACGTACGTTTTGGAGCGCATAGCTTCGCCGGCGATTGTGATACCACTTTTGGTTTTGCTGATTCTTATAATATACTATTTGGCGTCCTTGACAAAATCTTTGAGAGAAGCCAATAATGATTTGAAGGTTAGTATAAATTCTTTTGTTTCATCAAAATAATGTTTTTGGACAAAGTCAATGCTAATTTGGGCATCAACTATGAGGATAAATTAACATATCCTAATATCACAGACATCTGGAGCATGTTTATTTTTCAAATATGATATTTTTATAATTAGCATAGTGTCATGTTAAGTTAAACATGTCTCTACTTTAAATTATATGGTCTTTACAGATTCAATTACGTCGTGAAAGAACAGAAGAGAGAAGGAAGATGTTCCAGCTGGCTGATAAAAGAGGTCGCAAGGAGTCGTCCACAGTAGACAACACACCCTATGGTAGATGGAAGAAAGCTCTGCCCACATTGACTAAGTCTATTGACTCTGATGAACGAAGGGCAACGCCGGGAGAAGACAACCAAGAGACTAAGAAAACTACTAAGAAAGGAGGTATGAATGAAAATCGCAAACATTGGATCTGATTGTTAATAGTTTCTCAATTATTTACCATAATCTTTATCTGCTAATAGTTCTCCAAACCCTATTCATAAGTTATAGAGGTGAACAAAAATAAAAAGTAATAAAATTAGGGACTTTTACATACTTTTTGTTTTTCACCACAAATCTTTATTTATGGCGCAGGTGGCATATTTGCAAAAATCGTCAACATGGCTTTGGATCGAAAAGTAGATGTGGAAACAGTATCCGAAATTGACAACGATGCATCATCTCCAAATAATGGTGAAGAAACTGACACAGACTTCCACGAGACTCTACCCAGAGATGTACTGAAGATCAAAGATATCGTCATAGCTAACACTCCAGAGCCGAAGAAAAAAATTGATATAAGAACAATATTCCAAGTAAAAGACGAAAAAGAAAAGGAAAAAAGTGATCTCAAGGTACAGAACGATAATGATGAAAAAACTGATATTAAAGCTGTTCTAGAAAAAAATAGAACTTCAAAATCAGACAAAGATATCTCACCAAAAAGTCCTGCCCCAAAAACTCGCGGCAAGTCTGAACCTGACGAGAATGAAGAAGTGGATAAAAAGATAGCGAGAAAGCAAACGTCCGAGTCGAGTGATCATTCGAAACAATCCGAGACCATTAGCTCTGTCATACCGGTCATAACTATCAGCACAACGGAAAGCGACGAAGAACTGCTACAAGCGAAAAACCGCAAAGAAAGAACTTTAGAGAACATAGAAGAAGCCGGAGATAAGAGAAATATAGATGTCGAGGTACCTAGACTGAGGAAGAAAAGCAGCTCCGAGGCAAGGTCTCTGAGAAGACAGAGCAGTGTCGATAGTGTTAACGAACATAAAACTCCTAACAAGAAGCCAGCAGAAGGTAGCAAAGACCAATACTCTCATTTCAGTAGTAAACGTTAAACGTAGCAATTTCAATGTATTATAAAATTATGCAAATGTATGCGTAGATGTCTCAGAAAATTAATAAAATGGACCGAAAGCTGACATTGAGGTTTTTATTTCGAAAGCAAGTGATTTTCGAAGGTGTAAGTAATATTTCTTAATCTAATCGTAAATCTTTGAATAAGGTTTGATCATGTTTTGATGTTTCCCTCCTGCTAAAAGCTGGGCGCAAGTAGAGCTTTGACAGTTAAATAGTTACTTGTTAAATACGTAGGTACTCAACACCTTGCTGCTGCTAACTTCTTCCTCAAAGAGTTTTCAGATCTTTTCAGATTACATAAACTGTATTTAACCACAGGCCGGCCAAAAATATGAAAATATACAACTTTTGGACAACAGATACTCACACAGATTTTAATGACATTAAATTCCGGTAAGTATTCTGAACTACAAAGTTTTATGTATAAGTAGTGTAAAGTAAACTACTCCAAACCATCTCCAAACAAATATATCTTAGCAAGAGCCTGGATGCAGGCACAGGAACAATATGAGACAGCCTTAATTAGCCCAAACCACAGGCAGTACAAAAAAAACAGGATGAGTTAAACATGGATTCGGGCACCCCTCCCGCGCCGCGTCATTCGGCGGCGGGACGTCGTAGCGCGCGCATCATGGCCGCGCCTGCGCTTATCGCGCTCTTCGTGTTCCTCCACACATCTACAGCCGAAATATTAACCCCACCTTACTTCAACTTGGCGCTTGGAAAGACGATCTCCGCGACGGCCACTTGCGGCGACGAAGGACCCGAATTGTATTGTAAACTTGTTGGTGCGAACTTGGACCATGATGAGCAAGTCATTCAAGGGCAGGTGAGTGTTTTTCTTTCTAGTTCTAAATGTTTCAGCTGTATTTTTTAAAGGAAAATAGAATATTGAATTACTGACAAAACGTGCCTCTGCCACCCAGTATCGAAAACGGCGTGACGCCATAGGAAAGAAGCCTATCCCGGTAAAAAATTGTGAGTTTCTCTCAAACCCTAATTGTAACTTGTCCAAATAATAACTCATTGTTGTAAGTTAATTGAGCCCACGAGATAAGACCAGCCCGAGAAGTCCCGGGCCGATACATTCAGTAGCTATCGCACGTCCTGTTTCACCATCCGCTGATAAGGGGTTCGACGCTCTGTCATGCTCACAGCTTTTCACCCAAATCTGTGTAAAAGACTGCAACAAGTCAAGTCTGTAAAGTTGTCTAGGATAGAGATGTCTTTTGTAACTCTCGAATCGAAATCTTTATAAGTAGGTTTTGTAGTAGAGGAATGTTACAGTTAGTTAACTTGGGGCACCCACGAATTATACTTTGATTTGTTTTTAAAAGGTCTTTTTTAAATAAGTACATTACAGCTGTAAATACCTGGTGTAAATTAATCCTAGGTAGTACATTCATTAGTTTTATTATCTTTTTTCAGATATGTTACATATCTATGTATATAAACCTTAAAACATACGCGAATCCTACCAATAGATCCTGATTGACTTCTGGGGGCACGTAGCACGCACGGCAGCGCCCGCGCCAAGTTAAGCAACGGCACACTGCTGTAGCATCTTTTTCTCGATAGAGTTATTTTGGGGGGAGTAAAGGTGGCCAGGGTGCTCTTTACTACAAGACATAATCTTGTTATGCTCTAGGTTTCAACCAAAAAGGTATAATTACACTTACCTACATGTCAATTCCATATTACACAATTTAAAACTAACTTAATTGTATTCACCAAAACCAAGGCCTTGGCCCCTCGGTTGGGTGGGACATGAACACATTGAGTGCCAGCCATACTTTTGACGCATCGCGATTTTGAACCTCATGTCATGGTAATAAAATTCATAACCTTTAAGCGGTGTACTACGTAATATACGTAGTGGCATTCAATGAGTAATGGTTTTAATTTACTTTTACTTTACATGAAATTCAACACTCAATAATAATTGTCTATTGCTTCTCTTATCCAAAGTTAATAAGAAGATGATAATTATTATCAAACTTAAATTACAAAAGTACCGTAGGTACATCCGTAGGCCGAACTGATATACGAAAGTACAACACCCTACATGACAACTACATGCTAATATCGGGTGACCTACGCCCCTGTTATCTGAATGCGTACACATTCTTTATGAATGAGCACAATGATATTTGGTTTCTGTCTGAGATATTTAAGTTCAGCTTTGAATCGCGTACCACTAACTTACATAATATTCTTAGATAGCATAATCTAAGCCTCCTCCTATGTACTTTTTGTGCCAAAACATGTCCGGTCCACTGCCAATGCTGTCGAAATATTTCCCTCTTATTTGGTAATGTCATCAATCCAACTGGCATAAGGCGTAAATTAAATTTGTGTTATAAATAAGAGTAGGCAGGAAGATAGAAATAGTTTGTCCTTTCAACTGCTTTCATGAAAAATGCATGCATGCAAAATATTGTAACTTCTTTGTAAGCAGAAACTTTCGCAGTAGGTACTAAGCAAGTTTAGCTCAGGTGTAAAGTATCTATTTATCGAAGAGAATATGACTTTGTTCCTCTAGGGTAAAGGTGTTGCGTAAACCAAAAGGTATATCCAATTGACAATGTTGAATTCCTAAGCTGTAATAGTTCAGAGTTCAGACAAATAGATAAGCTTTATCATAATAATATATTAACCTCTGACTTGGATGGAATTAGACATACTTAGTCAACACATTTGGAAGGTGGTCCACTAAAAATGCTTCCAAAAAATCCTTACAATTTCACGCTTCTTTGTATAAGACCTGAAGAAAATAAGCCCTCAAACTGAGAAGCGGCGTACCTACAGCATCGCCGTCATGACGGTGGTAAAAATCCCATAAAAACCACCACGAAGGAAACCGGTGGCAAACCTGGCAAATCGTTTTACGAGCCCGCTCGAGATAGCGAGCTTGTAGATAATTACGATCCTTCGGGGAACTTCGCCGAAATTCGGCATCATTCGCCGGCCGCGTGCTCTTTTTGTGGCGCGGCTCATCTGGCTGCCAGATGCTTATCCCGACTACCAAACGAACCTCTTTTGTTTTCTCCCAAAATAATGACCAGATTTTGAATGTTTTATTTTTTTTGGACCCTTATTCATATAGAAATGGATAGTTCCAAATACAATGCAAGATCTAACGAATATTGTTTTAGATTTAGGGAACGTTGGTATTTCTTTGCGCCTCGGACTTAGTATAATTAGATTTAAAAAAATACATTGCGTGCGGTGTAATGTAAATGTATCCCACCTTGCACTTGTTGCTGGTTTCTATTGCGTGCCATCCTAAATAATTTGACTCCAAAATGACCTGTTACGAGTCTTAATGCAGCGTCACGCGTTTTCCAATACAGGGTGGCAGGGGCACAATTGTGCCCACCTTAAGCCAGTTATTCAATATTCCATTTTGCGTGACGGGGTGCTAGCCTATCACCGAAGCTATCTATACGATGTTTTCCATCAAACTACGATCCATCAAAGTATGTGGTCAGCACCGGGATTAGAACCACTTTGGGAGGTCAGTGTAATTCAGCTGATTTTTCGAACCACTGAACCGATTCTGATAAAATATAGCTATAAACAATCACAGTACATAAAGTTTCTACTACCATGTAAAAACCCGCATACAACACAACTACGACTGACACCACCCGTTGACTGCTAACACTGCCTGCCACAAATACACAAACAATAATACAATTCTTCAAACTTATGACAGCCCTCTATTTCGTCGTCTGGGCTTACAACACTGACATCGTCCCCCTTGCAGGTGTGTGATATGTGCGACCTGGACACCAAGAGGCACCCTCCGCAGTACGCGGTGGATGGCATGGAGACCTGGTGGCAGAGTCCTCCGCTGTCGCGCGGCATGAAGTACAATGAAGTCAACCTGACCATCGATCTGGGACAGGTGAGCTTTACTTTTCCAACGGCTCTGGTATGGCTTCGGAAAATCCACTAGGATAATTTGTTGATTTTTGTGTGTGATATCTATATTGATGGACTTAAATACATAAAAGGACCACTCGGTTCCATTGATGGATCCTACCAATGGATCTTGACTTTTTTAAATGGCTCTGATTTAATTTTACAAGTCTACTTTCCACTGTTTTTCATGCACACCTTGGTGTCTTCTCATCTTCTGAACCAGTATATTTTATGACGCTGACTCCGCATTCCCACTTATGCCATGCTCTAGGTAGAAATAACCTACCCGTATATGTATAACATGCATTCGCGTTTATTTATATTATTTATTTATTGATCTTAAAAAATCCACAGCTAATACAGATAAGTAAGACAAGAAAAATAATCTTAACATTAGCCAATAACGGATTTACATTTTTTTGTTTAAATATTATAATATAAGACAGACGTACTTAGCAATTATACTTACTTAAACATAAAAATTATAACAAAAGCTAGTTACAGCTAGTGCTGACCAATGTTAACAACAACGAAATTCTCTACAACAGTCTTATGAGATCTGGATTGATAAAGGACGTTTGCTGCACGTGTTATATTTTTCTGTTCTATTTGGGAGGTTAGGACATCACCCATGTTTACTGCTCCTGAAATAGACGCATTATGCCACCAAAAGTGCAACGCCCCCGTTCTTCATGCAGTACAGTCGAGGATAAAAAACCAAAGCTAAATGGTACCGAGCCTCGGTGTCAAGCTAAGAAAAGGGCGCGGTTTTTGTTTGTAAGTTGCTTTTCGGATAAAAGTTAATTGTTAGTTTTGAGAAAACGGTATTTTATAAGGTTTTCAAAGAAATCCAGGAACATACATGTGTGAAGTTGAAGGTTTATGTACAAAATGGTGTGACATTCATTGAAAATTACAGAATTTTATTATGACGTCACATGCTACTCGTAGTAATTCATAGCACTCGTAATCAAACTTACCGTTTCAATAGTTCCTAAACAGTTTTTAAGTATTTTGAACAGTCCATTATAGTATTGGACTCAAAGATTTACAAAATCATATTTATTTAATTATAAAATCGTGTACGGATTCAATGGGGCAATTGCGCAATAACTTTGCCAAAACTTGTTGGCAATAGAACTTTTTGTCTGGACTGTACTAAGGCAGGAAATTACGGCCGTCTAATTTTATAGTTGGTTCATTTTCTTTACTGAGAAATCCGTATTATGATGGAATCTAGCATTTTAGTAAAAAGACGTTAGCTGTGAATAGGTTTGGACGAAAACTCGGCAAGAGACTTCTGACCTGATGGTATACTAAGGTAGCCAGGTTAAGTAATATTGTGTACAGTCTGTACCTATAGCTCTACCGCCAATCGACCTTCGCGTTGAGTCCTATTGTACCTTATTTATTTGTCTATGACCTTATGTAGTGGACAAAAAACTCTCAGGATCAACGCGGATGTCGACACTACGGCGGCGGCGGCGGTCGAGCAATAGCACTGCAGCTTTCTTGGCGATATGTACAGTAGAATCGATATCAACTAAACTTTTTCACATTTCTGTCTGAACTATATTTCCTTGAATAACGTAAGATTTAAGCAAAATGCTTCTACCATCTGCGTAGGCTGAATCTATCCCGACACCACCCCGGTTGCAAGCACCTATCATACTTTTAACAGACATCAATTCTAAATAGATATGCTGATGCGCTTACCTCAGCCGAGTTTGCGAAATCTAATCCCTTGTGTCACATTTCATATGCAATGCGAAAAATTGGATCCTCTTATTATATTATAAGTACACAGTTTTGCAACTCAAGTGTTTTAAATGAGCCTTTTGAAAATCTTAGAGAGTGTAGTGCTAATTTCTCTGTACTTGGTTGATGTGATGATTTATCAGTAGTAACAAGTAAATTTTATATGTTTAACTTGCTAATAATTATTGTCCTTTTCCTTAGATATGAAACCATTAGTTTGTATAACTATATTAGTTTGTAGTCTGTTCCATCGGTTTCCCCGGCTGAGCGATTTGGTGCTGTTGCGGTGACAGCATTGTTGTCTTTGTTCTTGCAAGTAAAGCATTTTCCCTTGGTGACCAAAATAATAACAACAACACAGAAAACATTTTCAGTGTTCGTTCCAACAATAGAAATTCAAGTCGATCTTTCCCGTCTTAAACCATCTGCGTAAAATATGCCGCTCTCAAAAATCTGTATCAGATATAAGTATGTGGTCTCAAATGGATCTATAGGTATACTCGGAGTAAAATAGTCCATAAATACCTTACCTTGCAGATAGTCCCGACGTGTAGTTATAGTTACACGGAATCATCAACAGGATGACGTGGGACGTACGAGCTGTGCGTAAATCGATAAAAACTATACAGTACATATTACAGGGCTTTACATCATTAATTTTATTACATTGGCTACTGTAATTACCTTTAGGCCGGACGTCCAACATATCTGCGCTTTTTCTCGTATAGATACATGAAACCTCTAGCAGTATACGTTAAATTTGGCTATGGAAAGTAAAATTTAACGTTTACTGCTACGTTAGATTTGACTCTCCCTAGTTTTAAATAGGTTTAGTGATATTTAAGGGATATACAGGATGGGATGGCCAACCTCGGATTTGTGTGGAGGAGTAAAATTGCACTGATTATATTGGTTTTATAGTGAATGTTGTTCAGAATGATGAGGCCTATCAATAGCTACGGGGTTGTCCATTGTCTACGGGACACGGGATACTTTGATTAGAATTGAAACAAAAAGTTAAACTAAAAAAAACGACTTCCACAAACCCTATTTGATTAGAAACCAATGCCAAGTTGAACTATCTCCCCCCCCCCCCCTTTGGGGAATTAATTTCGTCGAATCCCATCGTAAAAAGTATCATGGCTCTAGAGGTCCGCCGGTTTAGGCTGTGCGTTGTAGTTTAGTGTCATAGATACTACGCATAATATCATACTAACTAGTATTGAGCAGTTCTGGTGGCCATGTGTGAATGTGTGGTCTTCATCATCAGTTTCGCATCACAATAATAAGCTTACCATGAGTTATTATGAAAAACACAAAAATCACTACAGGGTGTAACAGAAAGGGGTGTACAAGCCGAGAGAGGGACATCATTCTAAACAACTTTCACTATGGAACCGAATAGATCAGAGAAATTTTATTTTTCGCTATACTGTATGGTGTCAGAGGCCCGAAATGTACTGAGTTAATACAAATAAAGTTGCTCTGATGAAGTCGGTCCCGTAGTGAAAGTTGTTCAGAATGATGTCCCTAACTACCCTCTTTCGGCTTGTACACCCCTTTTTGTTACACCCTGAAGGATAAATCTTCAAATATTATAGGTCCGCCTATAATATTTGAAGAGATAAGTTAAGCCACAGATCAAAAACTTAACTTATTCCTTCCTCCTTTTGTGAAGTCGGTTAAAACATTTACAAGGCTGGCAAGAAATCCTATGGAGCGGATGAATTGGAACTAATTTTATGGTAATCGCTCCTGTCGTATTGCATGTACATTTTGAACATTAACAAACTCCTTCAAAACTCTGTTCAGAAATGGTGGAGGTGAACTTGGAGTCAGAGGTACTCCGAACTTTCGGAGGCGGAGGCGGAGCTCCGTTACCACCTACTCAAGCTTTGCAACATGCAAGTTTCACACCAACATAATTAAAAAACACCAAGGATCAAAGTCATTTAGAGTGTAACCTGAATGTTGCTATGTAAAAGTTAGTGGCGCCATCGCTTTTTCCTTAGGATTTCTTGCCACATTATACTACTACTACTACTTTATAGGTAGGCGCGCATGCTTTTTGCCCTTCATGGGACTTGTAGAGTGGCATGGCTTCTAGAATAATTGGCGTGGCTCTTCAAAGGATCTGGTAACTTTTGTGTACCTAGCGGATTCTGTCTTGGCTTACCTATCCATGAAAAGTTTTTAAGTTAGGTATTGAAGCGAATTCCTAAGCATTGTCTCTTGCGAAGTCCTATAACGTAACATACACGCCACTGATCCTCTTCATCGTCCCCAGGAGTTCCACGTGGCGTACGTGTTCGTGAGGATGGGCAACTCCCCTCGACCTGGTCTCTGGGCGCTAGAGAAGTCCACCGATTACGGGAAGACCTTCAAACCCTGGCAGTACTTCTCTGATTCACCACAGTGAGTATTCGTCGCTGCCATTTCGATTATGCTCCTTATTAAAAGCTTGGGCCGCGAGCTGTATGGGATAGGTATTTTAGTTGTACCCAGCAGGCTGATATGTTAGTACCCAGTTATTATGATAATGGTCTATTTAAAGTTTGCCAGGGGCAATTATATGATGATCGACTCCCTCGGGAGTAAAGTAAAAGGGCTGAATGCGCGCAGATACTAAACTGATTTTATTATTAGAAATACTTAGCTTATTTATAAATCTGTACAAACTTACGTGGTAAAAATATAAATCGTTATCTGTGGCGGTCGACATGTCTTATCGATAAATCTAAATACTACGTGAATATATGACTAACAATGTGGACCGGCACATAAAGCGTTGGTTTGGATCTATGGATTTTTCTCCCTGAGTCTTTCATGACCTGACTTATCCTATCTCCACTCAGCTTTATACCGACTCCAATCTCCATGTTGTAATGAAGTGAACGCGGGAAACAAGTCAAAGGGTTTTTGCATGCAAGCTATTTCTGTTCTTACGTGGTGGACTTGTCCGGACTTCTCTTTTGTTAAAAGTTTAAAGTGTCGCCCACAGTGAATGAAACTTTACTTCCTTACTCAACTTTGTAACTCAGTGGTGATATCGGTGCCGATGCCGCTTGCTAGTATTTATGCCACGCTTGTTTTCTCCCAGGGACTGTGAACGCTACTTCGGCAAGGAGAGTCTTCAGCCCATCACCAGGGACGACTCCGTCATCTGCAGCACGGAATACTCCAAGATTGTGCCTTTGGAGGGCGGAGAGGTAAGACGGCAATAGGGAAACAGCCCTTGAGTACGAGTAGGCCGTTGTCATAAATATACTAGGCTTTATTCACGATATACATGATTGCATAAATATACTAGGCTTTATTCACGATATACATGATTGCATAAATATACTAGGCTTTATTCACGATATACATGATTGCATAAATATACTAGGCTTTATTCACGATATACATGATTGCATAAATATACTAGGCTTTATTCACGATATACATGATTGCATAAATATACTAGGCTTTATTCACGATATACATGATTGCATAAATATACTAGGCTTTATTCACGATATACATGATTGCATAAATATACTAGGCTTTATTCACGATATACATGATTGCATAAATATACTAGGCTTTATTCACGATATACATGATTGTGTAAATGAGTGAGTGAGTAAGTGTGTAAGTAAGTGAGTGAATTGATGCATGAATGATTAATTAAATTATTAAATTAATTTGTGAATGAATGAATGACAGAACGAATTATATTATATTCAATGCATGTATTAAACGAAATCCTTTTTACCGCAGATCCCAATCTCGCTGCTCAACTACCGGCCGTCAGCGAACAAGTACTTCAACTCGACGGTGCTGCAGGAGTGGACGCGAGCGACCAACGTGCGCCTGCGACTGTTGAGGACGAAGAACCTGCTGGGACATCTCATGTCGGTGGCGCGGCAGGATCCGACAGTCACTAGGCGGGTGAGTGGATGGAAGGGACTTTGGGTCTGAAGTTTTTTTTTTACGGCTCTCGATACTGGTCTTTCAGTCGGATCTTAGTTTATCTTATTCTTGATCTTTGGAGATTCTAACTTTTCTTGAAATGTTGTCTTGAGATTGAAGACATAACTTTGTGGTACAGAGCCACCAACTTAGCTGTTCAGGTGGGAAAAATTGGTACTACGAACTTGTCATCCGCCATAAAAGAGAATACATACTATACTATGTCTGCTATTTTGAAGACTACTATGACACTAGCGACCGCTATCAACTGAACAGCTTGTAGCTAACTGAGCACCAGCAAGTTGGTGGCACTGTAGTGACGCCATCTTGTCACGCCTGAAGTGAAAGAAACAAATGAAAGGCTACAAGATAGATAACAGTCTCCCATTCCAACAATATTTTGGCACTTGGTTGACGTTTATTAGGAGGCGCTAGTTCGCAATTTAACGCAAGGAACCTGATGTCATCAAGCGTTAGTTCTACCTGTCACCGCGCGCTAAAAGATCTTTAGAAAGCTGAACTCTCCGAGATACGTGTCATGCGGATTTAAGGAAACGCGTCGACGTGAGCCACTGTAGTGGATAGGTGCCGCCGATAGTTTTAACTTTTCCATCGACTGCCGTAGACTACTGGGCATTGATTCTGCAAGCAAATCGAATGACCGTGGCTATAGCGAAAGCTCAAAATTCCAGTTTTGGCTTATCGAACGCGCCGAGACGTGCCGCTACAAACAAACCGGTATTTCGGGTTCTCGCTCTAGCTATTGACATGCCATTCTCTTGCAGAATCAGACCCCGCTCGGCTGGCGCTCGTATTAAACCCTCTCCCTTCCCGCAGTACTTCTACAGCATCAAGGACATCAGTATCGGCGGGCGCTGCATGTGCAACGGTCACGCCGACAACTGCGACCCGGCGGACCCGGAGAGCGACACGCTGGTGTGCCGCTGCCAACACAACACGTGCGGGCCGCAGTGCGCGCAGTGCTGCCCCGGCTTCAAGCAGAAGCAGTGGCGGATCTCGTCGCACTACGACCGGTTTCATTGCGAGCGTGAGTTGGGGACGTAGGGGCTGTGGATTGATCTGTTACTAAAAAGGAGACAAGAGAGGCTAAACTTGGAACTGCAATGTGGGTAGATTTAAACGGACTGTTTCGGCCGCAGAACTCTAATACCTTGTTTTCCATTGGCGCTTTTATAGTGCTGATGGAGGCTCCATGATAGGGAAGCAAATACAATGACAAATATGCCAAAGTTTATAAAATGCCAACTGTGATATCGTACGAAATAGATAGTAAAAACCTTGAATTTACTTAACCTGGGCACATCTACGCCTCTTCCGTTGAGAAAAAGATTTATGTACCAAATAGACTCTGCCCCCTCCTCCCCAGCCTGCAACTGCCACAACCACACCACCGAGTGCACATACGAGCCGTTAATCGACGAGCAACGCCTCTCCCTCGACATCCACGGCCGGATGGAGGGCGGTGGCGTCTGTCAGAACTGCCAACATAACACGGAGGGCATCAACTGCAATAAGTGCAAGCCGACCTACTACCGTCCGTACGGCAAGCGGTGGGACGAGATCGATGTCTGTCAACGTGAGTCTTTGGTGAAACCTACTGCAGTACTCATACGTCCAGCGTCCACGAAAGACCACGAGCTTTTGTTCTGTTTTTTCATAGGTTTTGAGGTGGCCTTTGGACGGGTGAGCTAGTAGCTAAATATTTACTAATTAATCCTCAATACACGATTTCAGTTTTGTATTCATCAATACTGAGCCCAATCACCACTGGACAAGTGGACATATTAATCTGAGACACGAAACGGACAGAGACAGAAGACGTGGAACATGAGGAAATACAATAGTATAAATATTATATTATCTAACTAACACATGCTTTCTCGTTCTGAAAAAGATGAAAACCTAAATTGATACTTTAGTTTAGATAGTAAATGATAGATGTCAGCTGTCTCAGTTGGATTTACTAGGTAGGCTCTGAAATAATGTCGATTTTTTGTGGCGTATTGGTCGATTCGAGTTTTATTGTCAAACCACGGATGCCAGCATAGTGTTGGCATCCGTGATAGGCCTGACAGTGTTTTAATCGAAAAAGTCTACTTTTAAGTTATGCCCGTCTCGTTAAGACTAAACCGACCGTTCAGCTCGCGTCCGCGGTGGCGATAAGTTATTGTGCTGAACGCGTTGGTTTGGTCAGTCCAAGCCTTGGCCAGTCTGCCCCTGTCCTCACGCCCCCCTGTCCCCAGCCTGCCGCTGCGACCCGGCGTTCTCGACCGGCAACTGCGCCGAGGAGACCGGCAAGTGCGAGTGTCGCAAGGAGTTCAACCCGCCGGACTGCGACTCCTGCGCATACGGCTACTATGACTATCCGGAGTGCAAGCCGTGTGTATGCAACCTGGACGGAACTGATGGCTTCCTGTGCACGCCTACTGGTGGACAGGTAACGCTCGATTGTAACAAGAATCGATTGATCTTTGACAGTGTAAGGAAGTGCCATCAAATCAGCCAGCCTTATGGCTTGATGATAAGGCGGAAACAAATGAAAATTTCTGCATGCTAATTGCTCATGCCTCCCAATCAAGCGTTAATCAAAATTGGTCTCTCAGTTTGCGATGCCATAGTGGCAGGTTAATTACCCATTTCTGTTACTATATGTTTGTCTATTGCATCATTGCAAACAACAACCAAATCGCTTTCAACTTTGAGAGCGACCGATTCCGACCGTATGGTGGAACTGACATTGCGGTAGCATAGCCATTGTGACTCAGATACAAAATATTGAAGTTGTTCATGCTCAAAGGATGGATGTGATAAGATTGAGAGATTATTCTAAAGGTGATCTAATAGATTGTCATTATTTCCCAGTGCCCCTGCAAATACAACTACGCCGGGGAGTCGTGCGAGGTCTGTGCCGACGGGTATTACTCACGCGAATGTAAAAGTAAGTGCGGAGAGATAAATTCATACAGATTTTTGTAATTAAGCTTGAAATGTCTCCATATTCCGTTATTTTTGACAACTAACGTCGCTGACCGACGACGCGGTACGGCATCCACGCATTCTCCGACTTGAAGTACCATCTGTTGATATGTGACTGAACTATAACAGACAAGCCAATAATGCCTGCGATTCCGAAGGCGACACGAACTAAACTAATTAAAATGGTGTGTTTGAAAATGGTATCTGTGGCCACCGCGAAAGAGCTGTCGGATTTGAAGGTTGTCAGTTTAGTGCCTTTAGTTCCTCTAGTTTAGTGGTTGTTCCTCTAGTTTAGTGGTTTTGACACCTCAAGAATAGCCCACAATGTTTACAGACCTACCAAGTTATCTGTGTAATGTAAAACTACGAGCCCCATCTTTGAAACGCCGCTTATTGCACGGACGAAATCCCCAAATCTGGGAATTCTAGAAAGCCACTAGTGACACCCTTCAGATCACAGCTAAGTTGGCAGATCTGTACATTGTTGTCCTGTTACAGGCAATATTTTTGCTGTCTTTTTTAATTTAATATTCTTTGGCTGGTCCCCCTATTACAGACCACCTTTCGTCACATCCACCTAGTTAGCCACATATCCATCGCTTCACTATCTACCGTTCTACTCACCTCTAACGCCGTCCTCCCTTAGACTGCGAGTGCAACACGGTCGGCTCCGTGTCCGGAGTGTGTGACAAGGTCAGCGGCAACTGCACCTGCAAGAGCAAGTACGCGGGCCGCACGTGCGACCAGTGCGAGCCCGGCTACTTCAGCTATCCTACTTGCACTCGTGAGTATTTGTGACTGCTAACTCCGTCCTCCCTTAGACTGCGAGTGCAACACGGTCGGCGCCGTGTCCGGAGTGTGCGACGCGACGTCACAAACATGTAAACATCCAAGATCTGAGTTTTTTTTGTAGTGGCCAAAAAGAGGCCACCGCTGAAGTCCGCCGCCCAAAAGCCCTCGTGACTTGTCCTGACAGATAATAATCAGGAATTCCGGAAGAAAAAAAATACGCGTGTAGCACCGTACACGTGTTAGAAGTAAAACTTCTGTAGCTAGATCATTAAGTGGTACCTATACTATACACCTATACCTACCTATACTAAAAGAGATTTAAATTTCCAATTTTGAGATCCAATCTCTGCTTCAAGTTACTTTTAAGTTTCAGACGTCCGATTATTTGAAATTATTTTATACTTGTACTTACTTTTAATACGTCATGTCATTTATTTCCCACCATTCCTTATCTACAATTTGTCGCGCTCGTGGTGATATATTTAACTCATTCAATAGTGTCACTACTATTTGCATCTCGCTCAGATTATATACCATCTGACGTCACGTCTTTAAGCCGTCTCGCTCAAATGTATGCATTGCTTTGCTTGTTTTAGAAATCCATATCGACCCGTGTGACATTGATGAAACTCTTTTCTTACAAACTGTATGGATCGCATCGCACAGCTGTCAAACATAAGTTCCGGTTCCAACAAAGAGGTTGAACGAAGTAGTTTGAGTCATGCTACTACCCGTTCGCTATAAGTTTGCCGGTGACGATGTGACGTCACTCAGAGGTAGGGTTAGCAGAAATATTACACATTTACAAAACATTTTATTAGGCAACATTTAACACATTCGATCGATATTAATAATCTACAACAATAAAAATAGTTTAGTCCAGTTAGGCTTACCTACGAGTGTATATTCCAAATTCTAATTAGGATCAGGGGTCATAGATTTTTTTCCAATTTATTGTACAAACTTTGTATAAATAAACCATTATTTCAAAATCTTTGTTTTTTATTTCAATAAATACACATTAATACACATAAATAAATAAATAATCACGCCTCCCGACTGCGAGTACTGCGACGCGTCAGCGATGACGTTGCTAACGGTGTGCGGATAGGGCGACTCAGGGGTGCGGTTGGCGGTTGGGGGAGGGCAACCGCATTCCACGCACCGGCAAACTTATAGCGAACGGGTAGTAGTTGGTTTTGTTTGTCTCAGCCAGCGGCGGCGGCGGCGGCGGCGCCATCTTGGCCATACCGGAAATCAAGAACTCGTGGAAGAATGCTTAAAATAATTTTTATTTGTTAACGTTTCATCAGGTTTTTCTCTCACTAATTAACATTCTTTATTGTACGAATGTATTATTATCTTATCTGATTAGTTAAAAACCGTATTGAAAATAGTTGCGGTTTTAAAAGTCTTCAGCCGACCCTGACGTCACCGATTCCAATTTCCGTTACATTTCTTAGCCACTCGTGATAGCACCCGGCTAGTAGCAATTGAAAAGCAAATATATGAATAACCCACAGTTGAGAGGTTAAATAAATTTTACCCCCGTGCCCCAAGAAGTTTTTCTTCAAAAATCTGGGGGCGCGGCAGCGCCCCCAAGCCAAGTCGAGCAAAAAGCAAAACATACGGGCGCAGCAGTAACATCCTTACAGGAAGCCATTCAGAGCATATTTGACCTACCTGTTACTCCGTTGTGGATAAAGATAGAAACCTGAATTCCCGGCGGCTCAAAGGCACCATGTCATAAGACATATTCTCAAAATTTCAATAAATTTGAACCAGTAGAGTTGAAGGTACAGCAATTCAAAGTTCCTCAATTTTGACACTCACTGACTCACTGATTCACGATCATGAAAACTCAAAAGGTTACTTCTAGCGAACCCACAAGCTTAAAATTTTGAGCATGGTTAAAGTTTAGCCTGCAAAGCCAAGGAAAACTCAAACATTGCGCAATTTTAGCCCCAATTTCATAATATATTAATTATCAATAAGCTCAGTACACGACTACTTCGATTCATCGCTATTCCCCATTAGATGTCGCTAGTCGCTATGTGTATCTTGAATCGCGGTATGGTTTGGTTCCAGCTATGATTTAAATAAAGCGGTTACAATATTGTCTAATATCGCTATTCCCCATTAGATGTCGCTAGGTGTGCATTTACTGAATCGCGGTATGGTTTGGTTTGAGGTAAAGTAAAAGTAAATGTAGCCCATTAATGTCCCCACCGAGGGGCACAGGCCTTTACTCCGATCCGAGTAAGATTGAGCCATATTCCACCACGCTGGCTCAGTGCGGGTTGGTGGAGGGGTTTTTACGACTACTACATACTACGAAGTAGTGATAGTAGCCGGGACCTACAGCTTAACGTGCCATCCGAAACACGGAGTGTCCGATAATGTACTTAAGACAAATTAATCATCTCATTGGTACATGGTCAGCACCGGGATTCGAAGCTGCATCTCTTGCGTGAGAAGCAAGGTGAAACCCACTAGACCACGGAGCATGGTTTGAGGTATGATTTATATGTACATTACGTTGCACACACGGTCCTATAGTCGACAACTTTTCTACGTGCGATTGCCAAGTCATTCTAATTATTATTGAAGAAATAAAGATGTCTTATATTGATCCGATCACTATAAATGTTATTAGTTAACTAATTAGGTAGGTACTTAACAGTATACGATAATAAAGTTGTTGGAAAGATTCTACCATACACAGATACTGGTTAAATTAACCGACTTGGTTTAAAATTAGATCTCACAACTTTTTACGGTAGAATAAACTGCGCAGGCTGCGAGACTGGCGTTTTTGTATATGCCTATGCATGTTTTTGTTGGGATCCGATTATATAGGAAGAGATCCGACGATCTGAGCCAGACTCCCCTCCCCCCATGCCCTGGAAAGGAAGCGTGAGCAGACAGACCACCAGCCAGATGGTTCGATGGCGCTGCAGGGAATCAATGGACGCGGCAATAAGATCAAGTTGAATGGCGTGTATACTCAACAGTGGGTTCGCTGACATGCTTATTATGATGATGATGGTGATGGGAAATGTTTTTTTCCGTCATGGTTTAGATTCAACAGGTTCACAAAATTCAAACTCTTACTAACTAAGTTAATTTTTGATATTGAACAGTACGTAAATTGTCTTGTCAGAGTGCAACTGCGACACCAGCGGAACCCTGGCCAACATCTGCGATGACGTCACCGGGGCCTGCATCTGTAAGGAAGGCTTCGGAGGCGCCCGCTGCGACCAGTGCATCGCTGGGTGAGCGAACAGACTCATCTTAGACATACTATCCAATCTGATCTGCACCTATAGCAAGAGGAAGTCTTAGAGTTTGTCGCGGAAGGTGAGAAACAGAGACATGTAAACCGCGTACTCTGTCCTTCACACTCTCGCGACGCGACCCCTCGCGGGGGCAGGCATGCTGTTGGACTTGTGGTTCGCTTTTATCGCGGGAACCTCTTCTGTTTAGAATGACGATAGCTCTCTCAATTTTATCTCTCGCAATGTAACCTAATGCAATCTCATCGCATGTCAACAGCTACTACATGGAAGTGGTCGGGCGCGAGCGTGTGTGCGTGCCGTGCAACTGCTCGGCTACGGGCTCCACGGCCACCACGTGCGTGGCCGACGGGAAGTGCAACTGCCTGACCAACTTCGGTGGCCGGCAGTGCGCTCAGTGCTCGCCCGGATATTACAACTACCCGGAGTGTTTGCGTGAGTCTATCTGTTCGCTGTTTGTAATAACAATCAATAAATAACACGGCTCTGTAAAACTGCAGATTTTCGGTGCGAAATGTCCACAGTGAATGTTTTAATGTATGAGAGAATGAAGTATTTCACCTGCGTGATAAGAAACTACGACCACATTGTGGATAGTCGATGACGGCGAACACTACGCAAAACGTTTAGTAATAAGGAAAATGCGACCGCCATTTTTAACCGACTTCACAAAAGGAGGAGGTTACAATTGGTCGGGTTTTTTTATCTATGTACACCGATTGCGCCTAGACGGATGGACCGATTTGGAAAATTATTTTTATGTTTGAAAGGGTTTATCTTCCAATTGGTCCCATTGACACTGGGTCAGGATCTGATGACGGGAATCTAGGGAAATCTTCAAATATTATAGGCAGACCTACAGTGTGACTGTGAAACTCCAGCCAGTTTTTGTTTTTTTTTTTAAATGGCGGAGATATGGGGTTTTAAAATGTAAAAAAGTCGCTACAACCCAAACGGCTCGATGGATATTAACAAATGATATGTCGTTGGATTCGTAAAGACCATGAGAGTGAAACAGACTATATAGTTTTAGTAAAAAGTCAATAGGTTGTATTTTAGACCGCAAAATGTTGTTTACAAAGTTATTGGTGCGGCTACTTTCATACTGCATGTACGTAACCAGGTACATTCATAAGTTTGTATGTGTTATTGAAAGAAATTTATTTGGGTTATTTTTTTTGACCGAGCGAGTGAAGCGTCTCCGTTTCAGGATTGGGCAAAAATTCTTTCGTATGTTTGTTTTTTGTTTGTTTGTTTTTCTGTTCTCCTCTACAGGGCGCATTTCTCAACCGATTCACGTGAAATTTTGTGAGTTGTGTGTTAGCAGTTCAGCTTTCCCACCGACATACTCGCGAGGTCTACAGCTCACAGAGCCACTAGTCAAATAGGGTTTGTGGAAGCCGTTTTTTTTTTAAGTTTTACTTTTTGTCTCAATCAATTACCTCTATATATGCCACAACTCTTCTGCGTGTTTGCCCAAACTAATTACTGACGTTCCCCAGCGTGCGACTGCGACACGTCCGGCTCTATCGGCTCGACCTGCGACGACAACGGACAGTGCCACTGCAAGCCCAACTTCGACGGCGGGAAGTGTGACCACTGCAAGGAACACTTCTACAACTACCCCGCTTGCGAGGAGTGTAATTGCGACCCTAAAGGTGTCATCGCTTCGTTCGCTGGTGAGTTTTAAGAGTTGGTCGGACAAAGGTTTGGCGCCGTCGTCACCATCACTATAAAGAGAATGGCCGTAAAAATAACGGTGCCGAGACATTTATGCCGGCTTTCCACCAAAATAGGGTAATGAGCGGGAAAGGGGCCAGCGAGCTGAGCGGACCGGGCTGCAAACAAAATAACTCTTTTTCAATGGAAGGCTTACTATGGCCGTTGTCCTGACACGGTGACGGACGGTGGGCTAACGGCGTAAGGCTGGATTCACACACTTCTGTGTCTTCATAATCATGCCCACTTTTAGCCAATTCTACGCCATTAACCCTTCAAGTGTGTTCTTCCGGCCTACGGATGGCATCCTGTTTTTATTTTTTTCATAGGTTTTGAACTTAATCATCAGCCGCGGGCATTTCTTTGGCCTCACGCCTGACCGCTTATATGATTGAATATGAATCTAGTTGTAATGTAATTTAACCAAATCCAATGTAATTCTTAGGATGCGGCTCAGTCCCAGCCGGAGAGCTCTGTCAATGCAAGGAGCGGGTGCAGGGCCGGATATGCAACGACTGCAAGCCGACCTTCTGGAACCTTCAGGACTACAACCCACTTGGCTGCGAACGTGAGTACCGAGGAGCTTAACATAGCCTGCGCCATCAGACGTTGGTGGTCGATTATTTACAGTGCATTGTCATAACATGAGAGGTATTTTGCCGTTGTCAGAGCGCAGTTCTGAGGGCTGACTTTCTGGTGCTTATAATAGTAAATTCTACTAAATCTGCCCCAGTTAGGCACTCTCTCAAGCAGTCTCGATAAGCCCTATTGATCTGTTCAATCATATCATAATATAAATCTAGTCTGATATAAAGATAGTGCATACAGACGACCGAGGGACATAGAGCTATACAGCTATACAGCTCTGTTCCGTTCCACCGCCTGTACACACGAGCGATTTTGTTTAACCTCCACACAATCGTACGGCAATCGTATAACAATGGTTTCCCGCAGCCTGCAACTGCCACTTGCCCGGCACCATCGGCGGGCTGAGCGCGTGCGACACCCGGAGCGGGCAGTGCCGCTGCAAACTGCACGTCGGCGAGAAGCAGTGCGACGCGTGCCAGGACGGCTTCTACCGGCTGCGGCAGAACAGCATCTTCGGGTGCACGGGTAGGTTTCTGCACAGATACTATAATATTATACTACAGATAGACCACGTAGAAGCAAATATGTGACCGGCGTAAACTGAGATGCTACGGAAGCTTCTTTAGTACGGGGGTTTTATCGCTTGGTGCAGAACCATGAAAATTGCATTTGTACCACGAGATGGCGCTAAGATATATAGGATTTATTCTAAGATTACCGCCACCTAGAAGTATTGTAAGTAAGTACATGTTATTTTCCATTATTAAGTGTCTGTATTCTGTTTTTTTTGTGCAATAAAGTATAAAAAGTATGTTAACTGAAACCATGGCGTTAAAGTACAAATCTTACTCCTCACGCCATCTCTTTTTGACGAAGGATTACTAATTCTAATTTGTATGGGATGAGCACCATCTGGTTTTAGTAACATTCATAATATTAGGGCCAGGGACAAATATCACTCGTGTTATGCTCTATCCATGCTTAGAAGCAACTTGACAGCTAACCTAAAAAACTTCATAAAATCCACTTTTTAAACACTAGGGATGTCGCCAAAACAATCGGAAAGAATCGAAATTGTTAATTCAGTTAAACTAACAGAAGAGTTGTCATCGATCGTGATCACTGCTATCCGCACTTAGGGATATAATTAGTTAATTTTCAACTATATTGTCTATTCTAATGTCGCAAATCTTGTAAAATTATTCCCGATTCACAAATGTTTAAAGGGTGTATGTATCAATTCTTATGAGCAATATCCCCTCACTAACAGGCTAAGATTGACATCTGTCAAGTTGCCTGTTATATTAGATACATTATTATAAGGTAAAGTCACATTCCCCTCGGTGGGGACATAATTTAACCTCTTATCATCTGCCGTCAGTGTGGCCAATTCATATCAGTCTTCTAAATTTGTATAAGCTTTTCGTGAGGCAGACTAAAGAGTTAAACAAGTGAACGGACTCACCGACCTATTAGATTTTAATGTTAAAACAACCCCGTCCCGCCCATCCAGAATGCGGCTGCGACATCGGCGGCTCGATCGACAACAACTGCCACAAGACCACCGGCCAGTGCCGTTGCAACTCGCGCGTGGAAGGGCGCAGGTGCGACCGGCCGATCCGCGCCCATTACTTCCCGACGCTGCACCAGTTCCAGTACGAGGTGGAAGAGGGGCAGACTCCGTCCGGGTCGGTGCGGTACAAGGACGCCGATGACGTGTTTCCGGGATACTCGTGGAAGGGATATGTGGTGTTCTCGGCTTTGCAGGTAAGACTTTTAGAAGGTACATAAAGTCGCAGGTAGTCACCCAAAATTATGTAGCGAAATTTTGCAACTGTTTTCGGAACTTCTGAACCCAAGACTCAGAGTAAAACCTATTCCCATATAAAAAGTTATTCCGCGCGGTGGAACGGGACAGAAATAGACTAGAATAGAATCTGTCTTCTAGCTCTGTCCCGTTCTGCCGCTCGAATCAACTTTTCATTAATAAGGGCTATTAGGCATAGATTAAGAAACCGATTGGATCAGATCAACTTTATTTTTCACTTCTCCATACGAATCAGCTGACCCACTTAGGCCAAAATGTACTGGGACGTGAAAAATTAAGTTGCTCTGATCAAATCGGTTTCTTAGTGAAAGTTACTCATAATGATGTTCCTAAAATAATAGTAACTTTTGGCTAGGGGTCCAAAAATAACCCTGTATAGGGTACTGGCGCGAAGCACTGGGACACTACCCACCACCTTTTCTCGTAACGCTTCGTCGTTATTTTGAACTCTCAGAACTTGGGTTTGGATTATACCAGTTGGCCGTTTTGTTGCTTGCATTTTCCAATTAAGCTCTTGTGACGGTAGTGAAACGGCCAAGCCACATATTTTGAGTAAGGTGTTAGAGTTTGTGAAGTTAGGGCTGTACAGTTAGGGCGCGTAGAGTTAGAAGCTTGGCTCTACTTGAGATCTGATAACTTTTTGTTTCCCTCTTCTTGGCTACATTTTTTACATGAAAATGTTTTGGTGGGATTAGGTTTACTAGTTTCCACAATTTTCCAAACCCGCCATTACTCAGGTCATTTGGCTACTTTCAACCCTGGCCCTCTCCCCTCCAGAACGAAGTGATCAACAGCGTGCACATCTCCAAGTCTTCGCTCTACCGCATGGTGCTGAAGTACGCCAGCCCCCTGAAGGACCCCGTCGTGGCCAGCATCGTCATCACTCCAGAGAGCTTCGTCGAGATACAGCAGAAGTGAGTACAGGAACCTGCAGGTCGCAGCTGTAGCAAAACGGTTCTGTGGCTAACACACACGAGGAAAACAAAGTGCCTGTTTGCTATTTTTCATTGCTCCATATGTTTTGGTCCGGGCGGTCAGCTGATTTGTATAGAAAAGTGAAAATTAAAGTTGCTCTGATCAAATCGGTTTCATAGCAAACAGGAAGGTTGAATAACAGACGATGAACTTAGATTCGACCTTATTTGAACGAAACCTTTTTGTGTGAATTTTCCGAAGAGGCGCCAAAAAATGTCACGTGATCTGAGGTCGCAATGAGATTACTTACTTTTTTATTGTCAGTGGAATTTATGCCTTATTTTCATTGTACTAAAGTGAAATTGTCAATCCTATTGCACGGGTATGAGAAAAGCATGAAAACTCGGAAGTAACGCGATTTTTCAGTTATGAGACCTAGCTCGATTGATTTTTTACCCCCAAAAACCCCTACATTGCAAATTTCATCGAAAACTAGAGTGCCTTTTTCTAGAACTCCAAACATATGTCGTTACATACAAAATTCCTCGTTTAAAGGTAAAGGCTACCGCTCGGCTTCGCCTCGCGGTCACCAATTAGGAATTCCTCTGCAGGCACATACAGTACGGGGCCCTTATTTTGGCACGTCGGGACGGGACCCGAGGTGCCACGAGTATGATACTCGGCGTTTGACTTAGCGAGAGAGAGAGAGAGAGACGAGACCCGACGTGCCAAAACAATGGCCCCGTACTGTAAGATTACCCTGTGTCGAGAGAACTAGAAACAGCGACTTCACAAACATGCATTTTTCCCTATCCAGCCGGGATTCGAAACCCGGACCTCTCGGAGTAGCACAGCGTCGACCACTGCACCACAGACGTCTATAAATGCAACGATACGAGTTCCTAACAGCAATGATGATGACTCGTTAATCACCAGGTTCAGCGTGCTTCTCCGGCCGACGTCTACGCCCCAACTGGTGACAGTAGCGGGAGACAAGGGCAACGTTCCCGCGCCGCTGGTCATGAACCCGGGACACTGGACCGTCACCATCAAGACCACGAAGGAGGTCATGATTGTAAGTACCGTTGATTACTGTTCGAAAGTTTCTACAGTACTATAGTATATTCGTGATAAGAATGCAGTAAAGTCATCACTGTCCGGCGGCCTAGTCACGCCCCGTAACCAATCAAATCGTTTCCAATTATCAAGCCAAGTTCACAGTGACCAGTTGAAGGCAAACTTTCGAACGCAAAGGTTGTGTCCTGTCCTGTGAGTTTATTTAAACTTAAATTAAACATTTAAATTTAAATTTCACTGCATTCTTATCACGAATAGACTGTAGGCTATTGTTTTGGCACGTCGGGTCTCGTCTCGCTCTCCCTCCCGCCAAGTCAAACGCCGAGTATCATACTCGGGGGCACGTCGGGTCCCGTCCCAACGTGCCAAAACAATGGCCTAGTACTTGGTTTATTATAGTCTTCCATAGAACTTTTGTGATGTTTACTGGAGGCGCTAGTTCTACGCAACTAACGAAACGAACTGTCATCCATCATCAACAAGGGCTAGGTTAGGTTACGTTAGGTTACGAAAGCTCTATGTCTCTCTGAAGGAGTTGTAATCTCTATCTCTCTAACCCCACCTTACCCTATGCAAGAAAGAGAGGTACGCTTAGAGATAAATAGTATAGGCTTGCGTTCAAGGTAATCCAATAAATCTAGGAACAAGTCATAAGTTGAAGCATCATGTACAAAATGGCTTGACATTCTCAGAATTGTATATTTCCAGCAGATATATTTTATAAAGTCAATTTTGTGCAAAAAAGACAGCATTTGATGGCTCTTTTACATGACGTCACTCTGTAGTTATTTCATAGAACTCAGGAACATAAGTTCCATTTTGACAGTTCATAAAAAGTATCTATTATTTTGACTTGACAGGCCACAAGCCTATTATCGCAGCCAGTCAGTACATAATAAGTTTAATCTGAAAAGTTGTAAGAAGCAGCCACAATGTGCCTCACTCAATATTGTGATAATCAATAAATAGTTGATCAATCATCATGACAGGATTACTTCGTGCTCATCCCTGAGTCGTACTACGAAGCGACGGTCCTGACTAAGCTGGTCGACAAGCCGTGCGTGGTTGGAGATGACCAGCTATGCAGACACTTCGCCTACCCCAGCCTGGCTGGCTACCCGGCGGCTGACGTGAGCGGCCTGGTCACCGGAGTCACGCAGTACATTGACGACCCGAAGGTAACCACTCATGATGATCATTTTATCATCTAAATCCTACTTTTCATATGCAGCTAAGATACAATGAACGGTCTAAAATGGAGTGCACATGGAAGAGTTGCAGAACAACTTTTCTTTCTAGAGAAAGTTGTTCAGGATATCGTGCCTCCTATTATCATCATCAACAACCTGTCAGAGCTGGACTGTTAAGTATTAGGCCACCTCATTGTTTTCCTGCTATCCTCGCTATGTCATCGGATTATCTGATCTGCCGACTGATCTTTGACCTCCTCTTGGCAACCCCAGATATGACTACATCTTTCTTTTACATCCTTGTTCATTGTAGTTCTCCCCTCCAGCAACTAAACGAGCTGAAAGCGCTCGCGTCTGACATCCCAGTGATGTCGAGCGACCCACCCGAGCTGCAATACAACCTGAAGATAGCGCCGAACGGGAACTACGTCATACTTGTGGAGTACGTCACCCCGGTGAACAGCTCCGCGGTCAACAATCAGCTCGACCGCCCTTCCAATCAGACATATGACGTGGGGTCTTCGGGTCTTGTAAGTATTCAGGGATGTTTCTGGGCGGTAAATTGTCCGCATTTGGTCCTTAGTTGCACGAAACTAATTTGAAATTTTAGTATTTCCCATCAGAAACAAATGACACTCCTTGACCTTCAATTTCAAAATCGTTACGTGCAGGGTGAGGACATAAACATATCTCCATAGCTGATAGTACCTTCAATGGTACTTGCTAATGGTAACAATCCGGATCGTACCTGCTGCGTTGAGCAATGCCGCTAACTCCACTAACAAAACGAGCAGCTATCTCCCACATCCCATTTCGGATAATGCGTGACACTGTGTTTGTTTTCATTGGCGTCACTATGCTAGTATTTCATTTTTTTTTTATGAGCCTGTAATATCCCACTGCTGGGCAAAGGCCTCTCTCCCCCTCTTCCACTCCATTCGATCCTGAGCGGTCTCCTTCCACTCTTTATCCCATAGAGCCAACTTATCACTCCATCTCATCCTGGGTCGGCCACGCTTTCTCTTTGCATTTACTGGGAGCCATAGGGTATTTCATAGCAGACATAAAAATTACTGTTTCGACGGGCCCTAAAAATTATCTCTTTCGACCAGCAGTAAAATTACGTATTGAAACATTACATAAAGTCATGCCTTGTCCCATACGGTGGTAGAAGCACAATCGGCACTTTTAGCCTGTTATTCAACAATCTATTTTCCGTGGCAGGGTCTAGTCTAGCCCATATCGCCGCAGCTATGGAGTAGAAAACAGGTTGTTAACCAATATAACTTTCCGCAGATACTAGCTCGATTCGGTTCCGGCGACGGTCCGACGAAGGACGCGATTCTGAACTTCAACGAGTGCCCTTATACGTCCGCATGCCGCCAGGTCATGGTCGACGGGCTCTCGAAGATATTCGTCGCGAATGTGCATGACCCTAATAACGTGCTGTATTTGGAGGTAAGAGTTTGATTTAGAGCTATTTCTTTAACCCGCCACTGGTGACGTATATGTATGTGAGACCTAAACCTATCTATATATCCAAATTAATGGATAGTAGCAAAAGTTAGTTTGAAAATGTGCGTGAGACCGGGTTCACCAATGATGTAAGTCAAATTGACCAGCGGCGGGTTAGGATCAACGATACGCAATAGCTACTTCGAAGTTTGTCTGACGCTCAAAGTCAGCTATAAATAGCAGAATACCAAAGACATGGTTGTGGAGAGGACTGTAACAACAAGACGACGACCACGCATTATTTTATGATGAAGACGACCATAGCATAACTACCGAGATGTTTCATTACTTGGAATGACGCAAGTGAGCCTGAGTGTTTTACTAGCAATAAGCGCTTGCTTCTCACGCAGGTGATGCAGGTTCGAATCCAGGTGCTGACCATGTACCAATGAGATAATTCAATTGTCTTAAGTACCTTATCGGACGCCCCGTGTTTCGGATGGCACGTTAAGTTGTAGGTCCCGGCTACTATCACTACTTGGTAGCCAACCCGCACCGAGCCAGCTTGGTGGAATATAGCTCCATCTTACTCGGTCGTGTGCCCCTCGGTGGGGATATTAATGGGCTACATGAACTTCTACAGGGCGACACAGACACGCTGGTGGGCATCAAGTCGATCGTCGCCATACCGGAGGCGGAGTGGAACCTCGACTACATCACGCCGCGGCCATACTGCCTGCGGCGCGACGGGCAGTGCGCGCCCGCCGTCTTCTCAGCTGCTGTCGACTCCAAGAAGGTCAGTGGAAGCCGCCTACGCCTCAATTACTATCAGAACCGGATGTCGTCAACACTCACACTATCAAATCGTAAACTGCAAAGGTATCTTGAACATGATTGGCCGTAGCATTTTACTAAAAATGAGTTTATAAACCACTGCCATTTAATGTATTTTAAGCCTTATATCCGAGTGATACTGTTCACTTTACATTGAACATGTTTGTTGTTTACGACGTTCGGATACAAAACTAAAATATGCACACTACTTTCTGTCTTCTAGCGTCGAGTAGTGGAAGTAGTTTAGTCACTCGACCCTAGATGGCAGCATTGAGCGCGCGTGGAAAGAAAAATGAGAAATTTATTAAAATTATACTACTTACCGACGGTGGTACGAAATGCCACCATGCGTGATATTTTTGGTGCGGCTAGCATTTTGTCATTCCAAAATGGAGCTATAAGGCATCTCTACCGCTTTTTTCTATCACTCGATTTTGAGATTTGCACAACTTTACTGTCACGCACAAATCACTGAATGACGGACTACGGCAATTTATGGTCAACGACGCTTAATGAGGGCACACTCGCCACGCCTACTTGACAGTTCCACTGGGTTTTTTTTGTGTTCCGTGGTTTATCTAACTACTAACTGAAGTAACTGTCTCCCATGATACAGGTTTTTCCTACTTTGGTAGGCAGCCTATAGGGACCTTAAATATGTAAACCCTGTTATTTTGCACAATAAATTCTTCTTCTTATCATGAGCACGTGAAACTAAACTTGTCCATCGGCCACAAAATAAATTGACCCAGACATATTTTGATTAACAAAATTACGAGATTAAGATTGAAGATATTTATATATTTGGTTGTCTATTTCCTGCCTTTGAAATTATCCTGTTCATGTACCCATGTTTTCTTCAGTGAATAAACTTATGTCTATGTCTATGTCTACCTGATCCACGCCACTCGTTCCCCCAGGTGGAGCTAGAGTCGGGCGCCGGTGGCGACGCGGAGACGAAACTCGAGGGCATACTCGACAAGTCAACAGCCGTGGTGCACCTCGGCGCCTTGAACAACACCCTGACAGTCGACGGGAAGGTTGCCACCCCCGATGATTACATGTTCGTCGTGCACTACTACCAACCTGACCATCCGGGTAAGAAGCAATGAATACAAAGTCAAAGTATTTTTTTATTGACCATAAAATCATACAGATTGCCTAATCAAGGTCAATATAATATTAATATGTTTGTATACTACCGCCCGAAATTATCCTTATTTTAATTAATATTATATTGACGTTGACTAAGCAATCTGTATGATTTTATGGTCAATAAAAAAAAATGAACTATGAACTTTTGACCCGTTCGAAAGTTGTGGGCTTAGGGATGGAGCAAAGAAGGGCAAGAAACTCCCCCGCACCTCTTTTGAAATATGTAAGGCAGTTAAAAAAAACAATTTGATGTATTTCTACTTAAGTCTAAGGAAATACACCGAAGAGAGACGTACTGACTCAGTCCATCGCCCCTCTTTGGATTTCAGTGCGCCGAGAGGGTAAACACCAAGCAGTTTTGTCATCTAAATATTCTCTTATACTGTAATAAGACTTCTTTAATAGTTGTGACATGCTTCATAGAGTTTCATGTATTGGACACACGTCCCGCTACTGCCGCTACCGCCTGAAATTACGAATTTCTCTATGAAATATACTTCCTTAAAATTGTGTCATCCTAATTCGCTTACTTCAGCAGAATATCGTCATGTGTGCTTGGAAGCAAGGGTACGCCAGTAATTTTAGTATTTTGACACCCGCCATCATTTTTCCAGCGAGCACAGTCAATGTGGTGGTGGTGACGGACAGTCAGCAGTACGAAGGCACGCTCAAGGTGGAACACTGTCCCTCCAACTCTGGATGCCGCGCGTTGGTCCAAGCGCAGGGCGGTCTGAGGCGGTTCCCGGTCAATGAGAACTTCATTCTCATTTTTAAAGTAAGTTAAACGGCAGACTATGCTTGATAGTAGGTACGTCATGGTTTTTTTTACGTACCTACTATGTTCAAAGCCTAATTTGATCTTGATCCGGAATAGCTTACTTACGTCCCTTGTGTAAAAATCTACTATTACTATTAGAATAATATAATAGTATCTGTGCTATTACCATCTAAATAGCTTAAAATTAAAGAATTTGAGTTGAGTTGAGATTTGTAACCCTGAGTACAAAATCAATACTAACAAAAATACTTTCGAAAAAGACTGATCGAATTCAGGGAATTCGATGAAATTAACCTAAAGTTAGAAGTTGAGTAAACTTTTTGGTATATATGGCTTCTTTCGTGTATTGCCCAATGGTCCCGTTAGGACCTGCGCAATTGGAAATCACGTGGCGAATTTCACAAAACGTATGTACCGCTTTTAATAATAAATTGACTTCTGTCGACGCGCACGTGACTGAAGAGTAAAGAGGAAAGATTGACGTCCTAATAAATACCATGCCTTGGTTAAACCAATCATTGTGTTTCAGGACGATCTAGGGAAGGGTGTCTGGCTGGACTACTTGCTCGTTGTGGCCAGCCCTGACTACGTGGACAGTGTGTTGAGGGAGTGCAATGTGCTGGATTATACCCGGGAGTTCATCAGTAAATGCGCCATGAACCACTACCAGGTCAACGCGAATGACACAGGTATGTTGTGATATTATACAACGTGGAAATGAATTAACTATACAAGATGTAAATTAATTAACGCAAAATGAGAAACAACTTTGTTAGAGACATCATTCTGAGCAACTTTCATTATGAAACTGATTTGGTCAGAGCAACTTTACTTTTCATTGCCCAGTACATTTTGGCCTGAGTGGGTCAGCTGATTTGTATGGAGAAGTGAAAAATAAAGTTGCTCTGATCAAATCGGTTTCATATTGAAAGATGCTTAGAATTATGTCCCTAACAAAGTAGTTTCACATTTTGCGTTAATTAATTTACAACTTGTATAGTTTCTGAAATCTTCCTCATAAAAGCGGCAGTTAAAGCAACTATATTGGACTAGTCAGAGTGGAGTTTTGGCATTTCCCCTCGATTAACCATTCAAGACATTTCAAACTTTATGCTAAGAGTCATCGCTGTAAGCATAAAGTTGGCAATATCTTCGGTTGGGTGGTTCCGCAGTTTTAGAATGGGTTGTCTCTGTATTCCCGCAGTGGAGTAGTATGTGTGCGAATTTAACTGAGAATTGGCCATTCGTGTCGTTGCTGTATAATAATAAATCCCTAATCGCAGACCAGCGGAGCTCTTTAGCGATGACCATTGTTTCACCTGCCAGTATTTCTTCCTTTTCGTTATCTAATTTACATACTCCTTGGAACAATTGGGTACTAATGTGATCCAGAATTTTGTTGTGGCTAACTCAAAGCAGTAGGGCATCGTATGCTCCAAAGAGTGCTATTTGCCGTATTTGTATAAAAGAAGGCTGACTTCCAAATACCGCATTTTGAGCACTTCTGAATTATCAGCATATGCTACCGCGATCCATAAATTGAGCCCTAGCACTCGTAGCACCCGGGTTAGAAACAGAGTTTTATACAAATACAAATTACAAATACAAATTCGTTTATTTTGTCAAACAGAGTACAATAATTATAAAACTTACTAAATATGTGGGTAGGTACTTAAAATGTTTAATTGTAGTTACTGCGATCTCCGCACTAGGCTAACCTGTATCGCGGAGACCGTCACAAATCGAGTGCCATGAACATATCGATCGATCGTAAGCGGAAACGTGTTAGATTTATTATGTGTGGGATATGAGATGAGATAATGTATTATTATGTACTTAAACAAGCTAAAATATAAATAGCTGTGTCCTCACTTTTGCACAAAACCCGTGTTGTGCAAGCTTCGGGTGCAGATCAGCACTATCAATACCTACCATTGCAGGTTTCTGCCGCGACTCCGTATTCTCCATCACCGCGGAATACAACAGCGGTACTCTAGCCTGTCTGTGTGACGTCGAAGGCTCGCTAGACCTCGAATGCGAGACTTTCGGCGGCCAGTGCAGGTGCAAGCCCAACGTCATCGGCCGCACGTGCAGCGCCTGCCACACTGGCTACTATGGCTTCCCGAACTGCCAGCCGTGTGATTGTCCGTTGACGGCCATTTGTAATGACTATGGTGAGTCCATCACGGTTCTTATACTTCGACGTCGAGGGGTGAAAGTATTCATAAATCGTTCGAAAAAAGGGAAGTTAACTAAACTGAATGTCTGATAAACCTATGGAGTGCGTTTAGTAGTAAAACTGTAGAGTCAGGGTGAAAAGGATAGGGCGGTGACGAAAAAGTACAAAGTCAAGACATTAAACATGAATCTGTCGATATTTCTTGGCATATCGAGTGTTGCTGACTATTTAGCTGTAAATACATGTGATATGCAAACGCTGTTATTCCGTAAGAGGGGTAGGCAAGGACAGTAGGTACCGCAATATGAATTCCCAACTTATGCTCTATACGTGGTTGCACAAAAACAAAATACAGACACATAACAATCATTGGAGAGCTTATGTGTAACAAGAGATCTCTTTTCCAAGGCGAGTGCATCTGCCCCACGAACGTGGAGGGCGAGAACTGCGACCGCTGCAAGCCGTTCACGTTCAACTTCGACGTGCAGCGCGGTTGCGATAACTGCAACTGCAATCCGCTGGGCGTGCTCGGCAACCAGCTGCAGTGCGACGCCAACACCGGCAACTGCGAGTGAGTCATTCATTTGAAAATCGTCATCGTCATTTTCATTTTCATTGATAGATAAAGATAAAGATATTGTCGTTGTCATTGTCATCGTCGTCATCGTCGTCGTAGATAACGACGTTCCTGCTCCTTTGAGTATGGATTCACAAAATGTTCAAAACTCCCGAAAAACTCCCCTTGTTTTCGCACAAAGAAAAAGCACAAAAACTGAGATAGTAAACAGGCGTTGGATTTCATATGATCAACAAAGAGAAGAACACAAAATACCAACCGAAATTTCTACCCACAGCTGCAAAGAGAACGTGAAAGGGCGCATGTGTGACCATTGCGACCCCGGCCACTACGCGTTCCCTGAGTGCGAAGAGTGCAGCTGCGACCGCAGTGGCACCACCGAGGAGGTCTGCGACCAGGCGACCAGCCAGTGCTTCTGCAAGAAATACGTCAGGGGACAGGTAAGGCGACCGATCTGGCAACACTCACGAAACTCGTTGCGTGAAATAGAACACATGCGTGACGCGGGGTCTAATCCTTACGTGCGGGGCATCTGCTTGCGTGGAACATCATAGACTGGTTTTAGTCTTACGTTTATCGTAAGCGCTGAGACGAGGCTCCCTAAGTTGAATCGCAATAAAGGCTATGTTACCCTTTTGTGTACTATTTGCTGATGACATGAATCCTCCCTTCGTCTCTGACCGCGCTCTGTTTTGCAGGCCTGTGACGTATGCAAGGACGAGTACTTCAATCTCCAGGCATACAATCCCGACGGTTGCACCAAATGCTTCTGCTTTGGAAAGACCACGCGATGCTCCAGTGCCTACTTGTACTGGAACTACGTGAGTACAGTCGATTTGCAAATACAATATTAATAATTAATGCAGTGTCATCAGTGTTTCAATGAGGGCAGAGGCCTTGGCCTGAAGGTGGCGAACTTGGAGAGGCATAATAAGAAGAAGTAGAAATATAGTAGTTGACTGAAATATCCCAGAGAATAGACATAATGACCAGAAATCCATGATAGCATGCGCTAATACTCCCCTGGATACACTACTCCAGGGAACAGTCATATATTAATTTTTGGCACAAACTATCGTAATCAAACTATTTATCTTAGTCTAACCGTCTTTCACGGTTACACTGCTCGATTCTAACGCCGCTGTCAGCCCTGCTGTTTCACACTCGACTATTTCCCGTCACACAGATCACTGGCATGGCGGACTGGTACCTAGTGAACATCGAGCACAACCGCACACTGAACATATTCCCGCACACCGAACCGCCCAGCGCGCTCAACGAAACCGTCATAGGAGCCGACGTGTTGTCCGGAGACGGAGACACCAAGGTGGTTTATTTCGGCGCGCCGGAACAGTATTTGGGTAAGTAAAAGCATAACACGGGGTAATTTTTAGGGTTTCGTTATATCAGAAGGAGAAACCCTTATAGGATCACTCGTGCGTCTGTCCGTCCGTATGTCACAGGCAATTTACTCAGAACGTATTAGAGCGATGAAGTTGAAAATTGGTACACATATCAATATCTGTGACCCAAGGACAGTGGTGTATTGTGTGATTTGGGAGACCAAATGAGAAAAGTTAAAATTAAACATTCCAAAATATGCCGTGTGAAATATCAAATGAAAGGGCATGGCTTAAGGATCTGAAATATAATTTTATAATATTTTTAAAACTAATTTTGAAAAAGTTATGCTGTTATATGACCGATTTGCATGTCACCAAAACCTATAGGGTACTTACCGAAGTCCTAAAAATCTGAAATTTGGTGTGCAAGCACACATTTTCACCCATATCCCCAAAATATTCCGAAATCTGAAAATTTCACCCATTAGCGCCCAAAATCAGGGGTCCAAAGCTTGTATAAAAAAATTAAAAACAAAAAACGTGTGACATATCAAATGAAATCACATGGTGTAAGGATCTGAAATATATTTTTGTAATATTTTAAGACTAATTTTGAAAAAGTTGTGGTCAGTAATATGACCGATTCGCATGTCATCAAAACCTCTCGAAGTCCTAAAAATCTGAAATTTGGTTTGCAAGTACATTTTTGCACCCATATCCCATAAAAATTCCGAAATCTTCAACTTTAACCCCCTAACCCCCTAGGCGTGCAAAGTTTGTATGAAAAACTGAATTTTAGTGATATTTTGTTGGTGTTAGTCCTATTATTGTTGTACGAAACCTTCTCAACGCGTGTCCAACTCGCACTTGGCAGCTTATTTATATTCCGGGCGGCGGAACGGGACAGAGCTAGACAGCTGTTAACTCTGTATCATTCCGCAGCTCCGATTAACTTTTTATTAATAAGTGGGTCAGTGCCTCTCCTTCATCCTTACGGATTGAGAGAGGTACATTTGTGCCATATAGTATTCCATACTCAATTGTGTGTGGTAGGAGGCAATCCCATCGCCGCCGCAGCTTCCAGCACCATTTCGCAAGATACAGTCGTGCACAGGACCTTGAGGATAAATGTATAGGAAACCTGCTGCGGGTTGATGTGTGGAATAAGTATGATGATGATGATGACGAGCATACTAACATATGGACGTTCTGATGGCAATGGAGAACACCGTGAGGAATCGTTCTTATGTCCATAGCTGTGGTAATAGGTTAGGTAAGATCTAGGCATATCAAAAGCATCATACAAGCTAGCAAGCAAAAGGCATCTACAGTTTTGTACCTATTCAATACATCATAATTATAAATCCTAATTACCTCCTCTAGGCAAACGTCTGAACTCATACGGCGGTTTCCTCCGCTACGCCATCTTCTACACCTCTGGCGACACCGGCTTCGGGCACGCCATCGCCGCCGCTGACGTCATCATTGGAGGCTCCAATGGCTTCCTCCTCCACAACAGCATCGAACAGCCGCCCTCGCTGGTCGACTGGCACAACGAGGTCAGGATGTCGGAAGAGGAGTTCACAAACCTGGATGGCAGCGCGGTCACGAGGGACCAGTTTATGAACACCTTGGTGAATGTCACCGCGATATATATTCGGGCTACCTATTGGCACCAGGCTGTTACCACCAGGTACGTTTTTCGAGCTCTAGTTGATGGAAGTTAGGTGATGATTAATATTTTGCCGGCTGATGCTTATTTGTTTGTATGTTCTAAGCTGTGTTCATTTTAATCCGCTGACCGAATGGGTAATCTTTACAGTACTTGTCCTTCTCCAAACACCCAGAAGGTGTAATAAGGTCTTCTCCTTATTTATTTTCTCTTTTAGGGCGTTAAACTCTGGTCAACTTGGGCGGGGCTTTTATGCATTTCGCCTGCGCCTCTTATATGCATAGGTATTCCAATGATATTGTTATCTGCACAATCCCTAACCATCTCAACGTTCCCAGGCTAATCGACGTCACACTCGCGATCGGCATCGAAATGGGTGAAGAAGGCGACCAACTAGCGTCCTCTGTCGAGCAGTGCAACTGTCCGTCTCAGTACCAGGGTCTGTCGTGCGAGCAGTGCGCAGTGGGTCACTACCGACTGAGCACGGGCCCGCACGCAGGCCTCTGTGTGCCATGCCAGTGCAACGGACATGCCGATACCTGCGACGTGAATACTGGCGTCTGTCTGGTTGGTACCATGCTCTTGAATTCTTGATTTAAAGGCGACGTAGTGGTTTTGTGTCTTTCCATTGTCATCAATAACATCTTGTTGAGAAATCCCCTGGGCATTAGGCGTCTACACTTACACCGCTCTCTTAGATCGGTTCTCTACTGTCTTGACATTAGTCGCCACTACCTATAAAGCATGTTTCTAAATCAAATCCTCTATTTGCTATTTGCGCTACCATCCAACCGTTGTCGTCGTCTCTTCCGCCCACCTAATCCTAATTAATCCTTGGAAATACTTACCGACTTATCTCAAGTTTCATCCCTTCGGCGTCCACCTCTTGTTCCTAGCTAATAGTGATGTCAAAACACTCTTGCCTGCGGAGATGAACGCACCCGTTTGTTACAGAACTGCAAGCACGACACAATGGGCGACCACTGCGAGCAATGTATCCTGGGTTACCATGGCGACGCGACGCAGGGCCATCATTCCGACTGCCTGATCTGCGCCTGCCCTATGCCTTACCCTTCCAACAAGTGAGTGAGCTATAGGTCCATACGGTCCATATAGGCTGGAATGAAATGGTGTCCGCAAAATGACAGTTTCGCCGAAATACATCTCTATTTATTAAGTGCTTGATATAGCTCTCAGAGCTGTTGGCGATTTATTTATACGGGTATTAAACAGTGTAACAGACGTGTAGTTAGATTAACTGTCTATTATATGTAATATCCAAGAAGTATGTTGTTAGATTTAATCGAAAGTTGACAATGATTCCTCTTCTGGTAGTTCTTCTTTAGCATCATATCTAATTATTCGACGTACAGCGGAGCGACGACACCAGCCTTCTGACTCTATAATATCCACAGGTAGTAGAATAGTGGTGGAGAATGGCTCAATCTTACTCGTACCCTGGTAAAGGCATGTGCCCATCGGTGGGGACATTATTGGGCTAAATTAGCTTACTATTTACTAGTAGTAAACTAGTTTGTAAGTGTTGTATCCCTCCACAGCTTCGCCCTTGGCTGCGATCTCAGCGACAACGGGCTCCTGATCTCTTGCGACTGCATGCCCGGCTACGGAGGGCCGCGCTGCGAGTTCTGCGCGGCTGGCTACTACGGCAACCCTGAAGTCACTGGTAACTAACTCTACTTGGCTTATTTAACTACTAGCTCGTCCATTGGACGAAGACCCTGTTCTTTAACACTGCTTTCATGATCTTGTGAAGGCGGTGGCGCTGGGCAAGATGGAAGGCCTTTTGAGTCTATTTATTTCAATAGCACAAGTTGCAATGCAAACACAAAGAAACAGAGCTGAGTTGCATGCTGCTAGTGAATAGTAGCTCTAAAAAGTGGATAGAATAGAAGTGAGCTCTAAGTAGTCAGTAACAAACTCAGTGACCCGCCAATAAGATCAAAACAAAGTTATTAAATGTGACAACACGCAGTACGCAGCATAGTTCTGGACATGATTTTATCATCTGTCGATCCGATCCGATCTTTTGTTCTGCCTAAACAATTAATGGACAAAGGGTGTGAAAGGAGTGGTCGAGCACACTTATCTATTGTTAAAAACAACGTAATCTCAACCTGTGAGCCAGAGTTATTTTAACAATAGAAACGCACCATTTCAAGTTGTCAGGTAATCGTTTACCCAGGACAAAAAATCGCAATGTAGAGTACAGGAAGCCCCAATCATATGTCCCGATCTACACCTACATGGTATTCGAGTAGAATTTAACAATATACGATCCTCAGGCGACTACTGCAAGCCGTGCAACTGCTCCGGCAACATCATCGTGGAGGACCCGGGCGCCTGCGACAGCTACACCGGCGACTGTCTCAAGTGCGTCAACCACACCGCGGGCGCCGCCTGCAACCTTTGCGCGCCCGGCTTCTTCGGCGACGCGATCTTCTCCAAGAACTGTACTGGTAAGTGCAACATCTGTCCTGCGCCAGCTACACCGGCGACTGTCTCAAGTGCGTCAACCACACCGCGGGCGCCGCCTGCAACCTCTGCGCGCCCGGCTTCTTCGGCGACGCGATCTTCTCCAAGAACTGTATTGGTAAGTGCTATCTAGGGGATTCAGTCGCTCACGTCCGAAGAAATTATTTGGAACCCACAGCCCTTCACGTCCTCCCTGGGTAGTGCTAACGAGAGACAAATCATCATCATCATCATAATCATCAAATCATCTCAAGACATTATAATTTCCAGGTTCTCAAATGAGAACCTGACCACTAGACACTGGCAAGATTAACCTCAAAAGAGGTTAGGACGCCATTAATAAAAATAAGAAGAATAAGTGCTATCTTTTAGACTCGACATGAATAGAAGCTGGTTAGCTAAAAATAAAATAACTGTTTACGTGCTAATTCCACCTGTTCAGTCTGTCCCAGCTCCCAGGCCGGGAGTTGCGTAAGGAATCGCATGTCAATAGCGAGGGCGCAAACAGCCGTTTTTGGCATACCGTCGGCGCCGAGACGCGCCTTGCCGGCTGCAAACAACCCGTAATTTTGCGCCCTCCCTATTGCCACTGTCTTGCGATTCCGTTCGCGACTTATTACTGCCCAGTAGCTACTTTACACCTCTCTTCTTCGAGTAGCGTGCGTGTGCGACGAGTACGGCATGGACCGCTGCGACCCCGCGACGGGGCTCTGCCTGTGCCGGCCCGGCGTCGTCGGCGAGAAGTGCGACCGCTGCGAGACCGACCACTGGGGCCTGACCTCCGGGCAGGGCTGCACGCCGTGCGGCTGCCGGCTCGCCGCGGACTCCACGCAGTGCGACGATAACAACGGACAGTGCAGGTAAGGGTTTTGTGCGATCTTCTTCTTTCTGGTCGTTCCCTCATGGCAGGGAGCACTTATCCAGTGGAGAGCGCATAGATACATTTTCCTTTGAAAAACAACCCACCAATTTACGGGCGGCGGGGGACGAGGTAAGAGAGCTGTGATTGGTCAGCCGCTGCGAAACTGTCTGGCGGCCCGTAATCATACATAGGTTGCATACGTAGAATACAACTAATGTTTGACGAGCCGCATTCCCCTGCAGGCGCAGTTAATTGGATAATAGTCTTTGACCAATGACCAGTGATATCCAATTTGTTCTGTGGGGTGCATGTATTTGTGCGTGTAGAATTTCGATGACAAATAATTCACCAAGATAATTTTTTTTAAAGTGGCCAAGTGCGAGTCGGACTCGCCCATGAAGGGTTCCGTAGTATCATGTAATTATTAGACCTTAATATATTTTTTTCAGTTTTTGTATAAAAATCGTAAAGCGGTTCATAGCGGTTATAGTCCTAATAGTTTTGGAATAAAGTTGCTGTGACATACGGACGGATGGACGGACGGACGGACAGACAGACTTGACGAAACTTTAAGGGTTTCTTGTTTCTCTACGGAACCCTAAAAACCGACTTCATGACCTATCTTCGGCTACTTAAACCTGTCCGCGCGGGATGCGAATGCCGTCTATGAACACAATAATGAGCCTACGCAATGCTAGCCTAGATATACTCGTTTCTTAAACTACGTTGTACTCCACCGACCCGCACTAAGCCAGCGTGGCGGAGTATGGCTCAATCTTACTCGTTTCTTACAAATAGTTGCACATTACGACTCGGCAAATCTCGCGTGCCCTTAGAACGCTGTGCTTTCTGCTAGTCAATATCAATACAGTAAATAAATTTGCATGTTTAATTTGCAGATGTGCGAAGGGCGTCACGGGTCGACACTGCGACCAGTGTGCGGCCGGTTACTGGAACTACACCAAGGAGGGCTGCGATCGTAAGTCTAAAGATTCACTACGCTAAGAATCTTGGTTCGAGATCAAACCAGTTCGAAGGTGACCGCAACTGCATGGCATGTCACGTCACGTGAGTGCGTGAGCGAGTTATTACCAATAGGGTATTATTGCTTTTGTGGGAACTTTTTTGCAAAAAATTGATGCCGTGATAAATGAGTAGAAATTTTATTTCAATTTTGTGAAAACGATAAATGCCTTAAAATCATTAATTAATTTACGATAGTGTATTATCGCGCGGAAACGCTGGCTGTCATGATGTTTCGCTCGTGACGTCACTCCGTTAGTAAACACACTGCAAAGACCAAGTACTAATTTACGTCGATGGTACTATCGGAGTGACTGACACCAAGTCAGAATCAAAATGGCGAATGGTGTTTTAGTCAAATGACGAACTGAGTAGGCATTAATATCGACGGTTCTCGTTTAGCGTTTTGGGTATCTACCTCGGACATGCATTCTTAGATTTATTCTTACATGGGCCGTTGTTTTTTTGCGGATGCTTAACGGCCAATCCCAATAACCTATCTTCAATCCATAATCTGCAGATTTGAGATTGCTAGTGTCATTTTTGACATAAATCCCATAGCGCAACTGTCAAATGTGACGCGTAATCTGCAGATCACGGATTGGGATCGGCCGTAAGAGTGTCATGATCACCTGATACTCATGTCAACATCACTGTATAGTATAATATGTTTTGTGAATGACACAATGTGCACATTTTTAACCGACTTCCCAAAGGAGGAGGTTTACAATTCGTCCGTATGTTTGTTTTTTTTTTTTTTTTATGTCTACACCCCGATAGCGCCTAAACGGATGGACCGATTTGGAAAATTATTTTTTTGTTTGAAAGGGTTTACCTTCCCATTGGTCCCATTGACACCAGGTCAGGATCTGATGATGGGATCCTGGAGAAATCGAGGGAACTCTTCAAATATTATAGGCAGACCTATAGTGATTTTTGTGTTTTTCATAATACCTCGTGCAAATGCACATGGTAAGCATAATATTGTGATGCGGAACTGCTGATGAAGACCACATATGGCCACCAGATCTGCTCAATACTAGGTACAAATACAATGCATGGCTGACGGGCAGGCAACGCATAGCCTAAACCGGTGGACCTAGAGCCGTGAAACTTTGTACAGGGGTTCCTTACTAGCGTGGGGTAGCACTGATATGGGATTTGACAAAATTAATTCCCCAAGGGGGGGGGGGGGGATAAGGGGTTACAGTTTGTATTAAACTCGATCTAATCAAATAGGGTTTGTGGAAGTCGGTTTTTTCTAAAGTTTACTTTTTGTTTCAATTATCAGAGAGTGTCAAGATCACCTGATACTCATGTCAACGTCACTGTATATGTTTTGACAAAGACAGTAACAATCTGCACATTTGCAGACTGCAACTGCAACTCCGGCTATTCGGTCGGGTTCATGTGCAACGCGACGGGACAGTGCGAGTGTCTGCCGGGAGTCATCGGGGAGAAGTGCGACCGCTGTCCGGAGAGGTACGTATCTGGGCGCTACACAAATCATACCGTCACGCAGTTTCCCATACGGCAGAGGCACGTAGTCCCTGCACAGACATACAGTGTGCTTACGCCTTTTCCCTCGGGTAGGCAGATACTAAAAACAACCGCTTGCTACGATCCTGGCATAAATCTTAAAGTCTCTTCAAGATGCTTGCTGGTTATGGGTCCATGCAAAATGCTGAATAAACACATGAAGCTCCTTATACTTGATACCAGATAACTCTTCTAGCTCGGCTAGAGGTACCTACTTATACAAGGTGTAAATGAATTAACGCAAAATTAATTAACGAAAATTAATTAACGAAATACAATGTGTAAATGAATTAACGAAACTGCTTTGTTACGGACATCATTCTGAGCAACTTTCATTATGAAACCGATTTGATCACAGCAACTTTATTTTTCACTTCCCATTACATTTTGGCCTGAGTGGGTAAGCTGATTTGTATGGAGGAGTGTAAAATATAGTTTCTCTGATCAAATCGGTTTCATAATGAAAGTTGCACAGAATGATGTCCCTAATAAAGTAGTTTCTCATTTTGAGTTAATTTATTTAACTGGATCATAATGAATACTAAAGTGTAACTTTCATTTTGCGGGTTACACTTGGGGTGACTCAATGATAATATTATATATCTGTGCTCAAAGTGATCTTGCTTCACTGATCAGTTTCTTTCTTATCAGTAGCTCCAGGTGCAGGCGGCCTAACCTAAATATTTGTTAACCATTGCCACAGATGGGTGCTGCTCCCCAACGAGGGTTGCCAGGAGTGCGACTCTTGCACGGACGCTCTCATCATCAGCGTGGACACATTGCGCGATCAGTTGGCCAACGAAACACGGGACTTTACGGTAAGTGACGTCAAATATTACGGTAGTGGTAAAAACCCAGTCATACTGACTGAGCTATCAAGTAATGTTATTTTAGGTTTTGATGATACGATTGTGATTTAATTTTTTTGAACGCCGGGTACCAAAATACACACAAATATTTTAATGACAACTATAACGCCTTCGGCACATTAACCTGCTACCGAACCTGTGGTATGCCTTAGTCTTTAGGAAGTCATTTGTTTGTTGCATCCATGATTTAAGCCCATTGACTTCTATTAAAAACCCAACTAAAAGAACTAAACAATCTTACTAAAAGAGCTGACTCTTCTCAGGATAAAGCGGATTCGTTCTTCACAAGACAACGCCTCAACTACATCTCGAACCAGACCACCGTGCTCCGGCCCAAGGTCGCTGACCTCAAGAACGTGGACCTGGATGACGTCACGAATGCAGTGCAGGGTGTCGAGGGTCACGCTAAGACGCTGCTGAGATCTGTGAGTAACCTCCATAATATACATGGCAATACGTTCAAAAATTGAAATATCGCGCCCTAAAGAGTATAAAACCTAAATCCCACAAGGCTTGGTTAGTGTGACCAGTCTAGGAGTGCGATAGAAAATGCAACAGCGAATTCCTACTGCAACAAAATTGTATTTAACTCCTGTTTTTTTAAGTTCAAAAGAAAAAGATATAATTACAATACAATATGTACAAGAAGTTAACCTAACTTACGACTACAAAAATTAAATAAAAAATATCCCTGAGGTCACCGCCGCCGTCGAGCGGCAGGGTGCCCAACATGCTGCCACTAATCGCCAGGCTAATGCGCTGGGCGAGGTAGGTGCCAGCTCTAGAATCACCCGACGCTTCGACGAGTCTCTTTTCAATCTTGGATTATTTAATTTTCCAGGCGGAATTCGCAGCAACAGACAGTGACAAGCAGATTGCTCGCGCCGGCATACTGGCCAGCACGTCCCAGGAAGTGCTCAACTCTGTGCGGCTGAACACCCAAAAAGCACGAGACCTGGTCGGTCATGTTGGTGACCTGGCAACGGGGCTTGAACTCAGCCAACAGCCCAAGGTGGACTCTGCTCTTGAAGAGGCGAGGCAGATCAAGAGCGATATTGCTGGTAAGTTTTGGGGTATGATTCTCACGCATTCTGTGTACGGATTTCGAGTGGTTTTGTATGGGAATCACTCGATATAGGTGTCGATATCCGTATATCGAATGCGCGTGAATCTTAACATTATCGTCATCGTCATTAGCCTGTCAGAAGGCACAGTGATCTTCTTCTTCTTTTTCTTCTTCAACATGTTCTTGTCTACTGCTGGAGTAAAGGCCTAAACAAAAACATAATTGACAACCCATGGTGAGGAAATCTTGATATTCCCATAGTGCAGTGCAGTGATGTGCTAATTACCTGACACGCAAACCAAAACTAATTGGCTAAAAACCCCTGGTGAATAAGAAGAAGACGCAACTGTAGGGTGATTGACCCCTGTATTTCCATACAGTATGGAAATAGTTGTAACACTATGTGATAAATATTTTGAGGGTCGTAACGTAACATATGCCCATAGATATATAAGTAATAGTAGTGGCAGTGATAGTCGAGCGTATCAAAAATTGGTTCGTGTGATTTCCAGACAAGAGCATGGAACCCAAGAAAGTGCTGGCGATCGCATCTCTGACGAACGCCACAGAGCAGCAAGAAGCCATGGGACTGTTTGTGCAACCAGTCACGTTGCAGAGTAAGGTAAGCGCTTTTTCAACTTTAAAGGACGGTTTATACACTTTAACCGGTTTACGATTTATCGTTTAATTTGGTGATGAGAAGAGACCGTCTTTACCGTCAAGAAAACTAGTCCTGAAAACGATTTCGAATGTGACTGGATTTGATGCGGTCGAGGTTTGCGAAGGTCGCTCGTAGCGACGGTCTGTGTTGAACGTTTGTACAAGCGACTGAATGCTAATCAGGCTACATTGAACCTATGTTTCAGAAATTCAAAGAGCTGGTGAGCAAGAACCATCAGTTGAAGGACAAGCTGAAAGACATGAAGAACTTTACTGAGCAGGCACAGGACACAGTAACCGCCGCGCAAAAACTCAACGCAAATAACAAGTAATTATTATTACCTCTTTTCCTTCTTTTAATTATGAGCCGCTCGGACAATGCGCTTGCGAGGCCTGTAATTATTGACCGAGCGAGCGAAGCGAGCGAAGCGAGCGAAGCGTCTCCGTTTCAGGTTTGGGCAAAAATGCTTTCGTATGTCCGGTTGTTCTCCTCTACAGGTCGCATTTATGAACCGATTCTCGTGAAATTTTGTGAGCAGGTTGGAAAAATAAATAGAATTTTTTACTCGAGCCAGTTTTTAGATTTTTTTCAAAATGGCGGAGATATGGGGTTTTAAAATGTAAAAAAATCGCTACAACCCAAACGGCTCAATGGATATTAACAAATGAGGTGTCGTTGGATTCGTAAAGACCATGAGAGTGAAACAGATGAGCGAGCGAAGCGAGCGAAGCGTCTCTGTTTCAGGTTTGGGCAAAAATGCTTTTGTATGTCCGGTTGTTCTCCTCTACAGGTCGCATTTATGAACCGATTCTCGTGAAATTTTGTGAGCAGGTTGAAAAAATAAATAGAATTTTTTACTCGAGCCAGTTTTTAGATTTTTTTCAAAATGGCGGAGATATGGGGTTTTAAAATGTAAAAAAATCGCTACAACCCAAACGGCTCGATGGATATTAACAAATGAGGTGTCGTTGGATTTGTAAAGACTATGAGAGTGAAACAGATTATATAATTTTAGTAAAAAGTCAATAGGTTGTATAAAAGATCGCGAAATGTAGTTTACAAAGTTATTGGTGCGGCTACTTTCATACTGCATGTACGTAACCAGGTACATTCATAAGTTTGTATGTGTTTTTGAAAGAAAATTATTTGGGTTATTTTTTTTATGTGTGTTAGCAGTTCAGCTTTCCCACCGACATACTCGCGAGGTCTACAGCTCACAGAGCTACTAGTCTAAAGTAACCAAACGATTTATTTTATTTTATTTTATTTATTTCAGGTCTGCCAACAGATAAAACATGTTTTCTTAATATAATTCTTAACAATTTACAATTTAGATGTTTGTCTACTTAAAGGCGAACACAGCCCGCTTATAAAATATATATATATATAACATTAAGTAATTACATAATAACAGATAATTAGTCGCATGGCAAATTAAGTAGGTATACATTTATTTATTTGAATTAGATAAAGTATCATTAAAATTAAAGAGGGGTTAATTTTTAGGAATTTACTACTTGCAAAGAATACCGATGACATCTCAATAATTTGGTAGTATATTCTGGATCTTTTCAATGTCGTCTTGTATCGGATTACATTTAATTTCTTCTGACTCAGATCCCGATCCTCTCCTCAGGGCCTCCAAATTCGGCACCAAAGTGAACTCAGTCTCGGAACAGAACAAGCAGGCTCTGGAAGACCTGGTGGACTCGGCTTACGCAATCACCAATGCCACTTCTTTCTACCTGAAGGCACAGAATATTTTAAAGAATGCTTCTAACGCTCTTGAAGGCAGTAACGAAGCTAATTTGGAAATGGAAGGACGGATCGCAAAGTTGGCTGAAGACATTCCTGAATTGAAGAACTTGGCTGACCAGTCCCAGCATCATGGTAGCTTGCTTGGAGAAAGGGTGAGTTGGTTTGATTCTTATTTTTAACTTTACCAAGTAACCTTTATCTTCTTAGCAAACACCGAGTGTACTCTATTCATGACCGTTTCTAGCAGCAGATCATAGTCAAGCTAATAGACCTGTATAAACGACAAGATCATGTTAATTATTGGTTTACTAAATGCCTGATTTCACCAACAGTTATGGTTACTTAGCTAATTTTCTTAGCTGTATAGTGATTGTATCGGAAGCTGGCCTCTTAAATTGCTGGCCCTTGTAGCCTAGATGACCATTAAACTTAGATCAAAATGAAACAAACCGCCAGGAGGCCCCTGAGTATCCCCTAAGAGATTGGTAACATCGGCCATACTGCTTAAATGCACTCAGAAAGTTGAACTTACACCTGTCTCCCCAGGCGGAGAGTCTCAGAGCCCTGGCCGAGCGCGAGAACAACAACACACGCACACAACACGCGTACAGCGCGGCCTCGGCCTATTCGGACATCGTGCAAGAGATTGCGGAGGCGAGGCTAGCCGCCAACCTGGCGAAGGAATCGCTGCAGAATGTTACGGCGGTGGTGAGTATCCATTGTACGGAGCACAGCCGGCCCGACACGGACGAAGGAGGCCGCAGAGCGCACGAAATTGGGGAGGTATGTGTCCAGCAGTGGACGCGAAAATGCCGAAGAAAAAGAAGAGTATCCATTATGATCTTACATCTTTGTAAACACATCTTTTGTTGTTATTTTTATATTATCAGTTTAGCTATATCAAATCTGTCATCTCAAGGACTTGAGATAGCTCTCAGAGCTTCACTCATACATAACTCCATTGATCAAGCACATATTTGTATTAGAAAACCTGGATTCGATTGGCATAGAACCGGATAAGTTGTCACAAAACGGAATACCCAGTGGGCGCAAATAAGCTGCCGCTAACGATGATGTTTGAATTGTAACTTTGCATCACAGAACGCGGTTCTAAAGGAGCGTGTGGGGCCCGCCACGGAGCGGTCGTTTGCCGGCCGGGAGCGAGCGGCCGCCGCACTCAACCTCGCCGAGGGACGGCTAAGGCCGAACCTCACGCGGGCGGAGAAAGCTCTCGAGGACGCTCGGAACATGCTCGACTCGGCTGACGCGGAGGCTATCAGGCAGTGAGTGACACTGTACACTTTGTATTCATTTGGGACCAGACTACTTGCGCCAAACACTCTGCACGCCGCGTTCGGCAAGCCAAAAGATAAATAAACGGTCAAGTGCGAGTAGGACTCGCGCACCACGGGTTCCGATAGCAGTTGGAGAGTGTAACATGTTTAATTAGGTTTCCACATCAAAAACTAAAGTATTATGTCATCCATGTAAACCAAATTAAATATTTTTGTGGAAATACAGAAGTTTGCAGTTTTCAGATATTTCCCTTTACTTGTGATAAGGCCTTGCTTTGTGCCAAATTTTATGATTGTAGGTCTACGGGAAGTACCCTATAAATTTCAGCTTGATACGTCATGCGTTCTTGATATAAAGACTGTCAGACAGACAGACAGACGGACGGACGGACGGATAGACGGACGGATGGACGGACAAAAGTGATCCTATAAGGGTTCCTTTTTTTCAGTTATGGACCGGAACCCTATAAATTTATGTAATAATTCTATTACTTTTTTCATTCCAAGTTGTCTCTTTGTTGGCGATATTCGTGCAATTTTGGTCCAGACGAACTTGCCATGTGCATCAGAATGAAATGAAATATTAATAAAGTGTAATCGCGCCCGCAGACAGTTAGTCCCGATCGCACCGTCCTCCCTCGAGGACGAGATCGACAAGGCCGGCCGAGTGAACGCCAAAGTGAAAGAGACACTGGACACGATGTCGGAACTGGGCAGCCAACTGGCCAATAGCAAGGAGTTCGCACTGTCGCTGCCCAAGGTCGCTGACGACACGCAGAAAATGAGCTCCAACGTTCGCTCCTACTGTGAGTATCGTCTTTGGCCCCACCACTGGGATACAGTGTAGTTAGTTACTTCTCATATGAAAAATTGTATAAGTCGTTAAATTGAAGAAAGGGACTGGCAATGACTGTGCTACTATTTGCATCTCGCTCAGAACTAAGACCGTGTGCCGCTTCGCTTAAATTATTTTATATACCTGCGACCACTTAAGTGATACTTATACCTCTTCTTCTTCGGGTGCCATCTCCTATCTGATTTTGGTGATCATTACAGCAATCTGCTCACGGGATACTGGGGCCAGGAGATACCTCACGTAACCAAGTAACCATAGTAATGGAGAAAGGTGTTTAAGTGGTCGTAGTTTACATAAATAGCATTTTTATCTGAATGTCCTTCCCATATCAGTGCAAAACATGGCGGAACGCAGACAGCAGATCCTAGCCACCTACCAGACGGTGAAGACTCAGCAGGAGGAGCTAGAGCGCCTGCGCAAGGACGCCGACGGACGCCTGCAGCAGGTCAAGGACCTCATCGAACAGGTAACACGTGGCTATAGCGAGGGCTCACAATAGGCTTGTGGCCAAGGTAATCCAATAAATCTAGGAACAAGTCTTTTCCAGCAGATATATTTTATAAAGTCAATTTTGTGCAAAAAAAGACAGCATTTGATGGCACTTTTACATGACGTCATTCTGTTACTATTTCATAGAACTCAGGAACAAAAGTTCCGTTTTGACAGTTCATAAAAAGTATCTATTCTGACTTGACAGGCACAAGCCCTGTTCCGGTTTTGGCTTGTCGGCCGCGAAAAACAAACCGGCATTTCGCGCTCTCGCGATAGGAATGCGATTCCTTTGCAGAATCTGAGCCCTAAATCTGTGCAGAATTCAATTCCCTCACTACCTACTCATTTTAGGCTTCAACGCAAAAATAAAGGCTTTTTGTGTGTAGTCTTTAGTATTGTAGCTCAGAATCGGCGGTCTGGAGGTGACTTGATAGATAAAAAAAAAAAACAAAAAAAAAACAGGTCTTGGATGTCTAAATGTTTGTGATGTCGCTGTTTCTGGTTCTCCACCAGGACACAGGGTGCCAGAAGCAATGTATGTGCCTGTATGTAAACGCTTGTGTTTGTGCTGACTTATGTATGTATTCCAGGCCCGTCAAGTGGCGAATCACATCCAAGTGGGCGTGACATTCAACAGCAGCTCGATCCTGCAGCCGCGCCTGCCGGACACGGTGGACGAGATGTCCACGTCGACGCACGTGTCCACCTACTTCCGGACCAAGGAGAAGAACGGACTCATCCTGTATCTCGGCAACCCGAAGGACACGAACCTGAGGAGGACCAAATCGGTGAGTTCAGAGTGTTGGACCGAAGCGGAATTTCAGACAAGGAAATCTTGCCCTGACCTCACCTGCGCTTACGCCTGTGGCAGGGGCGATCTAGGGTGTAAAACTGTGTTAAACTGGAGCCGCCTGCTGTGTGTGTAACACCACTCCAAGCGCACACAGAAAGCGGCTCCAGTTTCATTTCATACACCTTTTCATCCTAGATTGCCTCTGCGGTAATATTTAATTTACTCTAGTACTGCTTTACACATACAGATTCAACAGGATATTTATTGCCAAACAAGAGAAGATATAGTAGGTTTTTTGTAACATGGCAATGGCGGTCATTGCCCCGCGAGCCAAAATGTATGTGATTTGACGTTTACCGCCACTGGTGCCGCGGCGTCGGTGGCAGCAAACGTCGTAAAAAAATCTCACTATAGCAGATGTCGCTGTTTTTGGAAATACTAAAAGGACATTATAATATGTGTGTTAAAGTATTGCTAAGCCACATCCATAACTTGCTGAAGTTGTTTGAAGCTCATACTTGTGTAGTACAAAGGCAGCCAGCTTAGGCTATGACATTAGACACCGGCGATGTGCTAACCCTATGTCACGCAAACTGCCGAATTTAAATATTATCTAAACGTGGCATGTGCCTCTCCCACCCGTATGCGATTCTTCTTCTTCTTTTTTATCGGTCCCTCAATGCTGATAATCGTGACCGCATGCTCTCCATTGCTGACGGTTATGCGTAGTAGGGTACGCGTTGTGTAGCGTATCTCCTGTTGCTCTCTCCCTCTCCCTCTCCCTCTGGCGTCTGTATGCGATAAGGCTTGTTAAATGTGTTGTCCTCACAGGACGACTTCATGGTAGTAGAGCTGCAGAACGGCTACCTCCACCTGGTGATGGACATCGGCGACGGCGCGTCGTCCGGCCGCGGGCCCGCGCGCATCGGCAGTGACGTGTTCGTGGCCGACGACCGCTGGTACCAGGTCATCGTCGACCGGTGAGCACTACACACGATACATTCTTACATCGATCTTTTCGCCAGGGTATACGCGCCAGTCGGTCTTTGTCACATGGTTGTCGCTCGGCTCTCGGTGCGCGGGCTAGCCGCGTGAAAACAAAGACGCCGAAAACAACTGAGTGCAATTCGCAACCCTGCGTGATCGGCATCGTGTCAGCGGTGTCTAATGGAATATGAACGCTCGTGTCATATGATAAGTTTCCATTTCACATGCGAGCTTAGGCAGTAGCATAGACAAAAATTGTGTTTTGCACCTAAACTTGACTTTTGTTCGGGAGTGAACCTTCTGTACGTAGTACTATTAGTTATTCTGTGTTTTGGCTCGTGAGTGACGTTTAGGGACAACGCGACTAATGCAACAAACCTATCAAAAAGCGTTAGTTCCTGTCACCGCAAGCCAAAAGATCTTTGGAAAGCTTTAACTACATTTGACAACACTTCACTGAGCAAGTTCCTTCATTAATTTAGTGGTGTGTAGCGATGCTTGAGTTGGTGGAATAAAAACAAAGCCAGTTTGGCACGCCACTAGCATCGGCGGCAGGTCGTCTGTGTGGCAGCCGTTTGACCATACATTAAACAACAACTCGAAGATCGAGAGCTAAGAGTACTTTGGAAGCCACCCAGCCACTAATCTATTACTATTTACATCCCCAGAGTCGGTCGCAACGTCAAACTCTCCATTCGCGAAAGTGTCACCAACGGTTCCGACGTCGTTCACTCGAAAGAGGCGGTGCTGCCAGGCCACCACACGATCTTCAACCTGGACCGGCAGAAGTCGCGGCTGTACGTGGGCGGAGCGCCCTCTGACGCGCTGCCGAGGCTGCAGGGGGTCAGCTACCCGGCCTTCGACGGCAAGATCGAGGAGCTGATGATTGGAGACACGCCGGTCGGGCTCTGGAACTTTGTTAGCGCGGCGAACTTGAAGGGCGTTAATCAGAGGTTGGTGCTCTCTTGTTATCTGTTTTATACTATTTTAAATATATACGAAATATTTTCTAGGAGATATGAATAGGACTTGATCTAATGAGCCCAAACTCGATGGGTTTACAAGTTAGCATAAGAGGATTTCCTCTCCCACCTTGGAACTCCATATCGGACCAGCTCGATGGTACCATAAGACAAGCTGTGTCCGTAGGCAATATCCGACTCGCTATATCGTTCGTGGGCAACGCTCACTAAATGTCTGATTTGACATTGGAAAATGAAAATGCGTCACGTGATTGCATACTGCATAGGGGTTGATATCATCTGATACTGTAAACTTTTTTGGGATGTTGGAGCTTGTTTGAGCAATTCACTGAACATGCACATATTATCAAGTAATTTGTACTCTTTTTTCTTGGTATGTAGTCGTAAAACCCCTTCACCGACCCGCAATGAGCCAGCGTGGTGGAGTATGGCTCAATCTTACTCGTATCCGGGCCCTAGTCCTGTGCCCCTCGGTGGAGAAATTAACTAACTTTACTTTCCACTAGGGAAAACCTCACCAACGCACAATCCGAGCGTCCAGAGTACCGTTTCAACGGGCGCGGCCACGTCTCGATCGAAGGCCGCCAGTACTTACAGCCGGATACAAACAAAGTGCTGCTGTTCTTCAAGACTTACGCTCCGGATGGACTGATTTACCTGGTTGGGGACAGCACGCACTTCTTTGCTATTCAGATGCAGGACGGACATGTGTACTTGCAGGTAAATATTACTTTCATCATCCTTATTTCCGTTAGTTTCTGGCGTTTTGACGTATTTGCTCCTACAGTGCTACCATCTTATCTTTAGTATGAGCGATGGCGCCACCATCTACTCCAACTTCAACCCTACTGAACAGCATATACTAAAACAAATGACAGCGAAGTGGCGTTTTCAAAATGGCGCCAATAGTTTCCGCCTTGGCCGTTCTACGGATAAGATGGTGGCTCTATATGTCAATCGAATATTTTTGTGTTATGTGTATATCATCATTATAAGCCTTGAATCATAATTTCTGAAATGTTTACACAGTTTTGTTGTTGAGAATTAGAACCTACGATATTATTAAATTAAAAATCTTTCATACCGACAGGTCTCCCTCGGCAATCCCAACGACCTAATCATCATCGGCACCAAAAAAACCTACAACGACGGCAAATGGCACAAACTGGACGCAGCCAGAGCCCTCAAGAAGTGCTCCCTTCACCTCGACTTCGATCCGCCCGAGCGAAAAGAGTTCTTAAGCGGCGACGACTTCATAACCTCTTTAGACACCATGCACTTTGGAGGGAACAACAAAGGGATAATACAAGTCGCTGACAAAGGCTTCGATGGATGTCTCAGACAGATTAGTATAGGAAGGGATACGATAGATCTGTCGCAGAATCGGGAGTCTGTTGGTGTCGCCTATGGCTGTCAGGTGAGATTGTATTAATTTAAATCAGGAGTGTAAAAAGTGGAGCGAAAAAATTGAGGCTTGTTTTGTAACACTATGCTTTTAGAATATTTCCGGCCCGTGCTGCTCAGGGCTAGGCTCAGACATTTAGGGTTACATTTTTTATACTGACTTCATAGTTACACTTTTTTCCCGCCTTGGTCAGATAACAGCAAAACCGTTTCTTAGTAGGTCCCAGCATCACCCGGCACCCTCCAAATGTCATCCGTCTATCTTTAATCGTTCAGCCCCGGCGTTGATGACTCAGTCAGTTAGTCAGTCAGGACTCGTTCTTTTTAATTGATGATCATATTTTGTTTGTACAGTTCGCATCGCTAGTATCCCTCTCCGGCCAAGACAGCTACCTGCGCTACGTGGACGTCAGTACCGAGAACTTACAGCTCACGCTCAAGTTCAAGACTTCGCAGCCCGACGGACTGTTGTTCGTGTATCAGAGCAGGACGCAGACAGCCAACAACCAGGACAGCATCTCTCTGTCGCTGAAGAACGGTTAGTGGCTGTGAACCTTTATTCTTCCTCTTTTTATTAGGGTTGCGTACCCGAAGGGTGCCAAACGGGACCTTATTTGATAATGGTACGGAACCCTTCGTGCGCGAGTCCGACTCGCACGTGGCCGGTTTTTTTAATGACGTCCTTACCTATGGTGTGTTCAATTTTGCCAGTTTTAAGTGGTCAGGTTCTCTAAACCTGGAAATTAATGTCTTGATATGATTTGATGATGATGATTGATGTTTTGTCGCTCTTTAGCACTACCCGGGAAGGACGTGAAGGGCTGTAGGTTCCAAGTAATTCCTTCGGACGTGAGCAACTGCCTCCCCGGCTTGTATTCTTATTACATTGCCCTGCATTAGGGCCCTCGGTAGTCTTGGCCGCTAATATGGTTTACTTACGGCCGGTTTCTTCTGCTCAAATGTTACGATTAGGTATCAGAGCCTCGATCACGAATGTTTTCGTGAGCGTTAACGTTTTCGAGAACGCAGGAAGTTATATTTTATGTCATAAAGAATAAGAATCACTGTCATTTGACGTTTCGGTAGTTTTCTATCGAATCTTATTCGTGATTGGGCTTAGAGCAATTAACTTTAGGATTGACCAAACCAACGAGTTCAGCTTGCGTCCAATTTGACCCTTAAGTTCGTACACAACAACTGATCGCTAACGCGCACGCCACCGTGATCGCGAGCTGAACGCGTTGGTTTCGTCAAGCCTTTGGCCTCGACCAGAGTGAGGGCCCTGCGCTGTTGCTAAGGGTGCCAAATATCGAACATATGCCACCGCCGCCGCTTGCGTCCATTCTATACTGTAGTAACAAAGGCGGGTGTGGCCTTAGGTAGACCCAAGGCACCGCGCACTCACACGAGGTCTTTAAGACTCAAGCTACGCAATTGAAACTTGCAGGCAAGCTGGTGCTAATGTCGCAGCGGGAACAATTGGACACGGGTCTCGGCACGTACAACGACTCGCAGTGGCACGTGGTCACTGTCACGCACAGCGAACTAGCGCTGGGCATCGTCGTCGATGACTACGACCACTTCAGGTACTAACTATGCTCTGTTGTTAGGGTTCTGTACGCGATGGGAGCCAAACGGGACCCCATTACTAGCCTCCGCTGTCCGTCTGTCCGTCATCGTTCTACAGCACGAACCGTAATAGCTAGAGAGTGGAAATGTTTTACAGATTGTATTTCTATTGCCGCAATTGCGGTGTTGCTGCTTTGCTTCCCACGACCTAGGATACCCTAACCTAGTGTCAGAAGCTGTATTTATGCCTATCTAAATGTGTCGGGGTAACTTTCATTCTTTGGGGATGGGAACCTTTGGTATTGGTTGGGGGCTCCTCCTTCATTTAGAATCGCTTTATAGACGGAAAACGGGGGTGGCGTCCGAACCAGGCATCTATTGTCAGAAGCTGTATGTGCCTATGTGTAAGATGCATGTGAATACGTAAATGTTTATTATGTTAAATCGCCCAGCACGGACACGCCGCCAGCCCGGCTCAACATCCTCGAAGGCGTGCTGTTCCTCGGCGGTGTGCAGCCGGGCTACGTGCTCGGCGGGAAGGTCGGCACGCGCGCGCCGTTCGTCGGGTGCATCGCCGACGCCACCTTCAACGGCCGCGTGCTGAGTCTGCTGGCGCCGTACGCCAACCACAGCGTCACGTTCGGCCGGTGCGGCGATACTACCACGACGGGCGGCGTGTCGCCTGGTAAGTTCGAGCGGGCTACTCATGGTGGTGGTTAATATAACGTATAGCTGTTTAAAACAACACGCTATTTACTTGTAGCACGTCAATCAGATAGAGCTATGTTATAACGAAACGGGATGATGCCATGCTTGATGCGCTGCTAGCGCCAGCGCAGCCAACGGACTTTATATCATTACGTTAATAATAGCATTACGTTAAAAATAGCATAGCGTGTGATCGGTCGACCGGTAGCTCGCAACCGCGCTGGATTTCGCGCGCTTTCTCGTACTCGTTAGAACGTAACTCGTAAACGTTGACTCTCGTGTAAATGTAAATGTTTGTGTGATGAACGAACGATGTATTTTAGACTGTAACATAGCGCTTGCTAACGTTAAAACATTTGCAACGCCTACGACGCGTTCATTATACGTTATATTATTGCGGCTAAAATAGCATGCTGTAAAAATAAAAATAATCTCCATGTAGCATGTTATCAAAATATAGCCGTTATGACCACCATTAGCTACTCACACGCCTGCGGCAGGGGCGATCTAGGGTGTAAAGTGTGTTAAACTGGAGCCGCCTGCTGTGTGTGGGTACGCCACTCTAAGCGCACACAAGCAGCTCCAGTTTATCACTCTTTTTCACCATTAGTAGCTTGCATTAGTCAGTGTAGCAAGAGTACAAATAGTACAATACGGTATTTTATTTTCGTAGGTAGTCAAATAAATCAAGTAACATGTTTCAGATTGAAGCATTATGTATAAATGGCAATTTAAAAATTTATATATCTAGCCGTTGTATTTTTAAAAGCCCAATTTGTGTTTTTCACACGAGTGTTTAATGATGACGTCACTAGGTTAGTATTTCAAATAAATCACGAACTTTGTCGTTCGGGACACTGCGTGTACGAGTCGCCGATATTTTAATTGGAATACTTTTTCGATGCGTAATTTTTCCTGCTGCCTACACAGATCAGGTGCAATGGCCGACGCCGGTGAATCCGGACGTGCTGCCCACCGCCGCTGTGAATCCCGTCGAGGAGCCGGGCCCGGACGTCGATGGAGACGATGGTGAGGAAGCCTTCTCGAGAGAAAACTATACACCTTACACTGAAAAATAGCAGAAACTTTCTTACCCGATAGCAAAAGGGCTGAGGGAGGGGGATAATTTAGTCCAGTACGATGGAAACTCCCCATCGAACTAGGACCAAGACTAAAATGTTTATCTAAGTAAACGTCATCGGGTAATGGCCCGAGAAAGTCGTCGGTCATATTAATCAACTCCAACAGATTATTATTTTGAATTTTAGACATTAGTATTAGACGGTTTCAGCTCAATGCTTACACAACGAACAATAGTCTTGACCCATCCTTTATTTAAATGGTAGATATCATAGAAATCCCCATTATATTGTAAAGTGTTATATTTAAACGAGCGACAAAAAAAGTCTAACCGAACTTAACAGAAATACTAAGCGAGCGACAAAAATACTGACTCAGTAATTTGATCGGAGGTTTAGTTTTTTAGGGTACTGTACCCTATTACTAAGGCTCCGCTGTCCGTCTGACCGTCCGTCCGTCCGTCCGTCCGTCAATGGGTCCTAGAGCACGAACCGGAATAGCTAGAAAGTTGAAATTTTCACAGAATGTGTATATCTGTTGTCGCAACAACAACAAATACTGAAATACGAGAGATATTACATATTAAAGAGGGCCCCCATACAAAAGACTTGTTTTGATACACCCACGCATTTCAATTTGATGGTATATTTCGCGTCAACCCACATCGATGTGGTAGCTCAGCCGGTATGTTGTAGGCCCTCAATCCGTAGGTCGTGAGTTCAAATCACCGTGAGGGCATAATCTTTTTTAATTTTCTTTTCCTTTTTGTTTTATTATTTTGAGTGCTTAAGTTTTGTTGTACGATGGTACGGTTACCCTTCGTGTGCGATTCCGTCCGACCCGCACTTGACCGTTTTTTTAGATCGTTTTAAAATTCCCCTTTTGTAAATCAGATTCCGAAGAAGCGTCCCGCGGCCGCGGCGACAGCGACCCAGCGCCGCCCGCGCCGACGCCTGCGCCTGCGTCCGCGCCCCCCACCCCCACCCCCACCTCGCGGCGGCCCAAGCGCCCTCCGCCGAAGAAGGAAGAGGGTTGTGCGTTGGCGTACGACCCGCACTATGTCGTCGGCGACCCGGAGGAGGGCTATAGGTTTGGTGAGTATTGGTTTAACTAAAAGGTGCTCATCCCATACATATTAGAATTTAGCGACCCTTCGTTAAAAAGAGATGGCGTGAAGAATAAGATTTGTACTTTAAACGCCATGGTTTCAGATAAAATACTTCAGCTGGTCGGAAACATGAACTTAAAATAAGGCCAATTTCGGTTTTCACATGTATACAGTGATTCAGAAGTAGCACTCATCGGATCATTTTTTTGGGTCTGAGGTACAGTGGTAACACAAGTGCAGACTCCAACGTGTATACCTCTACTTAAACTCAGCTGTTGAACTTGTATGTCAATATGTCAATAAGAACAACCTTTCCTATATTCTGGCCGCTGAGAGAATGCGATGCTGACACATGATGCTATCTCATTTGTGGGAGCGAGATAGAGTGAAAAGTAGCGCGGGACAGACAGGGACATATACATTTGTCAGGATCGCATTCTCTCAGCGGACAGACATACATACTTACATAGACACAGACGAAAGCAAAATCGGCCGCCTATCTTGTCGAAATGGAGCCCTTCGCTCGGTTCGCTCGCTCGGTCAATAAGCATGGTCCCATTTTTTTAAAATAAGGAATCGGTCCAGTAGTTTGGTACAACATGAAAATGTCTGAAAAGTATAATGCCATACTTAACGTATTAACGGTAAACTATATAACGTATTGTTTCCTTTCTGTGACGTCCATATTGTGTAATATGTGTGGACTTAACAGCCAGAATAACAGATGTCGTAGGCTCATTTTCGTGTTATTAGACGACATATGCAACGCGAGCAAAGAGGATTGAGGTCTCAAAGAAGATTTTTTAAAGTTTTTAACTTTGTGAATTGTGGAAAGCCTGTTATCACAAAAAATAAATAAACGTCGTTTATCCTCAAAACAAACGTCAAATCCCTTATTTCTAAACAGGTGTTGAATGGGAGTTTTTTTTTTGTGGTAAGGCCCTAAATGTTGGTGTCCATGTCCCGTGCAGGCACCCGCAACGACAGCCGCATCGAGTACGCGCGGCTGCCGGGCCGCCAGCATGACGGCTTCGACCTCACCATCACCTTCCGCACCAACGACCAGCACGGCGGGCTGATGTTCTACGCGGCGGCCGAGAAGTCGCCCGGACAGTTCCTGGCGGTCTACATGAAGGACGGCAAGGTAAACAGGGCATGACTAAACCACCACCATTGTATCCAGGGAGCACTTATCCAGTGGAGAGCGCATAGATACATTTTCCTTTGAAACACAACTCACCAATGTACGGGCGGCGGGGGACGAGGTAAGAAAGCTGTGATTGGTCAGAAATGTCAGTGTCCCTTATGTAGAATGTCAAAAGGTTCATTTCATCTGAACTCGAACACTTTTCCACTCTGGTAATCATTCCTGCTTGAGCCCCCGATCGGATTCTTATCAGACGTTGTCTCTCGTGGCCAGCTGACCCTGGCGTACAACTGCGGCGCGGAGACCTACCGGGTCACCTCCGAGCGGCGCTACAACGGCATCGAGTGGCACACCGTCATGGTGATCCGCAACGAGGGGCGCGGCAAGTTGTCCGTTGACAACGAGAACGCGGGCGAGGCGCTGGGGAGTTGCGCGGCGCCGGCGGCTCTCGCGGCGCCGTTCTACTACGGCGGCCTGAGGCACTTCGCCAACCAGACCAGAGAGAACCTTCAGGTGAGGTTGATTGACGGCTCGAAGGACCATGCTGCGACATGTTTTCGTCTTTTCTAACACCCCAACATTGTTTTGCTTGTAGGCCACGCCACTAATCGGTTAGCAACTCAGGTGTTAAAAAACACGAAAAAATGTCGCAGCGGACACGGCCTCAGAACAGCAGCTTTTGACACTTTGCCTCTTTTTGTGGTAGTTTTGCTGGTTCCCGATCAATAGATTACAGGATGTCACCGCTTTAGTAATATTGGTAGTAAGAGTCTATTTGAAGATGTTGAGATACTCTCACTTCTCAAAGTGTCTATTGACACTTGTGCAACTAAAAATTACGGCGGTAAGTCAGCGATCGGTCACCCACACTTAAATAAAGTACATGATTGATGATGAAATCACAGATATGACATAGACGGAAGACACAGAACAGTCAGTCTTGTCGGTCCAGTGGGTATCGCTCAAAAAATTCATCCCACGGTGGTCAGAGGCACGAAACCTAACTTAATCTTTCTGTTCCGCAGGAGTTTTACCAGCCGTTTAAGGGCTGCCTGAAGGGCCTGAAGATGAACGACATGGTCGTCAGCGAGGTGATGAAGCGAGTCAACTCGCTGCAGTGCCTCGACAACGTTGACGACGGAGTCTACTTCGGACCCTCGGTCAACAACCGCACCAACTACTTGAGGGTAATTCGCACGGACCGTGCTTTCAGAAACGACTTCGTTAATTCCTTAACTTTGGCAGGTCGTCTTGCGTACACTGTACAGTCCATCAAAGATCATTTGGTGTGTGAGTGACATTTACAAAGGGGGGGAGGGCAGTTCTACACAACTTGATGCAACACACCCGTCTAAAAGCGTTAAAACGAAAGCCGTATGCAATGTTTTTCATTGTACTGTCACAAATTATACTCAAAGCTCCTTATTCTTCTGGGAAAGAGTCTTCTAACTTTAGAAATACAAGCAAAATTTGGTTGCCGTGCAACAAAGTGTTCGGTCTAGTTCAACGCGCCATAGCGTCACGTCTTCCATGCGTGGTGGCCAAGACACAACTGTGTCCACTTTTAGCCATTCAATACTCTATATTTAAGGTACCGTACCGGAAGGGTGCCAAACGGGACCCTATTACTAAGGCTCCGCTGTCCGTCTGTCCGTCCGTCCGTCCGTCCGTCAGGGGGTCCTAGAGCACGAACTGTAATAGCTAGAAAGTTGAAATTTTCACAAAATGTGTTTATCTGTTGCCGCATAACAACAAATACTGAAATACGAGAGATATTACTAATTAAAGGGGGTCCCCATACAACAGACTTGTTTTTAATTTTCTTTTTGTTTTATTGTTTTGAGTGCTTAAGTTGTGTTGTACGATGGTATGGTACCTACCCTCCGACTCGCACTTTACCGATTATTATAACTGGGCTAGAGTAATGAAGGTTTGCTAATTATGTTTTCCATCACCGTAAGAGCACCCGTCTAATGACATATCTTCACACTTCCTCACACCTTTGTCCATACGGCTGCCAGTGGCATAGCTAGTAACCGTCCAACGTCCACAAAAGACCCAAATCCTTGATTCTGTTATTTCATAGGTTTTCAACTTTATCTCGATGTGGGTGTTGAAAATATCGGGCTGTAGACTTTAGACGGACGGTTGTGCACTGGCGTCTTTCTATACCCTATCCAATATAACAGGCAACTTGACAGATGTCGATCTTAGCCTGTGAGTGAGGGGGCCTTGCTTATAAAAATCGGTTAATAAAAAAAACGATACACCCTTTAAACATTTGCGAATCTGAAAGATTTCTAACATTTTATTCTTGATTCTTCAGTTACCTTAAATATGGTTGAAAATTTAATAATAATATTAAGTGCATGTGATGCCGATGACAACTCTTCTGTTAGTTCAACTGAATAAACAAATTCGATTCTTTCCGATTACTTTGGTAATATCCCTAGTGTTTAGAAAGTTGATTTTATGAAGTTTTAGGTTAGCTGTAAGTTGCCTGTTATATTGGATAGGGGATAAGAGTTGGTTTTTTCCGTAGCTGCTGGAGGCCTTCAAGGTTGGCTTAGGGCTCACCGTGTCCATCGAGATCAAGCCTCGCAGCTCCCGCGGTCTGCTATTCAGCGCGCACGGCAAGAAGGACTTCATGATCATCGAGCTGATGGACAACGAGGTGGTGGTCAACGTCGAGAACGGGAAGGGGCCATTCCGTGCCGTGTACCGGCTGAGCGACAAGCACTCGCTGTGCGACGGGAAGTGGCACAAGATTCAAGGTGAGTTTGCGGGCCGGCACGAAGGTACGAGGCCATTGTATTGCCGTCTCAATATCCAAATCTTATCATAAACACGGACGAGGTACAGGCCTGCGAGCCATAAATACAGGTTATATATTATCCTAGTTATGGCAGCAGACACCACTATTTTTAAGCCTGATATGTACCATTTTTAGGGTTCCGTACCCGAAGGGTGCCAAACGGGACCCCATCACTAAGACTTCGCGGTCCGTCTGTCTGTTCAATCATATTTTTAAGTTCTAATAATGTATATCGTGCTGTGGACTCAGTAAAAAAAAAGAAAGAGGAGTTGTCCTTTATGTTCAAAGAAAACACTTCTGTATCGACTTTATTAGTTTACCAACGGTCCTCAGCCTCACTATGTCACTGGTATAGACCTCGTCTCTATTGTTAGCTCTATCCGCTGAACGTTGATATATAGGTGTCGTCATCTAAAAAGAACGCTAAACGCGCTGAGTGGTGGTAGGCGATTTGCGCCAGTGTGCCCATGCACGTAAAGACGCTATTGCCATGCGCCGCTCCTACGCCTGCATCGTTCTTTTTACGTGACGCGAGATGTACTAACGATGGCACGTCCTTCACAGCGGTCAAGTCGTACAACTTGGTGTCGGTCGGCGTGGATGGCATGTACTCGGGCGCCATCCGCGGACAGTCCGCCTCCACGGACACGCGCAGCGCGCTCTTCATCGGCGGACACGAGAGGAACCTCACCAAGGTACGTGGACATGCCCTTATGCCCTTATTGGGCCCTTTTAAACCACGAAAATGAATGGTAATATTTATTTATTTATTATTCAAATTAAATGGTTTAGCATTACAGACTAGTTCGTCCAATGCGCTAGACAAATACAATACTCATTAATTAATGGTATTCCATGATTAGTTATGCATTCCATTAGATATTTCAATACAATTCAATTCAATACAATTCAAATCAATACAATTAAATATAATTAAATACAATTCAATACAATTCAAAGAATTCAATACGATTCAATTCAATTCTAATACAATATTGTAGGAGAGTGGGAGACAGAGCTATACGCTATACTCATAAACAATTTATGACAAAGTCAAAAGACAGATGCGCTTGTAGAGTGTGTAGGGTGACCAACTGACCCTGAACCAAAATAGGACATACATTTTAATTTAAAAAAAATGTATCAAAAAAAAAAGATGACTTAGCGAGCTCTCATCTACAGGATAACATTCCTAACCAATAGGCAAATCTAAGGTTACTTTGTTGCTACAGGACCCCGCAGTCACCCTGTATATAGCTCCGTCCCTTACTTTCCCGCGATTTGACGCGAAACATTGCTACTATAAAACCGTCCATTGTGGCATGGAGGAGACCAGCCAACACTTTTTGGGAGAATGCGACATGTTCCTACTCAAACTTACAAAACCACCGTCTTATCGATAGAATGACCAAAGCGGAATCTACTGACGCCACTATGAAACCGTCATTTCGCTGTCAGTGTGTATGCATGGTGTATGCTGCTCAGGACTTGGAGTAGACGGTGGCGCCGTTGCTCATTCTCCAGATAAGATGGTGGCACTGTAATGGCCTATGCACACTGGGACGGCATGGCAAGGGATTTTATTTTTTTAGTATCCCTATAGAAATAAGACATACATTGATATGCTTTCAAATAATGCCGAAGCATCCCGCGGGAATTTTGAACCAATTTATGTCTTATTTCTATATCAATACGTTTGAATGTCCATTAGTAAAAATACCGTCCAGGTTTGCGTCGGCCTTAATATGGCAAACACTAGGGATGGAGCATATTAGGGTAGAAAACCTAGCAAACCTCAAACTCTCAGGGAGATTTGGAGAGGGAAATCGTCTTAGCAATAACCAGCGCTCCAAACACTGGGAATTGCGTGAAATAGTCACAATGGAGAACCGATTCTGAGAATGATATCCCAGAAGCAACGTAATACGTGTACACATTGTGTCTGTATATTTGAACGTGTATGGTTATAGTTATCGCGGGCTGGGTTTCCGCAACTCGACGACTGTAATTTGCGCCTATTTTGCGTGATGCGGGTTGGGGGCACTACTCCTGCCAACCCAGCTCCTGTAGGAAGTCTAGCAGACCCTTGACGTTGCCGAAGACTTCCTGGAGCGACCCCGGTGATCCGAGGTGTGTTGCCCGGTAGGTGGCCACACCAGAACATTCCAGTAGGACGAGGACGAGTGGCTGTCTCATCCATCTCCACGCAGGCTCTGCACAGAGGACTGTCTGTAATACCTAGGGTATATAAGTGTTTGTTTAGTAGATTTGAACGTGTGATGTTTACAGGTGCGCGGGGTGCAGTCCACCACCGGTTTCTCTGGCTGCATGCGCAACATCGTCATCAACGACGCGAACATAACCGTGCCGATACACTCCGCGCACGGAAACGTGCACGTCGGGATATGCCCGGCTGAGTGAACGAAACGAACGAGACGACTGATTGAAAACAACAGCCGGTTGATTCCAATTGTCTGTTGTGATGAATAGATTTAAGTGAAATGAGCGATTCGGGAAGACAAAAACACTAAACTAACAAATTTAAATCCGACGGCTCTTGCGCGGTGGCCACAGATTCTTCTAATTTACTAATTACAGAATTGACTAATTTACTTGCTTAGTTTAGTTTGTGCCGTCTCCTGAATCGCAGGCAATATCTGGTTCAATAAGGAATGACATATGGTTTGAATAGAAATACTTAACATGGTTGAATAGAAATATCATCCGGTTGTATATACCTAAATACCGACTGATTGAATTATTAGTATTACATACACGTATTCCGCAAGTCTATTCTTAATCTCTAACGATTTCTGTATTTACTAAAAAATCTACCAACGTAAGCATACCTAAAATAATATTTTTGCTGATACCAAAGAATACCTCTGCTTATAAAATCCGCTTGATGTTATCTGTATTTAGATCTGCACAGTCTAAAGCTGATCAAATAAAAAAAATAACCTGACGATCTAGCAGGACTTCTGCCGAGTACCCATTTGTTTTTGTTCATCACCTAATCATTTAAATACAGATGTTACCTTTCCGTGTAATTGCATTTAATAAAATATCAGTATATTTCCGTACAAAATATTTCATTTGCCTCCCTTATTCTCTTTATATAAAAGAATAAGTCCTGACTGATCAAAAAACCGGCGAAACGGCTACAGCTGGAAAGATTCTATTGATGGGAATATCTTCTTATTTTACTTAATTCGGACCCTAAGTGGGTCAAAAAGACCTCTAAAGTTTGTATGGAGAGTCACGGGGGAGTAATTTGATTATATGCTCTATTACTAGGCATGGGAGTCGAATTTTACTTTTGTTGTCATAAAAATCCCAGAGCTCAGGAAATTCTTTGGGGATGTGTTCTTAATTTGAACCGATTTTTTCGAATGTTTCTGTTACTGAGACTGACGACTAGGAACATAATGAGAACGTCACATGGTTAGAAGAAAGAACATTACATTCGAAATTTAAAATAACACGGTAAGCTAGGGGGGAATTCTCGCGCTATCTTGATATTGGTTATCATCTCCATGGTAGAAATATCCATTTGAGATACCGAATTTGTCTAACGAAAACAAAAAAAGCTATTCTCAGGACCTGCCTTACGACCAACGGAGACATCTCGACCCATTTTCGATCGAAATAAATATAAATAGAGATAGTTTTCGACGGAGTTATGCGGTATTGAAACCGATATCTCAACAATGGAGATGACCGCGCGCCGCGGTAGCGCGAGAATTGGGGGCCGGGACTGGTTGACTTTGATCACCATACAGGGTGTGTGGTGGTGAGGTGATATTTTAAAGGGGCTAGGTTATTTTGGGAAATGCAATTTGATATTTGAGAAAATCTTTATTTTTATCACATAGCTGCCGGTGATGGGCTGTCAGACAAATTGGAGTATTGAATCGCTGGCTAAAAGTGGGCAAAGTTGTGCCTCTGCCACCCCGTATGGGAAAACGTGTGACGCCATGTTATGTTATGTCTTTATTTTTACTTCTGCTTTGTGTTGCATTACGAGGAGATTAATGTGGTAATATCAAAAATACTATACCTACATTGTGGCAACACAAGCGTCACGCCTTTTCCCATACGGGGTGGCAGAGGCACCACTGTGCCCACTTTCAGCCAGTGATTCAATACTTCATTTTGCGTGACAGGGGGCTAGCCCATCGCTGCAGCTATGGAGTACCTAATGAAAGTTTCCTCACGATGATTTCCATCACCGTTAGAGTGTCCGTCTAACGTACTTAAGATTAATGAAATAATAACTTATCTCATTGGTACTGCGATTTGAACCTGCACCTCCTGCGACATATGGCAATATGGTCCAAAATTGAAAACTAAAATTCTGGGTATACAGGCAGGCATTTTCTATGAAGTGAAGGAATACATAACATAATAATATTACACCCTGTATGCCTTGTAATGAAAAGATTGGAAAGTCAAAGGAGGCCTCTTTTTCGTCTAATATTTTTGGATCATGTGTGGAACTCTTTGGAGGAGGAATGGATTGTCAGCCTCTTTGTATTGAAAATACCTATGTTACAAGGAGGTTTACTTTCACAATAATGTTTAGGGTTATTTTACTGGGGATGGATTACCCGAAGGCCAAATGCTGTCCGTCCCTCCGTGTGTCTGGAGGTTGTGATGTTCGTAATTTTTGATATGTAACGATTTTAGTGGGGATGGGGATAGATTCAAAGACCAACACGGCCTTTTTGAAAGGATTTTAGTAGGTGGTTGACTCGATTCTATGTGATAATGATAAATTGATTCGTACTCTCGACGTTTTCTGTTCTCTAATTGTGTACACTTTGCAAATTAATCGCAACCATATTAAAATGCGACCAAAAAGTGTAACTACGCAAACGTAGTTCCGGGCATAATGCTAGTTTATTTATATAAGAATTAGAATTAAGTAGACTCGACAAAATTTAACTTTGACGTATATGTATGTTATGTCTAGCCAAAAATCGCGTTTAAATCTGACCCAAAAAGCCGATGAAGCAAATTCAATCTGAATAACCTGGCCAGAAGTCATTGAGGCCGCTTAAACTGACAGAAGTTATATGCTGCTCCTCAACGAGCTGGGGCCATGAAGAAAATAAAATTACCTAGAAACGAAACGATTACGATATCCACTTTATAAAAAACTTGTTAAGTACCGCAATGTTACTCTACGGGAAGAGCGCCCTACTCATCCTAAAACACAGGGTTCACCCTTCTTTAGGGAGTAGTGTCTCACCCATTGTTATAATTATTATGTAATAACTATTACAAGTACCTACTGTACCTAATTTACCGAATAAAGCATTATTATTATTATTACTTAGAAAGCATTATTATTATTATTGGAGCGCCATCTGTAGGCTAAAGTGGCGTTAAGCTGCTTGATGCGTTGCGTTGCGTTGCGCAGTTTCAAGAGTCGGTTTTTCGGCATTATAAAATCAATACGGAATTTTGACCAGTAGAATTAAGCGCACAGTAAATACTAACACACAAAGTTCGGATGAGTCCTATTGAACTAAATTTTGAATGTAAAATGACATGAATCTGTCAAACAGGCTACCTAAACCTACATTGTACCTAAACTGTTATCGAATAGACCTATAACATAGGTTTATGTGTCTGTCTCTATGAAACTATGTATTTTTTGTGACGCCTGTTAGGGTTAGTTAGGGTTAGGGTTGCAAGTTACGTAATTTTAAGTTACGTTAAGCTACGTAACGGTCATTTATGTAGATTACCGTAAAATTACCGTCGAGATAATAATAATACAATGCTACTTATCCCATGCGGGGTGGCAGAGGCCCAACTGTGCCCACTTCCAGCCAGTGATTCAAACTTAATTTTTCGTGACGGGGGGCTAGCCCATCGCCGCTGCTATGGAGTAATAAAGGTTTCCTCACGATGTTTGAGTGTTTGAGATTTAAAATTTTGATTTATTTTACATCTCGCGCGCGTGTATGGAATTAGTGGTTTGGCTACTTGAGATATGCAAATACCTATACCATGAGCCAAATCGACGGTCAGAAGATGGCTCTAATTCAGCTCGTAAGATTTGACCAGTACAAAAATGACATAAATAAAAAGGTTTAATAAAATCTTGTAAAAACGATTTAACCTAATACATATAATCATAATATCATACTATCATGTAGTACGATAAGAGTTCTTATAAGTACCTAATACATTTTTAACCGAAAGCGTCACCGTATTTTACCGGCGTTATTTTACGGCTTTGCATCGCTTCGCCTGTCACTCACAAATATCTCGAGGAAATTCGGTCTATTATTTATGTAGTTATTTAGCTATAAGTATACCGCTCTGAGAGTTATCCCAGGCGCCTAAAAATTACAGACATCGTATGGTGAACCGTCTCAGTGCGACATAGCTGAGATACAAACAAGATAACAGAGAGCTGAGAGCGGTTTATTGTTAAACTGGTTGAGATTCCGTCTGTGCATTTCTTACTGTGCTTGTTGTTTTCACCATGGCTGGGCTTAAAAAATCAATACCTACACCATAGGGCTCCGGCATGACATCTGTTAGGGTCAAAGTTAACTAAACCACTAAACCTGTTAGTGAAAACTTTATCACGCTGCGTATAGGTGGCGGGGATTGAGTAGAAAGGCCGGTTGATAAAATGACTTTTCTAACCAGCTGCACTCTGCAGACATTTACATAACTTTTTAAACGCAGAGATATAATCAATATTGAGATTGTTCCTTTTACCTCGAGAAGTCGGCAGAGACTTTTACCTCGAGAATATTCCGAATTCGACGAAACTTAAGTACCTATGTTGTTTGTGACTACTCAGTAGTGCTACATCCAATTACACAACAACACTATACAACACACAATAGATCACCCCGTAGGCACACGTCGTCGCAAAGCTCAAGGCAATCTCACCACTACCCGCGCTAATAACTATTCCGGTGAGCGGACTACTGCCTATTTAATTCCGAGGCTAATAAACAGCTTACCCACAGATCTCAAACATTCAATAAATCATACTAACATAAAATTGAAACTTAATAAACTTACTTATTAAATTGAATCTATGGCGGTTGCGTAAGAGCGTCAAAGCTAATAATTGTCAAATAATTTTAGTGAGCCTGCCCTAAAGAATAGGCCCCAGTCACAGATTACTAAATAATTACTACCCCAGTGTATGAGTAAATCAAAGATGACAAAATTTCGCGTTGATAACAAAAATAAATACTAAAATTGGTCCAGTACTTTGAGTTTTATCGGTATCCAAAATACTCCCTCAATCCATAGAATGAACGGGTATGGCCCAAAACCTTTTGAATCTGGAAGATGTTCTGGAACATGCAATAGCGATGTAGTATACCGTCGTCGAAAAAGTTTCTATGCAGATGTGGCCTGGTAAATACAAGAATTCAGGAAACAGGACTATTTCTACTAATTAAATAAACTCAGTGTACTGCATCTATCTTCTTCCATGCGGATGAATAGCCCCATAAATTTATCCTCCTCCGCCAAACAGCCCCGCAAGCGCGAGGATTAAAAAATAAAAGTCGCATAATGGCGTCGAAACGTGTTTTTAATGTCCAAATTAAGGTGCAGCGAATGATAAAACTTTTTAAAGTGCAAATTTTCATTTTTCGCTGGTCCGCGGCGGTTTGCACACGGGGGAAATCATTGGCGGGGCTAAGACGCTTGGTGGGGCGGGCGGTGGGGGGGCGTTTACGGCGTTTTTGTGTAAAAATAGTCGTGTGTACCTTCGAGGCCCTAAACGCAGCGTCTAAGTGTGGGTGTGTGTAGCGCACGCATTGGCTATCGCACACATGGATACTGCATTCTTAACTGTAATGGGACCATGCTTTCCTCTGCCCGTCGGCCGGCCGACGACGACGCATCATTCTGTTGTTGATAAAGTAGACAGGTCCCTATTTCAAATACTAATGTGTTTAAATTTTGAAATATTAATTGAATGAAGATGACAGGCTGATTCCGTAGGCACCAATCAAAACTTAAATCTTCTGTGAAAGGAAGTGGGTAATCGCTCTTGATCCTCTCGTCTGGGTGGATCAGTTGGTGCCTCTATTAAACTCATTGTAGTTTAAATGGCGGACGCTGTCTGTTGGCATGATTCCCAGGTGATACGAGTATCTATACCTACCTGTCTCTCCATACAAATGACCTGCACACTCTTCCTTGTGCCTACCGAGCCTCCAAGATGGTCACCCTACTCGGTCTCTATGCAAACTCGTAGTCCCCAGTGTGTTACAATTTATGGTGAACATTTCACTGAATTCTTCTTTGTTTTTTTCACAAGGCACCTCCTGCATTCTCACTCGAGTGCTGCCAGCACTTATATTTGTACCTACTCATGCATTATTTACCCGCAATTGTAGGTTTTTTACAGTCCTTGTCTGCGTGATGCTCGATGAGATCTGAAAATGAGAAAAAAACGCAGCACAAATGTTAGCAAAAGAATGTTGAAATAACTTTCGCTACTGCAGAATTTTGGACATCATTTCACTAAGGAATGGAGGTTGGAAACAGTTAACAATTTCGAAAAGAAATGTCCCAACCATTAGATAGATAATGGACCACTGATAGATAATTTGGACAACTGATAGATAATGGACCACTGACAGGATGCAATAAGCGAATGGTCGCGTTATCGATAAAACTAAAACAAAATAGGTACTGTGATAGCAAGTATTAAGTATAACTCACCAAGTAAAAAACTTCTTCAAGATCTGCTCACTCCCACTCGGTATCCAAACAAATGTCGTCTATATACACGAAAACGAGCCTAAGAACTCTTTCTGCTGACAGTGAAGTCCACACGTATTACACAATACGAAAACGAATACATATACGATCCTAGCAGCCCAAATTTATAATAGTCACGGAAAGGCAAAGCTACGATATTTTGTTTACCTGAATCACATATATTATAATACTATACTAGCCTGGATGAATAATTGTCAATCCATGTAAATACAAACACGTTTCACAATTTTTTCATGTAGAATCCTAGTACTGGTAACTCTTTATCTGTGCTAATTGAACGATTTCTGATTTTAAACAAAGAAATCGGTTCATAAATAATACTTAGTACCTACCATAGAGTAACTTATACATCTATGTACCTACCAGTTTCGAGGTAAAAAATATGCTTCAATTTCAATCCGAATATAGTTAAAATGATATGGTATTCATTGTTGCGTGCCCCACAAAGCGAAACAAATAATTATACCTACGGCCGAAAAACAAATCTGTAACAACAAAATTAGCGGCTCCGGCGAGAGAGCGCAACTTCCGGTGAATTACGCTTCCTGCCCTGAATAACTGCTGGAAAAACGCCCCAACTTGACCATTGCTGGTTGGCCTCTTCAGTCCGCACGGTTTGGAGTCGCTGACGATCTTTATGACAACATTTTTAGAACGGCAGTTATCTCCCAGTTTCTGAAAGAGAACAAGTTGTCACGGCTAATTTTCCTTTCGGAAACTGGGCGAAGTTGTTTAAACTTCGACTTCGATGGCGTATTCATGAGTTAAGGTCAAGCATTCCATTTGTGGAGGGGACATATCACATCACAAGCCAGAAGTGAAACCCCGGCCGAGGAGCAAAATCCTTGGATCTTGGATGTTATGAATGTGTGTGTGTGATGTAACTTCTCGTTCCCACGATATAGATTCTAACCAACCCGCCCCGTTACCCGAAGTTGTTGTTGTTCAATGTTTCAGTAAAAAAATATCGGTTTAATGACTGTGTACGGCGGTAAGAGGGCTTGACAGCACGATTCAGAGGTTTCGTGTCGTCACCCGTCCGTAAGAGATATTCAATACCACGGGCTGGTGCTGGAACCACGAATACATGAGGCACTTTCGTAGCGTCGTTGTTCGATACGATACAAATGTATGGAAACTGAACAGCGCCAACGTGTTCACTTTTGGAACTAACAATTTGCTATCACAAATCGCCTATCGATTGTAGTATCGAATGCGTAAAGATTCGAAACTAGTTTGCGCATGCAATTTTGTCATTTTTGCGATCACGAACAAAATTTGACGTATAGATTCGAGTGAAGTTCGAACGTTGGCGATAGATAATTTCAAAAGTGTATTAAATATTATAGTGACTTCAGTGATTTGTAAAGATTTTAATTAATTTAAAATGCTGCGTGTGCCAAGGATTGCCCGTAGGCCTGCCCATTAATTTTTACATAATACAGGCCAGTATCTCCCCGCGAAAGACGCGAGGGGTCAAGTTAAGTTGTGGCGGGAAAACAAGCAGTTAATCCGGAAAGTTCAGCTAATTACATCCGCTGCCAAACTAAGTCCCACAGCGAATTAAGTAGCCGCGCGAAATTTGCCGAAATCCACCCCGTGTCTGTAGCATGGCCAAGTCCGGTCACGAAACGGATTACATAATATAAATTAATAAATATCTGGTTACCGAGCTTTGCTCGGCGGTTGGTGGTACAAACACAATAAAACATTATATCCATATCATCAGACTGCATTAACATCGATGCTGCTTTGTTATGGAAAAGCTGTAAACGAGAAGCAAACAAGTAGGTTGAATAACAGATGATGAACTTAGATTCGACCTTATTGGAACGAAATCTTTTTGTGTGAATTTTCCAAAGACACGCCAAAAGTGTCACGTGATCTGAGGTCGCAATGAGTTAACTTACTTTTTAGGGTACCGTACCCGAAGGGTGCCAAACGGGACCCTATTACTGAGACTTCGCTGTCCGTCTGTCCGTCCGTCCGTCCGTCCGTCCTGTCTGTCACCGGGTCCGTCTGCACGAACCGTAATAGCTAGAAAGCTGAAATTTTCACAGAATGTGTATATCTGTTGCCGCACCAACCACAAATACTGAAATACGAGAGATATTGCAAATTAAAGGGGGCCCCGATACAAGAGACGTGTTTAGATACACTTACGCATTTCAAAATGGAGATCTTGACTGAAACTGCTTATTTATTGTCATAGCAACCATGTCATAGACACATATACTACACATTTAAATATGATAGCATATTTCGCGTCAACCCACATGGTTGTGGTAGCTCAGCCGGTATGATGTAGACTCTCAATCCGGAGGTCGTCGGTTCAAATCTCGTGAAGGCATAAACTTTTTAAATTTTCTTTTTGTTTATTTTTTATTGTTTTGAGTGCTTTTAATTTGTTGTACGATGGTACGGTACCCTTCGTGTGCGATACCGACCCGCACTTAACCGATTTTATTTATTGTCATTGGAATTTATGCCTTATTTTCATTGTGCTAAAGTGAAATTGTCAATCCTTGCACGGGTATGAGATCGAAACTCGGAAATAACGCGATTTCAGTTATGAGGTTTTTACCCCCAAAGGCCCCCTACATTGCAAATTCCAAAAACCCCTACATTGCAAATTTCATCGAGAACTACAGCGCCTTCGCCTTGCGCCTCGCGGACACCAATTGAGGATATCTCTCGTATTTCAGTATTGTTGTTGCGGCAACAGATATACACATTCTGTGAAAATTTCAACTTTCTAGCTATTACGGTTCGTGCTCTAGGACCCGCTGGCGGACAGACTGACAGAAGGACAGTGTGCGGGCTTAGTAATAGGGTCCCGTTTGGCACCCTTCGGGTACGGTACGCTAAAAATGTTGTTATATTGTAACTTGAACCTATGTACAGTTGTGTAGTGATCACCTAGATTACTGTAATTTAAGGCAATACAGACTTAGTTACTTACATAACAAAATAAAAGTATGATGTCATCCATGTAAACAAAAGTACATATTTTGCAGAATGACAGTAATTTTCAGTCTTTTCCCTTTACTTGTACTATCTTGCTTTGTGCCTTTCATGATTCTAAGTCAACGGGAAGTACCCTATAGGGACAGACTGACAGACAGACAGACAAACAGACAGACAGACGGACAACGAAGTGATCCTATAAAGGTTCCTTCCTTTTTTTCTTTTAAGAATCGGAACCCTAAAAATTCATATTCCCAGCCAAGATTCGATCAGTGAGTTTGCTTGCTATAAAAAACGGTTTTCACAGATTTACTGGAAACTTTACAATCAATATCTATTGACATCAATTGCGATTGTTACCACACTCGTGGAGTCGTCGCGGTTGGTTTGCTACACATGCTTGCGCTTCGCTGTGGCTTTGGCTCGTATTAATTAATGAGCTGGACACAGAATGGTGAGTTTGGTTAAAACTAGTTTTTAGGGTTCCGATACTTAAAAGGAAAAAAGGAACCCTTATAGGATCACTTTGTTGTCCGTCCGTCCGTCCGTCCGTCTGTCCGTGTGTCACAACACAACCTTTATATCAAGAACGCGTAGACGTATCAAGCTGTATCAATTGTTAAGGTAGCAAAAAGCTGTGAATAAATCAACCTTCTAGGTCAACGCAATCGAACGATACGACCGTTTATGCTGTAAAATTGTTGGATTTTCATTAGTAATCGCAATGGACCCAAAACATATAGGGTACTTCCCGTAGGCCTACAATCATGAAATTTGACACAAAGCAAGGTCCTTAGAGCACAAGAAAAGGGAAATATCTGAAATCTGCAAATTTCTGTCTTTCTATAAAAATATTTAATTTATTTATTTAGCGTTTGGTCGCTGTCGTCAACGTCACAACTCATAAAGGTGGCAGTTTGAGCAGCCATTTGATAGCCTCTTCGTCAGATCAGACTTTTTTTGGTTTACATGGATGACATAATAGTTTAGTTTTTTATGTGGAAACTTAATAATTACACATGTTACACTCTCCAAGTGTGATCAGAACCCTTGGTGCGCGAGTCCTACTCGCACTTGACCGTTTATTTAGAACAAAACCCGTTTACCTACTGACATGAAAATTAGATGGATGGTACTACCGGGAGCTACGTTGAATAAGGTTGGAAACAACTAGAAAACTATTATTAGTTTAGTTTTATATATTATACTTCATTGCTCTCTACCTAGAATTCATAGAACATTGTAAGAAATATGTCAAAATACATAGGAAAAAGGCAGGTAGGTATTAAATTATTCTCAAGTAATGAAAACTCGCATTAATTCCCCAATTTACGCGCGAACGACCAGCAAACTTAATTCCAACTTGAAAAAAAAATTAATCAACACGCAGCACCCTAATGAAGCAGTAAAAACGGAAGAAAAATTTCCAACTTAGTTACTTTGGGTGCCGTAAAAAGGGAAAATTGCAAAAAATAGAGGTTTGACCGCCCCTCCTTCGATATTATATTTGGGGTTCCGTCTCGTTTGTTTTACTGCAACGTTGCTTACAATTTGACTTATTCTCATGTTGACTGACATTACAGTCACTTTTCAAGTCAAGCACTCACCCACGAATTCAACCTACGAATATGAAGATAGATACGAATTCTAGAAGAATTCAAAAATAAGGACCTCTAATTGATACGATCATGGCACAGATACAAGAAACCAGTTAAATATATGACTCCACCTTTCTGTCCCACCCTGTACAACCATGCCAATTAAAGTAACTGTGATATGGTGACATAAAACCGTCCTCAAATCACATGGCTACTGAAGAATTCAGTCGGAAAAACTCTGGTAATGAGCGAGCGTGATCAAACTTTCATGCGCTCAGTGAAGGCGCAATGTAGAGAGGCGAGAGTTTGCCGCGGTGACTGCCGTGACTGGTGACAGCGCGCTGTTGATTTCATACCTGTTCGTTAAACAGTTTGTTGAGGTATAGAGCGGTTATTGAAAGAGATGTTTGTTACATACAGCAACAGCAGCTCTATTCGAAGAGTCACATTTTATTTTGGTGACTGGACTGGACAGACCAACACATTGAAGACTGAAGGCTCTTCTATTCTAATTTGTTGTTTTGTTTGACTGTTTCGTTTTAATTTATTGTGGTGTTGTAACTTACGTAAATAGTGTTTTACTTATTGAAAACTGTACAGAACAGATTTAAGTCTTTACATGATCATCTTTTTGGATGTTTTTTTTACAGCGGCTGTGCATTCTGAGAGTAGAAAACTCAACTCCCCAAACCTCAGAAGAGGAAAGAGAAGGAACACACCCGGTTTCCACCTGGCTTGTAATTACGGTACTCCCAGAATGACGCCAGCTTTCTTCCTTCACACACGGAGGTGTGTAAGAAAGGAGCAATAACTGAAGACGTTAAACCGACTAAGTGGCGTCTCAGGTAGATGTCTTCACTAACCTGAGAGCGCTCAGAGTACTATAAATAAATCAATTTATTCTCGGCGGGCGATGGGTCCTTCCTGTCATGGTACGAAGTTGTTAGGCGGAATAAACTATTGCAATATCCGAAGCTGCAATGCCGACGACGCATTCGACGCTGTTTGTGAAGAAACCAGAGATAAGTAGTCAAAACGCAAGCTGTTGCAGTTTGGTTGCAGTGCACAATGCAATGCAAATACTTAATAGAGCGTCACAAGGTCTAAGGTCACAAATGTAAAACTTAAATAATGATGTTAAGTTTACGCAAACAACAAAGACCCTGCATTGCTAATTCCCAGAGATACTTAGATACTTATATTAGTCTGGTATTAACCGACTTCACAAAAGGAGGACGTTTACGATTCGTCGGGATGTTTTTTTTTATAAACAGGTAGGCCCCATACATACTATTTTGGTAATATCTTTTAGATACTTTTAAATATAAAATGTTAATTTTAATTTTAATCAAAGAAGACATTTCAGTAAAATTTACTGTACTTACTACAATATTTAGAATACTTTCCCATGCAAAGGTTAGCACAGGGCGCATTCTAAACATAATTTCTTATGTTTAGTCGTCGACGAATATAAACGGGCTTATAAATAAACGGTCAAGCGCGAGTAGGACTCGTGCACCAAGGGTTTCGATGACACTTGGAGAGTGTTACACGTGTAATTAGGTTTCCACATAAAAAACTAAAGTATGATGTCATCCATGTTCACCAAATTGAATATTTTTGTAGAAACACAGAGCACAGATTTTTCCCTTTAATTGTGCTATAAGAACTTACTTTGTGTCAAATTTCATGGTTGTAGACCTACGGGAACTACCATAAGTTTTGGGTCCATTGCGATTACTATATATGAAAATCCAACAATTTTAAAACATAATCAGCCGTAGCGTTCGATTGCGTTAACCTAGAAGGTTGATTTTTTCACTGCTATATGCGACTACAGACTTTAACAATTGATATTAATTTTAGCTTGGTTCGTTCACGCGTTCTTGGTTCAAAATGTTGTGACACACGGACAGACAGACAGACGGACAGACGGACAGACGTACGGACGGACAACAAAGTGATCCTATAATAAGGGTTCCTTTTTTTCCTTTTAAGGATAGGAAGATCGGCAAGCGAATCACGAGACTGAAGTGGGGGTGGGCAGGACACTTGGCACGGAGGGATGACGGAAGGTGGACCAAAGCGGTAACGGAGTGGCCAGAACCGCAAAACGCCAAGTAGGCAGACCACCAGCCAGATGGACGGATGACATCACCGCCATAGTCGGCAGGCAGTGGATGCGGGAGGCACAGGACCGGAGCGGATGGCGTGGTAGAGAAGAGGCCTACACCCAGCAGTGGGTAGGTGTGGGCTGATTGATTGAAGGATAGGAACCCTAAAAAGTGACCAGTAAGGGAACGGTGGCCAAACGGGGCCCATTACTAAGCCTCCGCTACTGTCCGTCTATCTGTCGGTCTGCCCGTCAGCGGGCTCTATTGCATGTAATAGCAAGAAAGTTGAAATTTTCACAAAATGTATATATCTACTTATCTGTTGCCGCTGTAGCAACAAATACTGACCTACAGGACATATTGAAAAAATAAAGGTGTCCCCCATACAAGAGACGTGATTTTTTGAACATTTTTGGTACGGACGATGGTGCTAACCCTCCGTGTGACAGTCTGACTCGCACTTGGCTGATTATTTAACGCAATTCAGGTTCTTTTGCCATTTGAGTTGGTTGAGTTCCCACGATTGCGAGCGATCAGTTTCGATTGCGAATTACGGTCGATCTCGGCAGGTGTCGAGGTTGCGAGCGACTTGACAGGAACCCCCCTCTCGTGTGCACCCCAGGGGTGTCCACGCGTCGCGAGGAAACCCTAAATTCGACTAGGGTGTCCGTAAATCAGCCTTATTGTAGCACTGTCCGAATTTGCGGGATAGTTCGCATACATCTTCATTGTGCGAGATTAACACAGCAAAACGTCTTTCGGTTTCTATTGAGGGGCGTTGTTTACTCATTTCAACTACATTTACGAGAGGTACACCTCTTTCTCTCAGTTTTCCATGTAACTTTCTCGAGATATCATTTTTAGGGTTCTGTACCTAAATGGTAAAACGGGGCCCTATTGCTAAGACTCCGCTGTCCGTCCGTCTGTCCGTCTGTCACCAGGCTGTATCTCATGCATGAACCGTAATAGTTAGACAGTTAAAATTTTCACAGATGATGTATTTCTGTTGCCGCTACAACAACAAATATTAAAAACAGAAAAACAAAATTTAAGGGGGCTCCCATACAACAGACATGATTTTTTATATATGGTACGGCGGAACCCTTCGTGCGCGAGTCCGACTCGCACTTGGCCCATTTTTTTCTGGGACTCCTAGAAAAATATAGCCAGCGCATATAAAAAGCTTCTTCATCCCTAGATGCAGTACAAACAGCTTCTTCATCCCTAGATGCAGTACAAACAGACTCTTCATCCCTAGATGCAGTACAAACAGCTTCTTCATCCTTAGATGCAGTACAAACAGACTCTTCATCCCCAGATGCAGTACAAACAGCTTCTTCATCCCTAGATGTAGTACAAACAGACTCTTCATCCCTAGATGCAGTACAAACAGACTCTTCATCCCTAGATGCAGTACAAACAGCTTCTTCATCCCTAGATGCAGTACAAACAGACTCTTCATCCCTAGATGCAGTACAAACAGCTTCTTCATCCCTAGATGCAGTACAAACAGACTCTTCATCCCCAGATGCAGTACAAACAGCTTCTTCATCCCTAGATGTAGTACAAACAGACTCTTCATCCCTAGAAGCAGTACAAACAGACTCTTCATCCCCAGATGCAGTACAAACAGCTTCTTCATCCCTAGATGTAGTACAAACAGACTCCTCATCCCTAGATGCAGTACAAACAGACCAACAGCCGGCAGACATAATTTATGCTAATGCCTCGAAAATGTTGGCCCGCTTCTTAATTCGGCCCGGATTGCTTAAATATCAGTTAATAATAATATTATGAGGGTGCTGTACCGATGCGATGTAGGGGAAACGGAAACCACATGTATATATTTTGATTATGATCTGGAATTAATTTGGCTGGTAAATTGTTTCATATGAGGTGGGGTATTGGAATTATTAGGGCTGTTGTCGGAATCTTTGCTTCTGCTATAAATATTATACATATGCACATATACACCCTTTTTATATGTTTTGTATTTTTAAGCCTAACTATGGTTTTGTTTATTTCCTCAGACCATTATTGCGGCATGTTTGCGGTGTCCCGAGATGACAAAAGCTGGTGTGCAGCCAAAAAAGCGAAAGTTCTTCTTCCTTGTTCTCCTGCCGGAAAAGAAAAATATTTAGCATTAAAATTAGGGGAAGTTATGCTTGCATCCTTTATAATTATAATAGATGTTTTCAGACGTCTTGGTGTCACCTGTCATGCACCCTATGGGGGGTGTCTTACTGCTAGTCAAAAGTTCGAGTCGGACACACCGACAAAGGATTCCGCAGAATCTCCCAAAAAGTAAACAAAAACACGTTTTTTGTACAGACCTACTTTGTTTTTATTTCGTGATAATTGATTATTTGCTGACGGTTCTGAGATAAAGCCGGACGGACGGACGGACGGACGGACGGACGGACGTACGGACAGCGGAGGCAGTTATATTGTTACAGTTCGGGTACGGAACCCTAAAAACAATTATAAATAAGAGCAAACAGTTAATCGATCTTCGAAGGTTAATATACTTCTAGAACTCATTTACGTTATCAAAGTTTCCCATTTTTCGAAGCCTCATGAGAACCATGAAAAGCTGCAAATATTTTCGAACTCTAACTTTACTAAAATTCTAAGTAATTTACAAAACTTTTCGTAACTGGAGTAAACAAATGGTTTTCTATATTGCCATGGCTTCATAAAGCTGCCTGTAGGTACAAGTACAATAGGCTTCCTGAATAGTTGTGAAATTCGGGCTCGTGGCAGCTTCCACCAAACAGCTTACAAAGGCAAGTTTGCACAAGCCGCCCAAGGCATGTGCAGGCCCCAGGTGCAGTAACACTTATGCAGTAATAGCACTCCGTATTTCTTTAAATTCAACACAACATGAATTGTACACAAAATTACCCTGACCCACCACTTGGCCTAGACATACCTCTATTATTATTAATACTATCATAAATTAGCCGCTCTTCTAACATTACGCTAACTAACCTAACTAAATATCCTAGTTAATTCTAACCAAATATCCTAGTTAATTCTAACCAAATATCCTAGTTCTAGCCGCTTACCTAGTATAGATGAACCATCTCACGAAGGAGGTTGAAAGAACTTTATTTCCATAGGAATAAGGTTCTTTAAACCTAAAGTCAAAACTTCTTCATAATAGTTGTAACATATACAGGGTGTTGATTTGTAAAGTTACGCCGAGCTCAGAGGTTGTTATTTACACGACACTGAAGCTAAAAAAAATATTAAAAAATATATATTTTTTGTTCAGTATTAATTTTTATGAATTTTTTATTTTTAAAATATTTAAAAAAACCTGTAAATGTGGTCCGAAAAGAGTCGCACGGAGTGGGGTGGGGCTCAGGGGACGAGAGGGAGTCTGTTAGCACTTGTGCGCGATGGCTGGCGGGCGTATCCACACTTTTAGGTAATTTCAGGAATATTTTCAGATGGTCATTTATGAATGAAAATTATGCGAGGGTAAATTAAAACTTATTTTTTTGTCATCAGCGACACGTAAACTATCAACCCTGAGTCGGGCGTAACTTTACAAATCAACACCCTGTATAATAAATGCTGCGTGCGCACTGCGCAGTGATGTTACTGTGGCATCTCCACCGTGCCAGCCAGTCTCTGTAGATATGGTTATTGAGCACGTACTGTGCACACACAAATAATATTTGGTTAATCGTGATGTTTAGACTTGTAATTGGATTCGATGTGAGCTCGATTCTGAATGATTTTCATATAACCTGCTGCTGTCGTAAGTAAGGAAATTTAGCTCAATGATATCGCCACCGAGGAGATCGGGCCTTAACTCAAATTCGAGTTATACTCGTACAATTTGGCGACTAATTTTTTATGGAAAATGCATGTCGATAGCTTATGGATTACTCCAAGGGCCGCAGGCATTGCCGATAAGCCGAATACGCCACATGGCAACCTTCTGAGGAAACATAATTGTTTAGCACATTGTTTAATAATTTAACACTGTTTGTTTTTATTTTCAATATGTCTTGCGATTCACTGTTTACGATCCTCGTAAGAGGCGCGGGCCTACTTCATAAATACAGGCTACCTGTTAACCTAGTTATGATAGTAGTCGACAAAACTATTTCCTAGTTATGTATATTTTTACTATGAATAAAGATAAAGAAAGAAAGAATTTCGCCCAGATCGCTGCTAGGCGGAAGGGTGCCCAATATTGCAATTGAAAATAGTAAATATAGGTATACTAGAGGTACTACAAGTCGACACGCCCCCGCCGCCAACGCGCGCCGCTGCCCCGCCGCTGCCCCGCCGCCAGCGCATCCCGTGGTATGCAGCGTCCGGTGAGTTACGGCCCGGCCCGGCAGTCCGTCACGTGCCTCCAGGGGCTAGTACACTCGCCACTGCCACTGAGAACGTAACTGTGCGCGTCTCGAGCCGACACTAGGCCGTTGATAAATGGCACTCGAGATAGGTCCTAAGATTGAACTCAGACGTTGCTCCCTCCCGTTTGGCACCTATGGGGGTCTATGGCAATGCTTCCTCTTCTAATAGAATACAGATAGGTAGTGCTACAAAAAAAATAGGTGGCCGCGAATTTTTAAAAAACGTCGGTATCAATAAAAAGACGTTCCAATATCTGAGCATGTCCTTTTTTAGGGTTCCGTACCCGAAGGGTGCCAAACGTCTGTCTATCACCAGGCTGTATCTCATGAACCGTGGTAGCTAGATAGTTGAAATGATGATGTATTTCACAGATGATGTATTTCTTTCTGTTGTGTTGCCGCTTTAAACTAAAAAACAAAAGAAATGTTATATTAAGGGGGGCTCCCATACAACTTACGTGTTTTTTATAGACAATGTTACGGAACCCTTCGTGCACGAGTCCGAACACAGTTGCACATGGCCGGTTATTTTCACCTATTGGGGTGAAAAGAGCTCGTGATTTTGAGTGGAAATGATTTACAATTTACAGAAAATGACACTTAAAAAAAACTTTTTTATTACATACTCATCCCCGCTCCGAAATGATTTACGGAAATGCTTATTTTACTTTATGCTACAAATTAATGAAAAAATATCGGTGGCCGCGATTTATAATAGATCAAATGACGATTTTAAGCGCCTTGTTTCATGTATCCAAATCTGTGCACGGAACAGTATATTTTCTCGAAACCACTCGAGTTACGTGCTCAGTCCCCAGCTTCTTCGCCCGACCGCCCGACCGCCGGCCATACATTTTATTGTGCTACAGAAATGAATTAAATTAAAGAACTATTTATCTAGTTACGAACCCTCACGAAATATCGGACCGTCTTGGGATCGCCTCAAAAAATAAAGTATTGTTATGTCACTTTGGCCAATAAAGGAGAATTACTTACACCTTTTGACATAATATCGCTGCAATGAAAATATGGCGGTAAAGTAGTTTCAGGCCTTCATTTCATTTCATTTTATTTATTCTTTATAGCACAAAAACATAAAAAAACACGTAACCTCAACGATTGATCCAGATCACGGAGCCAAGCTGAGCCATGATTACGCTATGGTTATAATTACGTTTGCACCCACCCACGGTAGCGTAAGGACAAAAGAGTCCTTGGAACAATATTGATATTAAAATTATAAAAAAAAAAGACATTAAAATTATTTTGACAGTGGGTACCAAGACGTCAATGAATGTCTAATTTTTGACGTTGGTACCCACTGTCAAACTAATTTTAATGTATTTTTTTTTTATAATTTTGGAGAATGACAATGGCTCGAGCCTGCGTGTTAACTTGCCCCTGGGAGACCAATACATCTCAAAAACCTGATAAAAGTTACAAACTTGAGCTCTTCTAGCTCAGTCTGGAGTAGTCCGGAGTAGTCCGGACCGAGTGTCCTCCACACTCGGTCCGGTTGTAGGTAGAGGTATACATGTCGTACTAAGTTTTATTCGTTACGCTATTCTGCACTAGGAAAACAATAGTTGGTTAATGGCCGCGATAAAAAGAAAGTAAATTTTCTCCAAACAAAATTACGCATTGTCCTTTACAATGGGAGAAATTACAAGATTATACAGAATCAAGGCATCGTCGCGGCCAATTTCAGCACATGACTAAAATGCTGGAATCAGTATGTTGTGAAATAGCTGTCTCATTCGACCTATCCGGCCAGAAACGCCAGTCCAAGGCCCTGGTGAGATCGGCCTCATCATTAGCCAAGGCCCTGGTGAGATCGGCCTCATCATTAGCTTAGCACTAAGTAAACTACGTTGCGCCACCTGAGCTAAAAGCGTACTCATTTGCAAACTTCTACGGAAATGAAATGACTAATTTTGAAGTTTTTATAGAGATTACAAGCTGTTTTCCGCGGCTTTGCTCGCGAGGAGTTTATTATAGGTAGAGTCGCAGATCTGAACGGGTATGACTAACGTGACCATTTAATTTTTTGATCAAAGCGGGACGTTTTCGGAATTTCGTAAAAAAGTAAAGTGCGAGTCGGATTCGCACAAACGAAAATTTTGAAATAAAACAAATTGCTGTTTTTCAGGTTAGTGACTCGAGTAACTAGCCCGTGCTTACAAAAAACGCAAGGACGGCGTTAGCCGCCCCGTAAAGCAACTCGAGTAACTAGCAACTGCTCGCAAAGAACGCAAAGCCGCCCCGGAAATTTTACGTGGCTATTAACTTGCTCGAGTAACTAGCACCTGTTTATTAAGTTTGCAAGGGCGGCGTCGCCGCCCCGGAAATTTCACATGGCTAGTAACTCGATTAACTAGCTGCTAGTTAAATGCAGCCGCCCTGGAAATTTTACATGACTAGTAACTAGCATTTGAATATAAAGAACAAAAGGGCTGCGGCGGCGCCCGGATATCTTACATAGCTAGTATCTTTAAAGCGGAACATTTTTGATCTTACGGGGGACAGCGGTACAGACAGTCTGAAAGCGGGACAGTCCCGTCCAAAGTGGGACAGTCCCGCCCAAAGCGGGACGTATGGTCACGTTAGGGATGACCCAACTTTTTGGACCTGGAAGATGTTCTGGAGCATGTAGTAGGGATGTAGTGTCTACCTATTGCGTTGCAAAAGTTACTATGCAGATGAGGCCGTAAATAGAAAAGATGAAACACATACATACTGATTCTATATGGACGATGTTGTGGCCTCCACAATTATATTTTCATAAGTTCATACCATTGTTACCACTGTATTGTGCGGCTGTTTTTCATCCCAAATACCTAAATAAAACTAGTGGCTCTGTGAGCTGTAGACCTCGCGAGTATGTCGGTGGGAAAGCTGAACTGCTAACACACATAAAAAAATAACCCAAATAATTTTCTTTCAATAACACATACAAACTTATGAATGTACCTGGTTACGTACATGCAGTATGAAAGTAGCCGCACCAATAACTTTGTAAACCTCATTTCGCGATCTTTAATACAACCTATTGACTTTTTACTAAAATTATATAGTCTGTTTCACTCTCATGGTCTTTACAAATCCAACGACACCTCATTTGTTAATATCCATCGAGCCGTTTGGGTTGTAGCGATTTTTATACATTTTAAAACCACATATCTCCGCCATTTCGAAAAAAATCTAAAAACTGGCTCGAGCAAAAAAATTCTATTTATTTTTCCAACCTGCTCACAAAATTTCACGAGAATCGGTTCATAAATGCGACCTGTAGAGGGGAACAACCGGACAGACATACGAAAGCATTTTTGCCCAAACCTGAAACGGACACGCTTCGCTCGCTCGGTCAATAAAATATTGAAAGTCATCTTGATTATGGCGTATTTTGGACCCCAAATTCAAAGTACTGGACCAAAGTAAGTACCTAGTTTTTTTGTCATCGACGCAAAATATTGTCTTCTTTGATTTACTCATACACGGCTTTTTTATATGGACTGGTTTCGAATTCAACGTGAAAAACTGGAAAAGCCAGAAACTTTTCGCTATTTTTGCGATTTTTAGGGTTCCGATCCATAAAAGGAAATAACCGGCCAAGTGCGAGTCAGACTCGCGCACGAAGGGTTCCGTACCATTATCTATAAAAAAACCGCAAAAATAAAATTGTATGGGAGATCCCCTAAATATTAATTGAATTTTAATTTAATTATTTATTTTTTAAGTAAATAATATACTCAATATATTTGTGAACATTTTAAGCGTCTACCTGCTACCATTATCAATATTGAGCAAAAATATGCAAAAAAAATCACGTTTGTTGTATCGGAGCCCCCCTTAATATTAAATTTCTTTTGATTTTTAGTATTTGTTGTTATACCGGCAACAGAAATACGTCATCTGTGAAAATTTCAACTGTCTAGCTACCACGGTTCATGAGATACAGCCTGGTGACAGACAGACGGACGTTACGGAATGTTACGGAACCCTTCGTGCGTGAATCTGACTCGCACTTGGCCGGTTATTACTTTTACTTTTATTTCAATAATGCGTCACAAAAATTTGTCTGCAAACCTCGAGATTCGCATTCAGCACCCAAAATACATAATTATGGTATGAAAAAATCTGTACTACCCCAAAACCAAAACTTCCAACTAGGGGCCCTGTAGAGTACAAATTGACTGTATAATTGTTCTCCATTGTAAGTTTGTTCGGCCTATGTCCTTGTGAGACTACACCGATTACAAACAGAACAGCATAATATGATTGGTCATAAATAAGCAGTGTGATGATTATGAATAATAATCTTATAGTGTGATTGTTCCAACAAACCGCCGCCGAGCAAAGTTCGGCCCCCAGATATTGTAGTTGAAACGCACACATATTTTGAAAGTGGTGACAAATTTGGGACTAAAATAGTGTTGAAGGAAAATCTATAATCTGACTAACTAGATGTCCTCTATATGTGCCAAAAAATTAACATACCATGTTTTGATGTTGACAGAATCTTGGTGTGAGTATCGCATTTCACAATGGTTTATCACCAACATGGATATCGAATAAAACAGTAAGTTACTAATAGATCTATTTCAGTTTATTGTTTTTGAAATAATCAAGATTGGTTTTTTATAATTTAATTAACAATAATTGCAAGAGAAACTCTAAGTTTACTTAAAATTATCAATGTCCTACATTTGAAAACTAATTATAAAGACAGTATAATCGGTCTATTATTAACTTTATTATTTACATTCTTAATAAATTATACAATAAATACATTTTATTACTTACTCCAAACATCTATTGCCATTTTCATTTCGATTTAAACAAAATAATGAAGGTGCAAAAGATGAAATAAGGACTATGTGTTATTTTAGATATAAATTTTGATGATATGACAATTTCAAAGTAAAATAATAAATTGTTAATTTTGATGATATGACAATTTCAAAGTAAAATAATAAATTGACGATATTAAAGCCTTGACTAGATTAGGTAGCTTTTCTAAATAAAGCATTATTACTTTTTGGTATTCCGTGTTCAAATATAAATTCCTATCGTTTAATTCATAGTTAATACTGACTTCTAAATTGCACATTTTGAAAACTTATTTCTAAACTTATATTCACAAAATGTTATTTAAAAATACTATGCTTGCAGATTTATTAATCCCAAATTTGGTTGATTTCACCACATTTGGCATGGTTCATCGCAAAATCAAAAAGAGCTGGATGATAATTTTTCTTGCTAATTAAGTGTACAAGAAATTCGGGTTATTAAATTATTATTATTATTTTGTCATTCATAAAAATGGGACCACCAAACTTTATCATAAATGAAGCAACCTTCAAGTTGCTTCATTTATGATAAAATACGTGTGACAATATGCAAGCTGACAACATATTCTACCTATTTGAAAACCCTTCGGCACGTGCACGTGACGGTAGTCTGCAAATATTGCCTTTATTCCAGTTGTACTTACGATACTTGAAATCCTTAACCAATCGGTGGTTAGGGTATTGAATTTGTTTTCCTCCAGTAGCGATGGCGTTGGCACAGTTTGGCACTCATGTGTTCCTTATTGACCCGGCAGGGGGCAATGCCCGTCAATAAGTCAATAACCCTTCATAATTTGGGAACCCTTTGTAAATAATATAATACAATATAAACTAGATCAAATAAATGCACCGATGTAATATTCTGGTGGTCCCTTTAATGGTAATATTTTGATAACATTTTTACTGTTGACTTTAAGATACCTATGTGATCAAGGTGTCAATCCCAAAAGCTTTCTTTGTCGTGAATGTGAGAGAATTTAAAAATGCACGAATTTTATGAACCAGTTCTCATTACCAAATTATTACCTTGTACCAACTTATTTAAATCTAATACCCGCAATAGGAGCACTTTGTTCTATGAAAAAATTAAATGTTATCGAAAAGTGAACTATTTACAATATGTATGAGCTTTATTCCTATTTTGGCTAAATGTTACTATTAACTCCTTAGAATAAATTGTGCCATTTGTGAAAGACTTAAAACTCTTAACAACAAATCTCAAAGTAAATAAATAAAAACAGACTTAGTAATAATAATTTTACAATAATAAAGTATATTTACACGCTAAACGAAAAAGATATCTTACATCTATTTTGTACAGTTTACAATAATAAAAATAATTTGTATAACAGATTTTAATAAACAGAGGGTGTGCACCCGAAGTGCACGGGCGACGTTGTGGTACCGTGTGCCGGGTACCCGGGAAATAGCGCTTCTCCCGGATACCCGCCCGGTACCGGTGCTCCGGCCACTGTCCGGTTCTACGGTACCGGAATAATACTACCATCGGCTTGGTGGTTGCGTCTCTCGCACGCACAGTACAAGGTTCAAACCTGCGAGTCGCAGCGACGAAGATAATTTAACATTACACACAGAATACAGATTATTTGCAAGGCACATTCTCTTAAAAATCCTGATTCTCAATTTTTCTTCTAAGTATTAAGTACTCGTACATAATTCGATGATTTCAAACACATGACTAACGGGCGCAAACCAACATTATGTTATGAATGATGAAGCGACTTCTAGAGAGTAATGATATGTATATAATCAATTATATACCCTGTGTTTCGAAAACTATACAAAACGTCTTTGCACATCACATAATATGTGGGAATGAATTGCGGCGTCGTCGTACCTACTTATCTACACTAAATACATAACTCAGACTCATAATTGGATAGAGACAAACTGACAGTTACAGGGTGGCCTATAAGTGGGGTTTAATTATTTAATTGAGATTTGACCATCCGATAAACCCCCAAGAATTTATTTTCTAAGTTAAAGAGCAAATATCAAGCAAAATAATCATACTCCATGGGCTTAGATATTGATGACTATGATGCTCTGCAGATTCCATATTGATGACTATGATGCTCTACAGATTCCATATTGATGACTATGATGCTCTGCAGATTCCATAGGGTTCTCTAATTTTTCCATTATTTACAACACAAACCACACAGAAAGGTCAGTAATAAAGCGTCTAATTGGTCAAACTTGAATTGATCAAACTTGAATTGGTCAAACGAATAGTGGGCTCATGTGATAGGCATGACTATCATAATGACAAGCTACCTCAAGACACCCAAATAAAGCTATTGTACAAAATTATTAAATAAAATACCTGAAAGAGGTAAACGCTTGGTTTATGCATCTTTATTTCTAATATTTGATACCAGGTAGAAGTATCATTAATTTATTTTACCAATTTACATTAGCAACTATATAATTTCACTCTATCAAATTATGGACCTTCAGTTGTATAACTCGCGTGTGAGTTGAGATCAGTTTCGAGGTCCAAAGTGTTCGTATTCGCTACTTATTCACGAATCTCCCAGGGGCACCCTACCGCTACCACTGCGCTACATCTTATTTTATTAGTCTTTTAATCAGAAGCAAGACGTCATATGAGTTAACCATACGTGTCGCTCCACTACCCTGCGATCTTCTTGCTTTCGGTAGAGGGTCACTTTATTTTAGATCACAATCATCAATTTATACCTACTTTATACATTATTTGGAACTGAATTACAGTAGATATTAAATGTCTTTGAAATCTGTGACCAATATCGTATCGTATCGGTAAGGAAAAGTTCTGACAGAAACACCAGTATATTTGGGAGTATTTGCAACGAGTACGCAGAGAGAGCGGCGCGGCGCGGCGGGTGCGGGTATTGAGTACCCGTCGTACAGGCGGGGAGTCCGAGGAGGACTGCGGGGTGAGGCGGTGGTGGTGGCGCGAGGCTGGGAGGGCGGGGGTGGGTAGTTCTGGCTGGCGGAGAGCTCAGTAGCCGTATCCGGCGGGCGGGTACAGCAGCGCCGCCGCGCCGCCGCCCGCCGGTCAGTGCTGCGCCGCGAACTTCATGCGCTTCTGTTTCTGCCGCTGGTTGCAGAACCACACGCGCACCACGTTCTTCTTGAGGTCGAGCTTCTCGGCGATGGCGGCGATCTTCTCGCCAGAGGGGCGCGGCTGCACCGCGAAGTACGCCTCGAGGCTGCGCTTCTCGGGCGCCGCGATGGAGGTGCGCTTGCGCTTCTTCTCGCCGGCCGGCAGCACGCTGGGCGCGTCCGGGTCGCGGCGCTTGTTCTTGGCCTGCGCCTCCGCCTCCTCCAGCCACGCCTGCAGGATCGGCTTGAGCGCGATCATGTTGTTGTGGCTCAGCGTGAGGCTCTCGAACCGGCAGATGGTGCTCTGCGAGAGCGCGCCCACGCCCGGCAGCTTGAGGTTGGCGAGCGCCTTGCCCACGTCGGCCTGCGTGACGCCGAGCTTGATGCGCCGCTGCTTGAAGCGCTCGGCGAAGGCCTCGAGCTCGCGCGGGTCCGTGTCCGTGTCGGGGTGCAGGGCGGCGGCGGGGTGCGGCATGTGCGCGGGCGGCGCGTGCGCCAGCCCTCCCGCGTGGTGGTGGTTCATGACGTGGTTCATGCCGTAGCCGTGCAGCTGGTGGTGGGGCGGCGCCGCGTCGCCCATGGGCGCAAGCGTCGTCATCGACGATGACGTCAGCGGGTCCAGCATGTCCAGGCCCTCCATGCCGTGGTGGCCCATCTGCGAGAAGAAAGGCTTTTGTAATTCGTTTTAAACGTACTGTCAAAATCTCGTTCATTGTGCGCAGTATAATGTAGGAGGGGTGTCTTACGATTACGAGCAATATTGTTGTACGCCGAATTAACTTCTCTGCTCCCTGTCATTCATGTTAAATCGGACATTTTATTGTAAATAAGCCAGCCCTTTGAGTAGCGCTCGACAATGGAGTCGCGCGGGACCTCGTATGGAAACATAAACAATCATTTTTGTAAGGATTCGAGTGCAAATTCTTTATGAGAGCAAACACTTGTTTTTTGTAATGTGAATACGAGGGGTCGCTCTGTTGTGACGTTGATTAGATGTGAGTGTTTTACCAATATGCTCGGCTGTTGACCGGTTTTGTTGCGAAAATGGATTTTGGAGTGTTTGCTATCGAGCGGCGTTCGCCGACCGCCCGCCACCGTGGCATGGCGTGGCGTGGCGTGGCGTGGCGTGGCGTGGCATGGCGTGGCGGCGGCCGCCATGTTGTCACTACTGACTGAGCTACTTTCACCTGTGCTACTACGAGTACTCTATATTTGTATATTCGTAAAAGGTTCGTTTACGATTCTCGAACTAATGCATCTGTCATGCACAATACGAATGTGCATCACTCCACGTGAGGAATGACCGAGCGGTTTCCCTCCGAACATTTGTCTTACTGTAATATTCTGGTCTCGAGTCCATAAGTCTTTTGTGAGTTTATTTCTTGTATTGTAAGGACATTTCGTGTGTTGGAGTGGCATATTAGCCACTGTGTGGCTAGAGGAGTTCCCTAAGGGTCGGTATTTCACGATTAGCGAGTAGCGCGGTCCCCTCGGCGCGGCGGCGGCGGCGCACGGAAGCATCATGGTGCGCGCAAACGGGGATACTATCGGGCCCGACCAGCAGATACTTTCATTACTTCAAGGATGTAAGTAGAAGCTTGTTGAATAAATCGGCCTGTTTCACAATGTCTGGTTAACCCCTATGTGCCAGATGAAATTTGTGATTGCAGTTTTATGTTCACAGCTCTAGCGATTGTTGAACCATTTGAAACAAAACGATAATTACTTCTCTGTATTTTCTGTGTTTTGTCTTTTATGTGCAATAAATATTACGAAATACACGAAATGATATGCTAGCTCAATATGGCCTCGGCAAATTATTCTTTATCTCTTTATTATTATTTTTAGGCCTAACAAAGATCACAAATTTACAAAATAGCTCCCTATACTTCTAGGTCTCATTAACAGGTACATAGTTTCCAATTATCGTGGTAGGTCAGTGAGTCAGTAAAGCGTTATATGCCTTTAAAATATAGAACAGAACATTCGGTCTGCTTGCTTGCTAAAATCAGATGTCTGCTGTATCGATGAAAATAACATTTTGTCCGAGACCAGTAATTAAAGTAAATTAGCGGACTTTAACGGTATCGGCCGCCGCATTAAAAATTCATCTTCCCGACAGCACTGTTTAAATATATAAGAAAACCTAGGCAAAACCGATGCATGTTATGAAAATTATATGCTGAAACTGCATTCTAAGCAGCACTGTAAGTTATTGTGGCATTTCTAAGAATTGTAGTATTTTGCACAGAAAGCATTTAATCATTTGTCTGATTCTATTCAGTCCAGATGTAGATTTCATGGATTTATTGAATTATAACTTGCAAAATATTAATCGTCGTATAATAAAACATCCTTACATAATAAATAATCATAATAATATAGCGTCACGCCTTTTCCCATGCGGGACGGCAGAGGCACAACTGTGCCCACTTTCAACGAGTGATTCAATACCCGATACATAATAATACCTGCTAAATCTAGTAAGTATCTAAAGTTTTTTTCACAGAAAACCTTAAAAGCAATCCAGTTAGACACAGGTGCTGTGATTTCAATACAATAAATTGTCCTCGATTTGTGTCTCTACAATCACACACGCACACGACCATAAAAACACCCTTTCCATGGCATTGATGTTCGTATGTGTAATACTAATAAGGGATGCCACCCTCTGCCATTTCCCTGTCTTTCAATAGTGATGTCGAAGGGCTACTATTATTCATGCGAATACTAGTTGTGCCTTTAAAATAGTGCGATACGATTTATAAATTCAAGGAAGTATTTTCCAAGCTGTTCTTGCATGCACTGGGAAATATAAGTTAACTCGGTCAACTTTATCGACATAGTAGATATTAGGCGTAATGTTATACAGTATTGAAATACTTAAAAGGATGAGATCTAAACTTTATTGTATTGTTTAATGTTTATTCATTTGGGTTGTGTAATAAATATGACTTGTGTCGACTTGAAAGTTGGAAGCCAGTTCGAAGTTGGGAGATTTTAATTATTTTTTCTGTGCTGAATTAATTTATAAATGTTTAAGAATAATAAAGATATAAATATGCATATTGAGATATCACCTAGTTAGACTTTTAATCAAGCTATGTATATTTAATGTTCATGAAATAAACTATTCTTGTATATTCTATTCTATACAATTTACAAAAGCTTACTTAGCTTACTTAGGTAAAAATCCATTAACCACGACTATCGATGAATTGCATCAATATCGATAATTTCACTAATCATCAATCCACATCTCTAGCCGTACTCAGAGAGGGACTGCAAGTGTATATTAAATAAATTATATTCCGTTAATAATGATTTGTATCGCAACGTTATGATTTGAACAAGTGGCTGAATATTGCCAAGGGCGTATGCGTGTCCCTTGCTAGCTCGTAGCGTGGGGTCGGAGCAATGTAGCTGCACGTACTTACGTACGCCCCACAAAACATACTACAACTGTTGGTGGCAGTGCTTTATACTGATACTAGCCCTATTTCGTTAATTCTTAAGCACATAAAGAGGTTTATAAGCCAATTTCTAGGAGGTGTCTTATTTGTTGCATCAAGTAAGTAAGTTGCAATCTCAAGTGAATTTAATGTTACATAGAAAAACCGTTTCTGATTTTGTCGTCACTCTATTTAAGAAATTGATTAGACTGGATACATTGGTTGCTATTAACAAAGGGAACCCATTCAAAGTGAAATAGAAGTTGAACACAAAACAAACACGTAATTTAGCAAGAAAGACGACAACGGAGCGTTCGCCGTTCAAAACGAAATAGTAAACAGCAATTTGAAAGCACTCAAACGGGGTAAACACAAGAAAAAACTACAAAAAGAGCTAGTGCTGTCACAGGGGAATACGACATATGAGCGTTTTTTTAGCCAAACGATAAGTTCCATGGCAATTGTCGCCGTGCTATCCACAAGGGAACGACGTAGAGCCCCGCACCAAACATTCCGCTCCACCCTACAACTTAAAAGCGACCCAAGTGCAATTTAATGGTATTAACACGAGAATTACTGTTCATTTTGTGTTTTATTTCACGGGCAATACATTCTTCGTGATCGTTTTAAACTGGGTACCGTTAAGTTTTATTGGGCTACGTATTTATTGGGTTCTAATGTGTGGTTTAAAAATACTAGTAAAACAACCTGTCTCTGTTTTAGTACTATCATCCGCAATAATAAGTCAGCTCGGCCAATAGGCATCACGAAAGATTTTGAAACGCTCTTCCATAATGTGGGTACACATTTATTATTTACAAAAAAAACTTTATTTCGGTAATAAACTAAAGTTTAACGAAGTTTAAAGCCATTTTTCTAATATTTTGTAATAATGCGCGAAAAAATCTCTCAGGTGTCATGGCGTCGGCTTTGATGTCACGCATAAATAAACATGTCAATATCCAAATGACTAATCAGCATAAAGCACAAATAACCGGCCAAGTGCGAGTCGGACCATTGTCCAGTGTCTCATTCAGCTGGAATAACTCTTCAAAGACTGGTATTCGAGTTTACCTGTCACCTCGTTGCACTGCTAAAAATATCAACACGTTCAAACACAATTATCATAGAAAGTAGTAAGTACCAAAAAAAAAACAAACTAAAATTGTATTAAAAACAGTTCTCAAAGTAAGCTGAACCTTCAAGTCGCTCCCCTACACCCATATTTACAGATTAGAGACAACTACGGACCCCCAAACTGTTGTACACGACTGAGTTTGGGTTCCTCGGGCAATAAAGCAGCCATTACGCGGGCCCGCAATGGAACCCTCCTAGTTTAGACAACATGAAGGTAAAGGCGAACAAGAAAGAATCAAAGAAGGTTGTACTTACTGCATTTGCGCTAACTATTTAACTTTCGTGAATAATGCTGCCAGTTGCGAACAAATGAATCAGATTAAATTTTAATAATTTACTTGTTATCCGTTGTTTAAGTATTTTTCGTTTGAATAAATAACGCTGACCTGCATATAAGTAGGTCAGTTAAAAAAAATACTCGCGAAGAAAATAATGATTTACCATTTATTTACCTGTTATTTTTTTTAACCGACTTAAAAATAAGTTTTATTTTTATTTAGTTTTTTTGTTAACCCCCGCCGGACAAAGGAAAAAGGGTTGTTATAAGTTTAATGTGTGAGTCACTCTGTCTGTGTGTCGTCTCTCAGCACGTGGAGCGTAAACGGGTGAACCAATTTGAATGTTGTTTTTTGTTCGAAAGAAGATTTCTTGGAGCTGGTTCTTATGGTACCAAGGAGCTGGTCTGATGATGGAGTTCGAAGGTGGGAGCGGGAATCTTATGATGCTTGAACTAGTAAACCCGTAGAATTTGGGCTCACTAATAGGTTCGTTGTGACAAGCCCTTTGGGAATATGGTACCATCGATCTGATTTGAGGTGGAGAGTCGAAGGAAGTCGAAGGTGGGAGCTGGAACCCTGGGATGCTTACTAGTAAACCCATTGAGTTTAGGCTCATTAGATTCGTTGTGATGAGACCTTTTAATTTCACCTGATGATGAGACCTGGTGATTTTATTTATTTATTCGTATGACATCTCCGAGTAGGAACGTCACAGGCATATATCCTAATTTCTCAATGACCTGGTGACGTAACTGGAAGACTGGTTTTATGCGGGGGTTTTTTAATGCTAAAGTTATGTTTACATTATTAATATCATTATTCCATCGTGGTCGATGCCAATAGTATTTCAATATTCGTAAATATTCATATATTTGATTAACATCGAATTCTTTTATCATAGATGTACTCGTTGTACTTATCTAAGTTCATCAATAATCTCATATTATATTAGATCGGGTAAAGTTTCTTCGTTTTTTTTTATGAAGACCGTAACGGCTCTAACAAAAAGGTGCATATTTCACTTAAAAAATTCCGGATTGAAAAGTTTAAACCAACTTTGTGCTACTTTAACATCATATATATATATATATATTTTCACGGCCATCGTTACATGTCTTCTTTTTTTTCTACAACTTTAAATTGTATTGAATTTCTCCATTAGATTCACTCATTTTGACATAAAGAAAAACAAATAAAAAATGTTAGAAACAACATTTTATTTTATTTATTCCTTTTTTGAAATATAACACTTTTAATGACATCAAAACTAGCCAGATACAATGAATACATTCAAAGATATTAGTTACAAAACACATACAAAATACGAAAATATTTTTTACCTGACCTATTATATCTTTTGTTTAAATTCCACTTCCACCTTTGGCTTTCAAAACTTTGCTTTTCACTTCCCACAAATGTTCGAGAACCGAGAATACACAATATCAACACAAAAACTTCAACCCACCCCCCCTGCCGGCCGATGCCAAGAACAATGCATATTACTGACTTATATTAGTCAAATTCATATTCATTTATTTGTTTATAACATGTACAATATTACAGTCTATGTTACTACCTCATTTTATGGACACAATATTTCGTAGTTCGCGTATTGGTCCCTCCCTGCTTGGCCCTTCGCGAGTCGTTCAGTCTCTTGGGACCGGAATGTACCAACTGGTACCAAACACACCGGCTTGCGATCGGAGAGTGGAACATATTTGTTCGCTAAGTAACTTACAGGAGCCCATTATAACAAGAGTGTCCAGATTGTAGAATGCAAAGGTTGGGGTACTTTAAATCAGGCATCGTATTTACTCACTTTTATATTTTAGGTAATTTTTGTTATTGAGCACCCGTAGAATTTGACACATACACACATAGAATATACACAGAAAAAGTTGTAATTACGAGTCCTGTGTGTGCAGGTATATGAGTTTAACGATCTTCCCAATCTTTCTAGCCTAATGCATGTGCATTCGCTACCCTATCACTCGCTACTTCAAATTGCATACAATACATTCTCTTAGCGTGTCGCCGTCGTGGTAATGAGTAATAAAATAATAAATAATATGTTAGCAAATGCATCTACTTAGTCTGCGGGCCTAGGAGTTAGTCAAAATGTTCTTATCAAAACTAACTTACTATAAAATCATCGTTCACGGTACACCCTTCTACCTTGCATCATATTTGTTTACTCTACCCAGCCCGGGTCCATCTCTTCGATGCATATTTTATGATTATGATATTCGCGCGTTCGGCAGTTGTATGCGGGTGGGTTTATGCGCGCGATTCAGTTTTATTCGAGTCAAACTCGATTGCGATCATCGGGAGGGATTTCTGAATTTACCGAATGGTAGCACGGTGAAGGGGGCGTTTGGCAATACATTTCCTGTTATTCGATATGATATCTTGTCTAGGTTATAATTATATTTAGTCTGCAAAATATTTTTCATATTTTAATGCTATAAAACCGGTTTGTTACAAAGCTTTTCCTCTCTACCCTTGAATAGACAGCCAAAAATCCCTATATTACTACCTAATAAAAAATAATTGCTCGTTTTGTTATCGCGGAAGGATGATAACGAACATTAATGTAGAGAGCCAATACGCGTATCGAACTAACTAACAAATAAGACATCATCTTTATATTGGATATAACATTATAACAGCAAGGTGCAGTGTTATTACCAAGACCAAGTCAGCTGCAATAATACCTGATGCGGCCTGGCGTTGTGCGGGGGCCCCCCGTGGTGGTAGACGGGCCCCCCCTGTGGCCCCTGCTGGTGCTTGCCGATGTCCACTGCTGCTAGAGCCTCGGCGCGGCTCAGCAGCCCATCGTTGAGGCCGCCAAAGAGGTCGCCCTGTTAACACAACAGCTTTACAAGTTGCCGAACAATACCAAGGTTGACAGGTACTGTCAGAAAACCAATGAGCTGGGCCTGCAAACTAAATTGGCATGTAAGCCGGCCTCTGACTAATTGAGTTTCGGAGTGTTCTTACGGGTTTTTTTTATAAAAATTTAATCACATAAACGACACAAGGCAATTCTGAGAAATCTGTTAGAAGACTAAGGCGCATATTAAAATCTGCCCTCAACTCTGAGTGCTATCTCAAACCTGCTAAGATGATATTTGTTGGGCGAAACAGTCATTCTAACATAGTTGAGACAACTCTCTTTTGAATATTTGTAGGCATGTTGTTACATTATTATTATTATAATTTATCAACATTTAATCATTAGAATAACAAAAACTGTGACAATCTGACGTACCTACATTAGTTTCTAATCGATTAGTCTACAGAGTAGGTACTTAAAAAGTATTTTGCAGAAGCCAGTAGAATGATAAGAAATACGTAACTGTTGAACGGTAGCATTTATGTCGTTTGGTAGATATTGTATTTTTAACTATTGCTGAAATATTCGAATACTATTTTGTTTGTACTTCGTAGATGGTAGACCCCACCTGCAGCTCCGGGGATCTTTCGCGAGACCTTTTTCTGTCAGTCAGTGTTAAGAATGTTAAGACTCATCACATCCTGAGGTCCATATTAATAACAACTCTCAAAGCTCTAAGAGATTTCTTAAGCGCATAAAATTTACAGATAAGATAGATAACTTCGTCGAGAGCGCGTTGTTTACTGAGTGGACTGCATCCAACATTTTTACTGAGTGGACTGCATCCAACATTTTTACTGAGTGGACTGCATCCAACATTTTTACTGAGTGGACTGCATCCAACATTTTTACTGAGTGTACTGCATCCAACATTTTTAAAGAGTGGACTGCATCCAACATTTTTACTGAGTGGACTGCATCCAACATTTTTACTGAGTGGACTGCATCCAACATTTTTACTGAGTGGACTGCATCCAACATTTTTACTGAGTGGACTGCATCCAACATTTTTACTGAGTGGACTGCATCCAACATTTTTACTGAGTGGACTGCATCCAACACTTTTACTGAGTGGACTGCATCCAACATTTTTACTGAGTGGACTGCATCCAACATTTTTACTGAGTGGACTGCATCCAACATTTTTACTGAGTGGACTGCATCCAACATTTTTACTGAGTGGACTGCATCCAACATTTTTACTGAGTGGACTGCATCCAACATTTTTACTGAGTGGACTGCATACAACATTTTTACTGAGTGGACTGCATCCAACATTTTTACTGAGTGGACTGCATCCAACATTTTTACTGAGTGGACTGCATCCAACATTTTTACTGAGTGGACTGCATCCAACATTTTTACTGAGTGGACTGCATCCAACATTTTTACTGAGTGGACTGCATCCAACATTTTTACTGAGTGGACTGCATCCAACATTTTTACTGAGTGGACTGCATCCAACATTTTTTCGTGTCGAAGTTTAAATTGAAATAGCACAAAATCGATTATTATACGTATTACCTATCTATACTATACTAAACAAAGGGCAAGGTCTGTCGGGTCAGCTTGTACCATTATAAGCAATAAAGTGTAATTTTATGTTGTTTTATAAAAATGCCAATCTTTTCTGATGCATTTTTGCGATACATACTGGGGATTAATTCAGCAAGAACAATGATCGCTCAGTGACAATAACACGACAATGACGCTCAACTTTAGATATCCATTACTTGGCGTTTGGAGTCTTTGGGCTCAGTTAAGGCGCGATGACCAACTGAGCAATTTTATAACGATTACAAAAATACCAAGTATAGGTTAATTGAAATTAAAAGTCGGTGCGATATTGTAAAAAATAAACGGTCAAGTGCGAGTAGGACTCAAGGGTTCCGATGACACTTAGAGAGCGTAACACGTGTAATTAGGTTTCCACATAAAAAGTAAAGTATGATGTCATCCATAAAAACCAAATTGAATATTTTTGAAGGAAAACCAAAATTTGCAGTTTTCAGATTTTTACCTTGACATAGGAACATGATTTCTGCCAAATTTCATGATTGTAGGCCTACGGGAAGTACCCTATAGGTTTTGGGTTCATTGCAATTACTATGAAAATCCAACAATTTGACAGCATAAACAGTCGTAGCGTTCGATGGCGTTGACCTATAAGATTGATTTTTTCACAGCTTTATGCGAGCAGAGATATGAGCAATTGTTATAAATTTCAGCTTTCTCGACGCGTTCTCGATGTAAACGTCTTGACGGACGGACGGACAGACAGACAGACGGACGGACAGACAGACGGACGGACAGACAGATGGACGGACAAGTAAGTGATCCTATAAGGGTTTCTTTTTTTTCCTTTTAAGGATCGGAACCCTAAAAAGGAATAAAATATACCTACCCTTACACACCCTCACACACACACACCCACACACATAATATGTACTTAATTAAGTTTATTTCTGAAACTGAAACTGAATTATTTCAATGTATACGTTGTTATGGAGAGCGAGACCTACTGGTACAGGTATTTTATACTTAATAGAAGGTCTTTACCTTGTATTAGTTATAAGTAAAAAGTTTTTGAAATAAACAATTTTTTATTTTTTTTAATACCTTTGTCCGTTGTCGTCGCGTCATTGTCATTGAGAGGGCATTATCTACGACAATAGAATCTTTATTACTATTTTTAAGCGTCCATCGTGACACGATAGTATTGTGTTGTGACGGTGTTCAGGTAATCTGCCTACACAAGCTCACCCGAAGCGTACAACCGGTAATTTTTACTATACGACTTAGCCCTCTCTCAAGAGACTGATAAACAGTCAGGTATCTTTTTTTGACACTTTTTGTACTTGTGAAATGTCAGAAGCCCCAGAAACAGAGATAAACGCTATCTGAGGAATGAGAGAACGGCACTTAGACTAGGCAAGTACCTGTAATATCAACACAAAAACGTATGAAGATCATATACGGTTAGTTTAAAAGCCTTTATTACACTTGTTAGAGCGTAATAGGTATTCTTCACATAAACTACCTACTTAGTATAGGGAGTAGTAGATGAACTTTTATTTTCATTCACGGATGAATATAGAAAATCCGAATCTTTTCCAACAGAAATTAAAGGATTACCTAGCTGTTGAGGCTTATTACTCAATAGATGAATATTTGAAATGATGCTGTGTAGACATAATAATAATCAAATCTTAATCTTGACGTTACAATTACCTTTAACCAATCAGCTATGTGTGTAATGTATTTTGACATTTTGACATTCAATTTTAATTTTTTTATTCTTTTATTTTATGACTTTATATGTATGCATTTTTTATTGTATTTCTGTTTGTATGCCTAATGGCTGGACGTAAGCACATATGTAAAATTAAGAAATAATCTAAAACTACGATCCACAATAAATGTTCTGATTTCTGATTTCTGATGCTCATAGCAAACAACAATCTTTTCACATTTATACCCACGACAAGCCCTTATAATTAAAGATAAATTCTTAGAATTAGCTGTAATAGAAAATTGCAGTAAATCAGCAGCCTAAACGGAGTATTGGAATTAAATTAAAAGCAGTGCTTTCTGCAAGTTGGTAATTATCCTGGCATTTATTTACGACTGTCAATCACGTAGATACACCTTACAGCAAACCTTTGATAGCAATGTATTTTTAGTTTAATTAGTGACTTTACACGTTTTGCCTTGCAGACTACAATTTTACAGAGAAGAATAGAATATTGGTTGGAATAAAACTGATTATGTTAATTGATTACGATATAACTAACGCTGCTAGTTAAGGTAGTTTTGTGTTATAAATAAAGTTGATTCAGTAAACATTGACGTTTAAATGCGTCGTAAAATTTACGAATAGTTAGTGATAATGTTACTCGAAATTAAGGTTAGTGATCTAGGGTTAAACGGTCATGGCCATTATGCGGATCCGGCTTCTGAATCTCAACAGAAACGCGATAGAGGTTGTGTAAAAACCTCTGTAATGGGTGTGAGTGCGCGAGTTCGTAGTCAGCTACGCGCTACGTCGATGCTACGAATTTCGTAGACGTTACGAGCTTTCTACGCAGACTTACTACAGAATTCATACACGAATAGTTACTTTTCAGGCCTTGGTTATCTCAGATATCCAAGTACAAGTTCTGGAAAACAGAGACGTATAATCAAGTAGAATATAGGTATGGATAGCTCGTACTACATACCTACATGAATATTCTCACAAGCAAGCTCATCTATTTTCAGCAAACAAACGACTCTACACATGTTTAGCCGGCTACAAAATTTCATATTCCGACTTAAAAGATCCGCTAAAGCGCTTCTATGAGCGCTTTTAACAGCTAACACTACTAATACGTAGGCGGGGCAAGCGCTCGCAGCGACTAATTCTGAGGAGCGATACGTTGCGCCCATCAAATAGTCATGGGGTCTCAACCTCTGGCCGCGGACAGGGGTTTTTCCCGGATTACTTTAAATTATTTATGAGTGGCTGCAGTCCGCATAGTCTCGGGCCGGGACAGATGCCGCGGGCGCGCCCTGACTGCCAAACACTCGTTTACCCGGGTACCCGGGTACCCGCGCGGCCGCCTTCAAACCGATAGTTTGACTTTCGATTTACCGGCGGCGGCGGAGGCCGTTCTGGGTTTTATTTCGGGTTTAGACCCTGTAAAGGTTGGCCAAATTGAAATTTCGCCCGACTTTCGAGGTTCAGGTGCCTTTTATTTCAATTATTTCGCGTGTCGATTTTGCCTAAGATTTTTATACAACAAAATGCTTCGCAAAAGTGACAACAAGTTTTCGCGAAATCCACTTTCACATTAACCCAAAAAGGCTCGTTGAGATCAATTGAGCGTGGGAATAAAACTTTGTTTTCGCCCCTTCACAATCCATTACAATGAACCGTAATAAGAGCAGTAATTTAAGCTAGACGCCCCTGCCCCGGCCGCGGCCCGGCGCCGGCGCCTCCCTGCCCCGGCCCGGGCGGCGCCGGCGCCTCCCTGACTAATTGTAATTGAACAACCCGTCGCACCGCGGGTTCACTTGAGATATGTTATAATTTGTAGCGCTAATTCGTGCAAGGGACGTACAGTGGGTTATTGAGTTCATTATCATGGTGATTACGGAAAAGTTCGGCAAACTGAATCCTGTGCCTCTAAAGACAAATCTAATTTATTTCTTTGAAATACACATAACATCACGCCATTTCCCATCCGGGGTGGTAGAGGCACAATCGTGTCCACTTTTAGCCAGTTATTCAATACTCCATTCAACACTTCTTTGAAATAATTTTATTAATACGTGAATACTTCTATATTTTCCTGCTTTAAATGATTTAACGTTTTTTCATTATTATTTCGCCTATCATTAATAATATGTTCAAACATATCGACGATAAACAAGCATGGCATATCTCAAGATTGATTGATTATGAATCAATACAATATAATGTGCGTCTTTTTAATCACCACCTCTGACACACTCTCAAAGATTAACTGTGACACTTCAATTTCTCGAATTTCGACACCAACACGCGTCGTTAACTCGATTTGTGCATCAAACAATTAAATCCTACCCTCGGAACTGATGCCGACTGCCGTAACAATGCCGTCACTTGAGCGATCAAAAAGCGGAAAATCGTATGGGATCTGCGACCGAGGGTGCCGCCGCCGCGCCGCATATATCTGAATGCTAATCGAGCGTGCGATTGTACGCAGGTGACTGGTTTATCATACGATTTCATACGAATTAAACAGACTGTCGAGGTATTGACCAGATAGATTTGACGCCAACTTGACTGCGTAATCCTCTTGATGACCGGACACCTTAAAGTTAGAGTTTCTTCGAAAAAAATTCAGAATATTATGGCAGTAGTTTCTCTGGAAAAATAGTGACTACGTATTACCCATAGGACGCAGGATGCCAGAAGGTACTTGTCAAACCTCTCTGCATTCTTAACATTGTTCATTCACTGTAAGTTTCCGTTTTTGTGTCATGATTTCAGGCGGACTTTAATGAACTTGCAAGTTGCAAGTTGCAACATATAATAGCGTCCTGCCTTTTCCCACACGGGTTGACAAAGGCACAATTCACTTCACTTCAATTGTATTAAATTACTTCCTGCAATTCCAATTAAACACTTTTGACAGAGTCGTCAATGTTCAGCCTAAAGACCTAAGCGAAAAACCGCGATTTTGAATATCTTCCATGAGAAAACAGCCAAAGATCTTATATAAATATATTCTTGTGACTTCGTCCGATTCCCTCAACAGGTGTATCGTAGTGTCAGAGCCAATTATAAATATATCCGATACTGGCAAAGATATACATACACAATACACCTACTACAATGTGTTGGTGTAGAGACAATCATGTACATTTTATAGAAATGTTTTACAGTTTGTGTTCGATAATAATTCTGATTACCGTCAAGTCTAAGCCGTACTGCCAACTGTATGATCGTGATTACCATCTCAGCCCTCACCGAGCGCCCCCCATCGATCTCATCCGACTGCATTAGGCATTATCTGTGTAACTTGGGTATCAAGTGTCACAGAGGGATCAGAGGATGTGCTGGCGATTAGCGCCGAAAGGATATAGATATGGTATACTACATACATTGGGTGCGTTTACTAATGTGCATTAATGTTATTTTGGACCGTTATAGCACATAGTAATAAACTCTATAGAGAGAGAGGTAGCTCGCTGAGTGAGGTTTATAGAGTTAATATGTGCTATAACGGCACAGTTCTATTACTCGTAAGAGCAGAGTATTAAAATGGACCGTATGAATAAAGGCGAATGACATAATTATTTCCAATGGCCCACTTTGCGTTTCTGACAACGCTACGAGACATCTTAGTAGTTTTGTGTCATGGCGTTAGTTGAGTAACCATCTCACAATGTCGGGTCCGGTGAAGGATAATCTTGGAGCAAGAAATAATAAGGATAATCCATGCTTGCAAGTGAAAGAGTGAAGTCAATGTTCCGAATGAAGAGAAATAGATAGATAGATAGATGTAAGAAAATTAAATATTGAAAGTTAGAGCTGATTGAATTGGTAATAAATGACAAAAAATAAAAATTGTTTTAAATATGACGTCATCCGTCGGGCCCTTGCCAGCTGTGGCGTGCCTGCCGTTCTCGAACCGAGGGGCCTGGCGCGCGACGATGGCAAGAGGCCAGACGGAATGACGCTCATTCCCTGGCAGGACGGAAGGTTCAGGACGGAAGGTTTGGGATGCAACCTGTGTAAACAGGTTGCATCCCAAAGCGGCTCGTCGAAGCGTCATGGGACTTGTGAGCTGGCACCTACCTCGCTCAACGCATCAGCATTGCGATACAGCGAGGTAATGGTGCCAACGTTTTGGGCACCCTCCCTCCCGGCAGCGATCAGGCCGAAATTTTTGATCTAGTTTAGTTGTAGTTTAGTTTTTTACCTATAGTTTAGTTAAGTTATAATTATTAATTTGTTAATATCTAACATAAATAAATCTTAGTGTTCGATTGAATAACATCCATTCAGTTGAACTAAAAATATATATATATAATAACAAAAAACAGTAGTCTTGTCGTATTGTGAATTGTGATGACGTAGTAATATAGGTTGAACTGAAGTCGAGGAGAAGTACCTAATCAACAGAAGGTTATGAGAAGTCGGGACGTTCGTGATATGTCAGTACAGAGCTTCCCCTCGCTATTCGAATCTTTTGATTCAACGTTACGTTTGTAATTAGATAGTCCAGTGGAATTGAATCACAAAAGTAAAAACTGGAATCATGGCACGGAACGAAGCTCATAAACATTTAATGTATGCTACAGGCCAGTTGGACAGTAGTACCAAGGTACCAAGTACGTAGCCCAGACCAGAGTACGTGCATACCTACTTGTGTGCTTGTTACTATGTTTATATGAGCGGCGTTTTTAAAGAATTTCTTGAATTATTATTTATAAGGATTGTTACACAAAGGGCGTAAGAGAGCTATCTCGGAACAAGATTCAGTTTGGCGCCAGCGTGAGCGCAACTCGCAAAGGGCGCTATCGGATCGATTGTCGCTGAGATATTTAGACGCAAAACGAACGAAGCCAGCGCGAGCAAATTTAGTTCAAGGGTGAAATATCTACTTACAACCCGAGGTAAGCATTCTATTTCACATCATTCATGCGAGGTAAATAAAACATTTTTACATGTTGTAACTGATAGGTGCAGTCATATTTTAGGGATTTATGGTTATAAAACGTCGGAGAAGGACGGCAACGATGCCACTAATAAAGCATAAAGCCTTTTAAGTGCGAAAGAGAGCAAACCGTCGAAATGTTTTGGCCGCGCTTTGCTTTATCAAATCTGTTTCAGTCATGGACTTATTAATAAGTCCATGGTTTCAGTGAAAGATGTTCAGTGAAGAATCTGAACAAGACGTACCATTTTTGTCACATGTTACATTTTACTTGATCACTTACTTTACTTGAACACATAGAACATCGCTCCGGTAACCTTGACGATTCCGCAGTTTTGAACATCTCTTATTCGGAGACTAGACATATCTGTAGCTAGCTGTAGATATGCAGATTTATAGGCGCCACATCCACGAGTGAACCGTATACGAACTCACGTGTATATGTATATGGAACAGGTATATAAAACAATTGTTTCGTTTCGGGGTGCAGTGCTCCGTGAATAATAGATGAAGCAGTAGAACCTACCATACCAACGGTAAGTTACTACAGTTTATTTTTATACATTTTCTTCGTTTCGTGAGCCGTGTTTGTTGGTTCCTTTGTTGCTTTCTTCGAGAAACATAAGTGCGAAGTAAAATGCTTGCGTTTTTTTTTATTGTGAAACTTTAATACGGATTGCCTTTGAAAGACTATGATGTTGTATTGTATGCCCATCAGTTTAGACTTCTCTTATGCTAAAAGCACATATAACTAATAGGTACAGACAAGAAGGCGACACCTGAGAATTGCAATTGTACTTGACAAGAGTAAACTACAATGACGAAGCTTCCACAAACACGTCACGTCTAATGTTTCTCTTCATCGAAGTCGTATACGGGTGTAAGCGGTCACGCAAACGTATGTCTGAGGTCACGCCGTCTAGATTGTATATGGTAGGTATCTGTTTAACTCTAGAATATTTTTGTCATGGTGACCTGTGGCTTACCAAAATAGGTAAACCAAATGTCACAAATCTTTCCTAGAATATTGAATCATTAAGATAGTTCTAGATGACCCAGATAGTCGCTGTCGCTGCTAGACTCTGTCCAATCCTTTATTTTACTTTTGGTATTTCAATTTATGAAATATATGACATGTGAAATATATGAAATATGAAATTTAACTTTCTATCCAATTTTGGGTCATGTTCAGTTGGTCACCTTTCTACAGAGCCACCAACTTAGCTGTTCAGGTGGGAAAAATTGGTACTACGGACTTGTCAGTTTTTGTTATACGATAGGGTACCCTTCGTGTGCGATTCCGACCCGCACTTGACTGATTTTTATTTTACTTTTGTGTTGGAAATCGCGGTCCGTGGACCTTGGACGGACGGGTGATGTACCGTTGTGTACAGTACAGTACCATATCACGGCTCTGCATAGTGTGGGGCCACAGTTATACCCAAAGATACTTGAATGTACCTATATATTTTGGCGTGTGAATGATGTTTTCAGGGGCGCGCCATTCTACGCAACCTAATTTAAGTATGTGTGACATAAACAATTCTTATTCTCATGTTCCTTGGTGCCTCTTAGGTACTTATAGCCAAAGTAAATAGGTATGGAGAAATACATTACCGCAAAATACTTACATCCATCGGAAGCACCAATTGAAGTTGTAATTTGTAAAACATGTCGCTAGCAAAATACAATAATGAAAAAACAGATAGAAACACATCTTTGGCCAAAGATGAAACCGCGAGCAAATTCGCAAAACTAGAAGACTTTAAGAATATAGAAGTGCAAATCGTTAGTATGGGTGAACTTACGTTGTGTCGTGGAGACCATGAGTTGCACATTAGTGATGCATCCTCCAGTATCCGGCTCTGAAAAGGAAATTAAACAGAATATAAATAAATAACACTGAGTTAATAATTAACGTCGATGACTACCGGACCGGATTTGATTGGCAGAGAACCGGATAAGTTGGCACAAAAAGAGGAGACTTAATGTTAGTTCTTAGTTATGTGTGAATAATTAAACTTTGATTTGATTTGAATCTAACTTGGTATGTTAGAGCTGATTGTAAGATGAACTTTCCCCGCCCGAGGGGTCTAGGCCATTTTTGTAGAGAGCAAGAACTAACGTTAAATAAATAAAGTTAAGTTTTATTATACTTGAATATCTATTTATTGAAGATCGTCATGTTGACGCACCGTCTTTATAAAACTGTTATGAATAATAATTAGCGAAACATGTACATTGATGGAGCTTGGAGACTTCTCTATAGCTCATCCAATACAGCAAATAATATTTTTTTATTCGTAAATTATGGCCACTTATAAACCACTTAGAAACTGTGTTCCAAGAGGGACATTGATCCTTGTCGTTTTGTGCTATGATTAATTGACTTGACATCAATATGTCGCGGTTTACCATACGCATACCGGACCGCCCCATTTTGTTAATTAATATTAACGCGTTACTTTACGTCCAGCAATTTTATATTTTAACGTAGAATTAATGTCCTGACCTTAGGTCCTAACAGTGGAAAACATACTACGTACGAGTATAGAGTTTGTTAAATGCTACGTATGACTAAGGTAGTATAGAAATTGGTTGGATAAACGATAAGTACCTACAGCTGTCCAATGTTGTCCGGATCAGTGAACTTTTAACTCAAATAAATCAATTGGCATAGAATACAGTATCTTTACGGTGACTATAGGACTGTACCTGCAGTATCGGCAGCGGCATGTGCAAAGTGGTTATGTGTTAGTGTACACGTTTAACCCCGAACAAAGCCCACACGTCTTTGTGACTTGCAGGGTTGCAGGAACCATAATGCCTTTGTAATTTTGTCAGTAAGTACTCCACAATTACTGTTTCATCCTTCTATTTACAGTTCATTTGTTTACCTCCAAATGCTTGGTTTAAGCCGTCATTTACTTATATGTTTTTGTAAATAAGTGTTCGAAGAACTTGAGGATTACATAAGGTTATGCTTCGTGATAGCTTGTGATTACTTGGCTAATAGCTTGATTGGTTAAAAAGCGACCTTGGCTGGTATAAGGCAACGAAAGTAGCGAGTGTTGAGGCTATAATACAAATAGAAGTGCGAATTACAGTCGACGAATGGTCGGAAGAATTAAAAACAAAATATAATATGCTCGGGCACCTCACAACTGTTAGACAGTTAATACAGGAATCACACACTTTTAAACGGAACAAATACTACAAGGCCTTCCTCTGACCATACTATAATGAATTAGTAGTATGGTCAGAGGAAGGCCTTGTATGGTCAGATGGCTTGGCCTGTTTAGAAGGACGAAAAATATTTATTATTTTCGCTATCTCACGTTAAATAAGTTACGTTAGTTTAATATGATGTCTTTATTAATATGTATATTTTATCTAGCCTAGTGCAGTGTCCTCGCCGGATCGAGCCCACACATCTGCATGACTGCAGTTTGTTCCATCCACCCCGGCAGGAACTTGGACGTCTCCTTCTGTACCCATCCCTTCCCCGGTGTCCGTCTGATGCATCCATTCAGTGGCTGATTTCGCACATTTTGTCCATTCGGCAGACATTCATTAAAAATTGCCATGTTCAAAAGCATTTTAAACGTCAGGCCTTCAACTACTGATCGTTAATATGAAACTATGAACTTCTTCGCTGAAGAAGTGATATCTTTAATCTTTTAATTTAGAAGGAAAGTTTCCATTGAGATGTATTAAGATAAATAGTGCGTTTCTTCAGGTCAGCTTTTGAACATGTCAATTTTTAATGCATGTCTGCCGGATGCATCCGGACAAATAGGCGAAATCAGCCACTGAATGGATGCATCAGACGGACACCGGGAAGGGAAGGGTACAGAAGGAGATGGAGGGACGACCTGGATAAGTTCCTGCCGGGGTGGACGGAACAAACTGCAGCCAGAGATGTGTGGGCTCTAACCGGCGCGGCGGGGACACCGCACTAGGCTAGATAAAATATACATATTAATACGTCCCGTGGTCCCTTGGCTACAATCTTCATTTATTCCAGGAGATCTACAAGGAATATATCTATATCTATAGGTTCTTGAGTCTCAAGATTGGTAATCTATATACCTAAAAACTGAACGTTTGACATTTTAGAAATAATCAGTGGTTTTTGTGTAATCGATAAAAAACACACTTTTTCGCGCTTTTCTGCCACAGTGACAACCGTGAGGGCCACGTTGCAGTGTGTGTGAGCTATTTACCTTAATTTATCATACTTACATACATACATCACATACATTGGTACTTTATTTTATCATAGGTATTTATTTTAAAATTTGTCCAAATTTCAACCACCACAAATGCAGTTGCTAATTTTGCCTACACCACGAGGTCCACGAGCCTTAATGGTGGGGTGACAAACTAGTGGCCAACCTGACTGTCAGAAGTTATACGGGTGGCCATTTAGGTCCTCTGACAGAACTGCACGACTACCACTACGTTAGTACTATTAGTTATTCTGTGCCACTACCACCGAGTAGCAAAAGTAGCCAAGACGTATCAACTGAAACACTGAAGCACCCGGAACTAATGCCACATAGAAACGGACACCCATCCACATAATAAATATAATACTATCTTCTGTGCTTATCTTACACCATACGATTTACTGGAAAACCGAGCCACCGTATCAGGCTCCGTTTTCCAGCGAAGGGAGGGTAACCGTTCAAAATATGAAAATAGGTACGCTAGGAGTGACATCTGGCTTCGCCCCGCCTGTAGTCGTTTTAATAATTAATTAGTAGCCCTTTGGCGTCCCTGTTAAATTGCCTGACTAAATAAGGTACGGGGGGTGGGTGTAAATCCCTTCCGCGTAACCCCCCCTCAACCCCTCCCCGCGCTGGTTGCAGAGATGCTGGGGTCAGCGGAGTGATGAGAGACGGGTAATTTTATAATTTTTACTGCATTTATCACGGGTTGGCCTGTATGGATTATTTATTTTAGTATTAAATCTTAATCCAGCTCTGAAAGCCGGTACAGTAAACTACTGAAAATCACTCTCTAGTCTAACCGACTAGTTTTAAAGGTTCATAAACAATTTCAAAACTGAAAATTACCCGAAAAAACATACTTCATTCCCACCTAAACATGCAGATGCAGGTTATGAAAGTCAAAGCATCCTGGCAAGCCGGGGAAAATATTTGGTAAAATAGACATATATATCTTAGCCATATGCCAAATATAAACATGAACATCAACAGTAATCGTAAAATAAGTAACAATACACGGACAACGTCGCTTAGATTTTCATGATTTCAGAAATGTCGAAACGGAGGCAAGGAATATATTAATTTACCTCCGTGCAGTAAATAAATACCTATGTCATTCAAACAGGAAATGGAAGGCGTAGAATTTAAGCACCTTCGTAAACTCTGAATTCAAAAGACACCCCTAGTTAAGATTTCCCGAAAAAATTAAGCAAAACGATTGTAGCCAATTATTAATCGTACGCGTTCAAAGTGACTCACGACGAATAAATCATGCAAGAATGAACCTTAAATTCAGAGGCTAAACCCACGCCGTAAAAGACAAAAGATACTACCACTTCGACCGTGCGAGAGTGAGACAGCGATATGAGATTATGGTAATGACGGTGAAAAAATTTCAATGAGGGTGGCTGTACTTAGGAGCAATTTAAAGATATTGTATTTAATGTTTTGAAGAGGGATGTTAAGAGATAGACAGTCTTAAGTGGTGGGGGAAGAGGGGTACTTAAAAAGGAGAGTGGGGGAGAGTCGTCTATAGTCAAGATAAGTAGTCAGTTGCCGATTCAGCAGGCATCAAACAAAACTAAACTACCAACTACATTAAATATATGAAAAAGGAACTTATGGTTAGGTAAATTAATTATGATATTTGAAAAGTGTTATTGATACATTCTGCTTGTTTTCAAACCTTTAAACATCTACTTTTCTTGATTATAGGGTAGACAATGAATTCATAAATTGGATTACACGCGATGTACATTCCGTTTTGTATATAATACAAATAACCTATAGTCCGCGGGTGAAGAATTCGGTACGAAGGTAATATCATATCATAATGACCGTTTAACATGAATTAGCAAATTATATATTTTTTGGGAAGAGCACTGCAGCCTGAAATACAGGTTTTCACCCAGCTCGGGCTCAGATGTTCCAATTATTAGGTGTCACTTTTTTGCTAAGTTCCTCTAATTGTGTATTTTTTTTCTGTTTTTCTTTTTGAATAAGTTACTTAATAAGTAAATTAAATAAATAAACATAGTACTAATCTTAAAAAAATATTAATTTGAGTAATATTGCTCGCCTTTCATGGGCCTTTAATTATTAGTTTTTAATAGTTTTAGTGCATTCGGCAGCACTGCGTTATCATTTTAGGATTTGTATGTGAACAGGTACTTTGCTCTCCTTATGGCCGATTTCACCAACAATCCCAATCTTTTAGGGGACACTTTATTTTCTTTTAGGGGCTACCTAGCGGTTATTTCGCTGTGACCAAAGTTTGAGGGTCAACTAGGCTACTATAGGACCCCCTAAATTTAAGGGTCCGACCTCCGCAACAATCGCTAGATAGCTATGAAAAAGAGCTAAGTGTCCCCTAACTGTTGGTGAAATCGGGCAATAGACTATTTATTAGCCTTGTCAGCTCACTGTTCGTACTTGTCAGCTCACTGTTCGTACTTGTCAGCTCACTGTTCGAACTTGTCAGCTCACTGTTCGTACTTACAAAAGGAAATACCGCTAGGTCCTACAATACCGAGACATTCCATCACATTACCTCCATTCAGTCAACAGAGTTGAGCCGACAATAGTAGTACACGCAAATTAATCATTAAGTTGGCTTATCCGAAGCAAACTACAAGTAGCAGATATAGCTAACTACGGCTGTAGTCAAAGGCATTATCCAAATGTTGACATACGCTGCTTGATTGGTTATGCATAGTGTCTGGCCATCGTTGAACCGTTTAGTATTGAGTGCTAATGGTTGAGGAGACCTGAAATTGTGGAATATTGATGTACCAATCGGAGAAGCTCGGGCGGAGAATGTCCAAATGTCCATCTAACTTTCAGCCTGAAACGGATACCTATGCATTGTTTTTAATAATGGGAAACGGAAAACCAATTCTTAATAAGCATTTTTATTCATAATCACAGTTTAGTAGGTAAAACACATTAATCTTTATACGTGGGTCACCCTTAGTACCTTGAAAGGCTGAAAAGTTCTCAGTAATGAAATGTATGTTTCCACGTAGAAAAATGTTTAATATTGCACGTGACGTGACCTCCATTTCGGGAAGGTGACAGATGTCATGGGGACGACCGTAACGAATACAGGCAAAAGATGAAGAGGTGAGAGGACAGTCCCATATCGTAATCCCCATTGATTTTCAGAATAAACCTTTTTCAGCTCCACGTGCATTAGCTAAACAAAGTTAATTATAGCACTAAACGTTAATGTTTATACATAATTAGTCAATTCCAGGAAATTCGGTAAGGAATTCGATAAGGAAATCCAATTTACCCACCAAACAAAAAGAGATTCTATGGCGTAAACTTTACGGCACCAAGTGGATCAACTAGTCGATTAGGGCTGTGCACATTAGAGTGTAACAGTAACTGTCGTCGTTATCGTTATGTTAAGTGTTATTGTGCATTGCGGAAGGGTAACGTTATGGGTAGGCTTTCCGTTTGGTATTGTTTCAGATTCAGTGATTGGCCTAAGGTTTAGATGCATTGTATTCGTGTTAGTGCCAACGATTCTGCACGAACTGTGTACCTACTTATTAACCGTAAACATAATCATCAACAAGGCTACACGCCTTTTACCATACAGGGTGGCAGAGGCACAACGGGGGACTTTTGAGACAGTTGGAAGGCTATTCTATCGAGCAAATTACGTTTTACGTTGGCGAATGGAAACTAGTACAAAGCTGGGGAATCAACAATCAACAAGCTAGATAGAAACAACTGTTTTTAGACAGCTATTTTGCGTAAATTAAGTATTTCTCAGGCCGTTTTGGCTTCATTCGATGTGGTAAGGAAGGGCCTTGTGTGGCTACTGTATGTACATGTTAGTTTAAACATATTCTATTATTGCCTGATTGTCGCGTACCGCGGTAAAAGTTTGGCTGTACATTGTTTGCAACCAAAACACGTTCCCTAACAATACGATTAGAAATAGAAACCTTGCTCTTGTAACATCCAGAATCGACGGCAGGTACGATACTGACAAAGGTAAGATCGACGGGGAACAGTTGACATGAGAAACTTTGGATTATTAGTCTGAGTGAGAAACCGACACTTAAACTGTCAACTGGTTATAATGATAGGTACCAAAGGAGCAAACTAAACTTTGGAAGCCTATAACCTAAAACGTTTAGACATCGCATCCCAGAACCTTATGTGAATATAAACACAGCAGTGGTACATAAATAATTAATGTTCCTTGGCATGGTTGAAATGTGTTTTATGCTGCAAGCAGTAAAGGCGGTATTGGTTGCTTCGGAAAACGCGTTTTATCATGTCTGTACTCTTTAGTTACTTCGCCAAAACCCTGGGTTCCGTGGTCTTAGTTGGCTCTCGATTCTGATATTTTTTACTTGACTCACTCCCCTATCGCTTGCCTATCGCTGAGCTCTCACTGCCTTAAACGTAGGTATGATATGCTACTAAAAATACTGTTTGTATGTTATTTAAAACTCTCTACAAACGGAACCCCAAGATTGTGAACTACACTCGATCTTATCAGCCCAGGATTTTAAGTCTGCATTTTTAATACGGCGAGACCTTCTTACAATAGATTAGTTTTTAAATAAAAGTTAGACAAAACGGCTGGAGAAGTTTCTTTCAACTGTAGAACTTTCCTATAGGTGAGTTTCTGACAAATTTATATAAGGGGTCGTGCTTGCATAAGGTCAGGTCGTTCTGATTTTTCTATATGTTGTTAGGGCTGAAACCAGTATTAAAATGCCAGATTTGCAACTTCACAAGTGCTGTGCGAGCGGCGGTGTACCCAAATAAACCATGAAAATTTCGGTTATTTTTCAGTTTTTGTTCAACGTGTCAGTAAAGAATTGCTATAGGTAGTTACTTTGCATGCTTTAAAAGAGACTAAATTAACTACAATTTGGAACCATGGCGGGCTCTATACAGCTATTGGTTCCTACAGTACAGTTCGTCAAGGCAGTAGGCTCGTCACCCTACTAATTGCTATTTCTTGAGCCTAGGTTTAAGCCAATAATTTTTGAACGGCTGAACCGATTTTAACAAAACTTATACAAAAACCCACGCAGGATAGTTTACAACCATTTACAGAAAACCGCATCAGATTCCGTCGGTGTATTTCTTCTGTCGGTTGGTCGTTCTTTCAATCGTTCTGTAATGTGTCCAAGACACTCTTTTTTCAAAAGGGTGGACAAATCATGATGCGGTTTACAGCAAATCTTAGAAGACTACCTTGCAAAGGTTTTTGGATATGATTTGTTAAAATCGGTTCAGCAGTTTCAAAGTGCTGTGCAAGCGAAAGTGGAACGGAATAGCGGTCAAGTTTATGAGTAAATAACACTTTCAAACAAAAAATTAGATTTTGAAATCGGTTCACAAATAGTAACAGTTTCGATGTAACACACATTAAACATAATAATGATTTTAAAAAAAAACATACAACCGAATTGAGAACCCCCTCTTTTTTTGAAGTCGGTTATAAATAAACGGTCAAGTGCGAGTAAGATTCACGAACTAAGGGTTCCGATCACACTTACAGAGCGTAATATGTGTAATTTGGGTTCCCACATAAAAAACTAAGTTAGGATGTCATCCAAGTAAACAAGTTGATTTTTTCACAACTATATGCGACCACAGACTTTAGCAATTGACATAAATTTCAGCATGATACGTCTATGCGTTCTTGATATAAAAGGTCGTTGACACACAGAGAGACAGATGGACAGACGGACATACGGACGGATGGCTACAAAGTGATCCATTAGGGTTCCTTTTATTTCCTTTTAGGGATCAGAACCCTAAAAATCAGAACGACCTGACCTTATGAAAGCACGGATGTAGATCTTGACTGTACTAATAGTGTACGCCAACTTCACATTGGCAATAAGTTTATTTCTTTCATTTCGTTATAATTCTATACTTCAGCCCTAAAGTTATAGAATCGTACTCAAAAGTGTAATATTTATTGATACTATTGGGGAGAAACTGGGGGCTATTTGGGAGGTGTCAAAACCACTAAACTAAAGGAACTAAAGACACTAAACTGACAACCTTCAAATCCAACAGCTCGGAAACAGACACAGCGGGATGCAATAACTATCTGTGTTGATGATGATGACAGGTACGTTGAATTTAGTTGCGTAGAGCTGGCGCCCTTAAGTAAAAGTCACTCATCAATCAGCCAAGAGATCGTTGGAGGACTGTAACAGTATCCTAAGATCCGAAGAGAGCTCGACCTTCACCCATCTGTTACTGCGATGAAACTTGGTTCTTATATAATTTTGAATGATGGATAATATATTGCGAGTGGGTTGCCTAGTAAAATCCTGGCAAGGCTATAATTAATTTAACATTTACAAACAAAAAGCCTTTTATATCAAGAATGCGTGCACGTATCAAGTTCAAATTTATATTAATTAGGTACTAAAGTCTATAATCCCTTAAAGTTATGAAAAAGCTAACCTTCTAGGTCAACGCAATCGAACGCTACTACCGTTAATTAACTAATTAATCATCTTTTGCCAGGATTTTGCTAGGCAACCCACTCGCGATGTATTTTCTAGCATATAAAACTTGATAAAAACCAAGCTTCATCGCAGTGACAGATGGGTGAAGGTCGAGGTCTCTCGGATCTGAGACCATAGCGTCTGTTTAGTAGAGCTAGATATTTGCCTTCGGGTGTAAAGAAGACAAACATTTCCAGCTCACCGGGGGAATACTCCAGGTGGCAAACTTTCACGTTTTATCGGACAAAATTGAAAATATCCCCAACGGACCCTTAAACCTCTTTCCACGCTGGTGAAGATACACTTCCTTTCGTATTTATATATATTTAGGATACAGTATCCATTGAGTGCTTCAGTTAATGTCCTCACGTACTTATGTTGTATTTGTATATGAAAGAAAATTGCTCATGATGTTAATGATGATGTTTATGGTGACAATGATAATGATGTCAATGTACGGTACTAGGGCATTGATTTGGCACGTCGTCGGGGCGAGTATGATACTCGGCGTTTGACTTGGCAGGAGCGAGAGAGAGAGAATGAAACGAGACCCGACGTGCCAAAACAATGGCCTAGTACTGTACCTTTAGTGTCTAATCTTAAATTAAGATAATTTAACTGTCAATTGTATTGAATTAGCAAAGACAATCCAACACATTTGCAGTAAGAAATAATAAGGTTCGAAACCTTCGGTGCGAGAATCAGACTTGCGCTTGGCTCGCTTGATAGAGGTATATGTAGTGTAGGTAGTTCCTGTCTCTGCCTTTCATAATAGATATCTAACATTCGTGCAATGTACTGCCTACATACAGATTGTTTCTTGCTACGGGTATTATAGATGAACCCAGGGATCTGTCATTCTCATAAGAATAAGGTTCTTTAAACCTAAAGTCAAAACTTCTTCATGAGATGGTTCATCTGCGAGCAAATGACTGATCCCTGGGTTCATCTATAATACCCGTAGCAAGACACTAAAGGTACAGTACTAGGCCATTGGTTTGGCACGTCGGGTCTCGTTTCACTCTCTCTCTCCATCTCACGAAGAAGTTTTGACTTTAGGCTGAAAGAACTTTATTCTCATAAGAATAAGGTTCTTTAAACCTAAAGTCAAAACTTCTTCATGAGATTGCTCATCTAAACACACAATGGAAATTATAAAGCTGCAGTATTTTATGCGAATATTATTGAATCAAGTATGTTTATTTCTGCGCTTACAATGCAACAGCGCGATAAAACTTTTGAAAACATAATCATAACTTATCATAGCATGTTTACAGCATATTATCTCGATTTAGTGCACACCAGAGCGGGCAATTTGTTCATTTAAATCAAATCAAATCAAATCAAATGTCTTTATTTCTGTAGATATTTACAAATATAAGGTACCTATAGTCTATTCGTGATAAGAATGCAGTAAAGTCATCACTGTCCGGCGGCCTAGCCACGCCCCGTAACCTATCAAATCGTTTCCAATTACCAAGCCAAGTTCACAGTGACCAGTTGAAGGCAAATTTTCGAACGCGAAGGTTGTGTCCTGTCCTGTGAGTGTGTGTTAACAGATTTAAATTGAAATTTCACTGCATTCTTATCACGAATAGACTGTAGAACACGTATCCTATGCTCTTCTCTATGTTGGACCACTGTGGGAGAAGTGCAAAGAAACTCATTCGGATAAACAACTCATTGGGATCACAAGCGTCCGGAATGGCTGCAGTTCGCCAACTCGCCATCTTGGCCCGGAGTGGACTCCGCGAGCGCGCCTCCTCGAAGGGACACCCATCTGCCGTTTGCAGATTTGGGCTTGCGGGCGTGGGAGGGGCCGCGGCCGCTCGATACGGGGAGTGGCCGCGCTGCGTGGGCCTCATGCGCTAACCTCGTGCTGGTATTAACAAACCTAATTGATTGACACAAAGCGCGGCGGGAAGAGGGCGCAATTTTATTGTCTATAGAATATCGAAAGTACGCGATTTTCGCCTTTTTGTGGCGGCGGCGTTTTGATTTCGAGGGTAAATTGATTGGTTATTTATCTCTTGCATAGTTCATATGTTATTTTCGTTCGGTATCCCAACCGCTCAATTTCGGTAGTAATAATTTTATGGATTGGAAAATATCGGTTCATTATTCTCTAGCTCTAGGTGGATATAGATATAGGTACTGAAATTCGTAACCAACTCGAAATTCGACAGCTCCCATGTAGCCAGGGTGTGATTCTCGCGCATTCGATATACGGATATTGATATTATACCCCAGCAACGCTCACTCGGTAATGCCGCTCATTCATGTCAAGTGACCTATTATGTCAAATTGTCAATCATTGAATCGTAAGCGTAACATTTATTTTAAAGACAGTTTAATTTATTTATTGTAGATAAGTAAGAATTAATACTTTACATATCTGCGTTTTTCTAAAATATGTATAGATAATAATATCATAATTATGAAAATTTTACAAAGTATTGCATAAACACCGAACATAATATCTACATAATTGACTGTAAAAACAATATTTACAATTTTAACATGAGTCACAACAGCAATCAAATCATGATAGCAAACAAGTTCCCTAATTATAAATAAACCCTTGACAATCATAACTTAAAATCATAACAGATGCGCTATCAAGCGAAGCAGTCGTAAAAACCAAGGGTGGATGTAACGAGCCACATTTGCGACAATCGACAAACCACTTGAATTGTGTTTGTTGGAGAGCCGCCGGAAGTGGATCCGGGGTCACGTGGCGACGGCCATCTTGCCAAACTACGCATTTCCGGTTGCCCATACGAAATCGGGGCCGGCGTTGTAAACATTTGATATTTCTGTCGATTTTACACTTGCTTTGTGTTACGGTGATAGACAAAATGGTAAGCACTAAAATTAAATGAAACTTTTTATGTATGTTTTATGGATTTGTTATAAAAGGGTCAAATAACAACCTATAGGGAAATACATAATTTCCTTACGACCTAGAAGACACTTTGAACGTGCTACACGACATATAAAATCAAAGTTTACGATCATAAGAAGATGAAGTTACCTGTAAGTACACAGTTACTGAATGTGCAAAGTGAATCCATAAGTTCATTGCCTCCAAGTTGAGGCGTTGAGAAGCTGTACTAACCGCACCAAACCAGCAGATCAAAGCGGCTTTGCCCAGACATCGAATCTTACCGGATCGATCTCACCCCAGACAGATATGAAAAGGACGGATAAAGTACAAAAAGTACGTAATCCGGGCAGAAAACCTCGGAGCGTTTTAACAGGAAAAATGTTTTCCTTCCAACTTTCTTACGAGGAGGGGAACGTCACATCGCCAACGTCGCCGACTATCAATAGAGCCTCCAAACTGACAGATGGGGTGACTCAAATCAATAAACTGACTTCGAAGATGGCTCAGAAGTTCGGACTCTTTTATTGACTTTATTGACAGTCATCAGTGTGTGAGTTAAGTTTAGCCAGCTATAAATACGGTAAAGTCAGCTCTAGCAGCTACGACTTGATAGATGACCAATTTTGACATACAAATTGTAAGTAGGTATGTACGAGACTTATAAACGGCTTCGTAACGTAACGGATAAGCACGCGAAAACGTCAGGTAACAGTCTGTTATTATGTTGTCGCCCAAAGAGACATTTGTCACAGTTAGAATAACTTGTTGTGATTTAAATGAAAGGATGTGTGCTTGAATTGCTTGATATATCGGCAATTTAGACGGAGTAGAACTTAAGTAGATAAGTAACAAGTGGATTTATTTTATATAACAATTAAGACTACTGCATTCACAATCTTGTTTCTTTTAAATAATAAGAATTAAGTACCTAATTATTGTGTAAAATTTTAAAGATGTAACTTATCGATAGAGAAATATTTACATTATATTTATATTACACATAAAATAAATACATACACCCACCCACCCACTGGTGGAACAATAACTTCTAACATACAAACTGCACCTGGTTACCTATATCGAGTATGAAATTAGCCGCACTAATATCTTTGTAAACTACATTTTGCGATCTTAAATCCAAACTATTGACTTGTCACTAATCACTATAATTATAGATCCTAGGCCCCTCTTACGTTATTCGCATCCACAAAATATAAAAGTAATCTTTGACAAAATCCGTTAGTAGGTACTAAGAAGTTTTCTATAAAATATATAAAAGAAAAAAGAAAAGAAAAAAATAATATTATAATCTGAAGAATTGGTTTGTTATACGATAAAATAATATAAAAAAGAATACTAGGTATTATTCATCATCGTACTATAGCAACAGCTTTCTTTCCTATTGATGCATTTTAATAAAGTCAAACTAACAAAATATAAGATGACCCTTTCAAAGGCATATTTCATATATTAAATATGCTAGTATATATGTAATATGTATAGGTACTAGTATTTTCTAAAAATATAGCCCCAAGAGATAAGATATTAAGTTTTTAGATATGGACCCACTTGATAAGAATGATAGTTTTATCTGCTACCATCTAATAGGCTTGTGGCCAAGGTAATCCAATAAATCTAGGAACAAGTCTTAAGTTGAAGCATTATGTACAAAATGGCTTGACATGCTCAGAATTGTATATTTCCAGCAGACATATTTTATAAAGTCAATTTTGTGCAAAAAAAGACAGCATTTGATGGCACTTTTACATGACGTCATTATGTTATTTCATAGAACTCAAGAACAAAAGTTCCGTTTTGACAGTTCAAAAAAAGTATCTATTTTGACTTGACAGGCCACAAGCCTGTTGTAGGTGTATTATGTGTCGATTCTTAATTATATTTATTAAATGTGTAATTAGGAGGCAATGTATACAATGGGTATACCCAAATGGCGTAAGTCACGTGTTAATGGGTAAGTAATAAAGTATATAAAGAAAATCCAAAAATACCGGATGATAAATAAAAATCTCTTCTAAAACTGTCGTACGTCTGTACCGCACGAATTATTTATGAACCTATCCATTTATTATGAAGCCTCGCGACCTTACTTAATAATTCAAATGCTTGGCTTTTTCTTACATTAGTTATTTGCGAACGTGTGAGTTTTGAAATTACATGCAATTATTTACACTTTTTATTGTTAGAAATTTATGATCTCCACTTTAAAAGGCGATTTTCTGAAAACTAAAAATAGCTCTGAAAGCTGCCAACAGATCGGCTTTGTATCGACGTGTATTCATTCATATGATACAATATGGTTTTCGCCCACAAACGTACAATAATGACAATAATATTGACAATATATCATAATTTTGCATGTTTATGGTACTTTTGACGTTTCGTTCACAAAAATTTTTCAATTCACATTTTTCAATTTCCAAAAAAACTACGCATTTCCTTGCAAAAAGAAAAGCACTTTGGCATGAAAAGTGACTGCCAGATATCCATTAAACACCTTTTTATAATCAAATTAAGGATGAATGATATAAAAGCCAAGCCACGTCTCGCCTACGACATCTAGTGATGAATTTGGAACTACTGAAGTTTTTTTAAATCCCCTATTATACGCGGGTCACAGGAGAATCAAAATGAAAATGGCATATTGTTTGGTGCATTTGCACATGTAGCTACATTGTTTTGTGTACGTTTGTGTTATGGATGAAATATTTTTTCTGTTTTTTCCTATGAGATGCAGAGCCACATATTTTCAAACAAATATAAGTAGTTTAGCTGATACCAAATATTACAGACCAACGACATGGTTAGGCACAACGTCACGGATTTTCCGCTACAGGCGTGGCAAAGGTATAAACATTCAAAATAACAGTCAATTGTGAGAAAATATGTACCAAAGACTTCAAAATGTTGGCAGCCCCTCATAATGTGATCGCGTGATTCGGACCGGAAGCCACGGCCGCGCTGTCCCCGAACCATTCGGACCGCACCGCAGTGTCCCACGTGCGCGTAATTACCACGCAAACACTCTTGTAATTATCCAGTTGGATATATCAGTGCTGCACTTGTGGTTGTAGACAGACAGGTAAAGGGTAGGAATGGGACTGATAAGCGTCATCGTATGAGAAGGAATCGGATTTAAAAAATAGGAAATAATTACTTTTTGGATTAAACTGTTTCCTATATAGTAGAATATCGACGTAACGTACATATACTCCGGAGCGAATAGTTCAAGAAAACTAGATTCCAATGTATGGAAAACTTGGCAAAAATAAAGGTTACCTAACTTTTATCTATCAGGATATGTAGGTTATAGAGGAGGGTTAAATATTATCTACTCTCCCCCCTCCCTCCGGGGCGAGCGTCACCCCCCCGCGCCTTCGATAGCGTCCCGGCGCGCGGTATTTTCCATTTTAAAAGAAAACCGTACACGGTACATAAAAAGTGTGGGAAAACGAAATAATCCTTGATAAATTTACTATAATCCTTTTATACATACAAAAGCGATATCACGTTTGGTTTAAGCGCAATCGCGAAAGGTTGGCCGAAAGGAATACTTTCTGTCTGTCTTCTGTCTGTCTGTCTGTCCATCCGTATGTCGCAGCAACTTTATTCCAAAACTATTAAGACTACACAGTTTAAACTTGGTTTGTAGAAGTATTCTGTGAACCGCTTTACGATTTTTATTCAAAAATTAAAAAAAATATATATAATGGAACATGGAACTGACACCAAATTTTTTTTTTCATCAAACCTATATGTGTAATGTCCATAGATAGGTCTTTAAAAGATACGTTGAGGTTCCTAAAACCATTTTTCCTCAAAGTCAATCGTTAAAGAGACAGAACCTTCCAATGTGGCAAAAAAAATGTGTCCCCCCCACTAACTTTTAAAGTAAGAGAGTGAAAAATCTAAAAAAAATATGCTGTGTACATCAATAAAAAATTTCAACAAAAATTGGTTTGAACAAAATATAAAAAGTATTTTTTAAGATATAGAACATTTATTATAACCGCAAAGATAACTTTGTCATTCATACAAACACTATGAAAAACAAAGTTACAACACAAACATCCAGTCATAATTCCTTGCTACTACGGAACTCTCCATGGGCGAGTCCGACTCGCACTTGGCCACCTTTTTTTTGTTTCATACATTATTTAACCCCCATTCCCCCACCCCTCCTCCATTATAGGAGGATTGTTGCCAAATCTTTTCTTATTACCCTACGCTACTAAAGTGAAACTTCGTAAAGGGGTTACGAAGTTTCATTTTTCTAGGACTGCCGGTTGCGCGTTGTCAGTCACTATGTCAGTTTCGAGTAGAATCGGCCATGTGCGAGTCGGACTCTCACATGAAGGCTTCCACACCATCGTACAAGTAACAGGTGCCTGACAATTTCAATATTTTCAATCTTTATATTGAAATTGACTTAATACTATTTACACCCTTTTTATTTGTGTATTTCAGTATTTCGTAATTCGTAATTTCTTTATTGCACTCACATGACAGTATTAATAGCTTAAGATAGAAAAATATGTACAAAGGCGAGCTTATCTCTAATTGTTGCTGTAGCGGCAACAGATAAACACTTTCTGTGAAAATGTCAACTTTCTAGCCATTACGGTTCATGCGATTCAAACCGCTGACGGACATACAGACAGAGAGACGGATAGACGGACAGCGAGCCTTAGTTATAGGGTCCCAATTCGCTATCGATCACCCCTCCGTATACCTACGGAACCCTAAAAACGACGTGACCTAAAATAGGTTTTGAAAAATGCCAGGCAGTGGATATCTAGAGATAATGTCATCTCGGTTCAACGTAATAAAAATATTTTTATAATTCTCCGTGATTCAGGTTTCAGGCTACTTTTAGATCTAAATTAGGTTTCACTCCATCATATAAATATGTCGCTTAAGTTACTATATAAAAAAAAAAACAGTTTTGCCGACTTCATAATTTCAGGAATGGATATACAATGATAATAAAATCCCGGTACTGAATGGGTACAAGCCATACCATACACAGAACTTAAATATAATTGAGCCATACTTTCATCAATCATCACACTGACTCAGTGCGGGTTGATGGAGGGGTTTGACGACTAATACCATAAAGTAGCGATACCTAGAGCCGGGATCTACGAAACACGGAACAGCCGATATTATTGTATATAGCCGATTATGTACGTCGGCACCGGATTACCTCTGGAACCACCAACTCCTGCATGAGAAGCAAGCGTGAAACCCACTAGACCACGGAGCTCCTATGACATGGATATTACATGCTTAATTGTAACGTGTCCAAGGTATCCGAGTGAAACTACCCACAAACGACTCTGTTTTATACTAGCCTATATTTAAACCAGTAAAGGTTATGTAATTGCTGGTTTCAGTTCATTGGTGAATACACCATGTAGTTTAAAAATATCATGGCATTATTGAAGGTAGGTACTCCCGTATATCGCGTGTAGAACTGTGCATGCTTTACATCAGGATCATGAGATGAGATGCTAACGATTCCGTTTAGGATGCCAAAGTAACACCAGCACCATGCCAAGGTATCACCAGCACCATGGGAATTTTTGCTTGCCAACACTCTTGAGCTTTATGTCAAGAGCCGTTTAAATACAGTCCTGAAAATATGAGGAATCGCTATAAAGATTGTGGAAACCCCCAGGGGTTATGATTCCGATACAAAATCACTCGATATAAAGGTGTCTAACGTATATCGATTGCGCGAGAGTTATACCCCAGGGCCAGTTAAAAAAACACTATATATAAAATAATGTTCACTATGAAGTACATATTCGATTGAAAATATTTCTCATGGTGATTTATCTGAACGTTATCGAATTTGAATCTCAAAAAATATTGGAGTAGCGAGTTTTACCAACGAACAGTAACTTTTTACTCATGGGTATCTTCTACTTTTTCATAGAATGACCTCATTTTGAACTGTCATTGTCATAGTTATTTTCGCATAACTTTTTGTTGGTAAAATCAGGTAAAATCCACCCTCAGAGAGATAAAACCCGGAGGTGATTTCAAAATGTCAACAAGGCCTAAGACTGTCATGCACATAGATAGATAGAAAGGAGGATGCAAACTCTATGGTCATGCGGGTATCATGGATACGGGCCTGAAAGGTTGAATTAGCAGAAGCTAACCAAAGTCGTCCAACCAGACTGGTAGGTAATGTGGTCGCTTGTTACACACTCACGAGTGCGTGACCTCACCGTGTGAGCCACCACCTGGCCGGTCCGCGTCCGCCGTGAAACAACGATAATTATTATAGAAAACACACGCCAATTCACCGAGCGGTCGTCCCTCTGTGTCCGTGGCTCGCATCGCCGCGCCGAATCGATGCCGAGCCGCCCCGCCGCCGCCGCCGCGGCAAGGGTTGGCTCGTCATTACACTAATGAATATTTGACAGACGCACGATGCATTTCCGTAAATAATACTCGTATAATAACGTCAGACATTATCGAATTTTGACGTGCACTTTGTATCGATAATTTTAGGCCTCACGTTTGGTCTCCTGAATTTCAACCGATGCCAATATCACTTTGTAGAGCGCTTTAAATCACCGTTCATTTTCGTATTTGGAAAGCTGCCGAAACTCATTGGTAATTTGCCTATGTTAAATTCAAAGATATGTTAATCCGATATTTAACCTCTGATATCTGAATTGAGAATCTCACAAGTTGTCAAGTTGTCAAGTTGTCAAATACTACTTAAGTATTATCCGGTCCATGATCTCACCAAAAATATCGTGATTTTGTTATTAAAATGAAGACATAATGTGAATGTGCCATTTCTAAAACTTAACATTCGCATTATATGAGCACAGACAACTCAAAAAGTATATATAAGTGGATTTTTTCAATACAGAAAACGGCAATCCAAATCCCTGCAATAAAAGTATAAAAAAATGTCTCGACCATTTTTGATACACCGACCAAAACTCGCGTGATAAACAACGGAGATGAGCCACAGTGACAGGTATTTTGCCTTCAAATCCCTCGAATCCTTCAATACTTTAATATATTAAACCGGGAAATATACCGACACCTTATGAAAAATACGAGGGTTAGGCGGCGCGAACTCTGCGCCTCGTAAAAATGATTCGTGTCATAAAATACTGAGTTCGAACATATGGTAATACGAGCGAGAATGATCGTGCGCCTCCATTTTTAACAGACTTCAAAAAAGGAGGGGGTTATCAATTCGGTTGTGTTATTATCATTTTTTATGTGTGTTACCTTGAAAGGGAGATGATCGGACACTCCGTGTTTCGGATGGCACGTTAAGCTGTAGGTCCCGGCTACTATCACTACTTCGTGGTATATATATGTATAGTAGTCGTAAAACCCCTCCACCAACCCGCACTGAGCCAGCGTGGTGGAGTATGGCTCAATCTTACTCGGATCCGGGTAAAGGCCTGTACCCCTCGGTGGGGACATTAATGGGCTATATTTACTTTACTTTAGGTACTTTTACCTTGAAACTTTCTTTCTTTCTGGGTTTCATAATTAGGACAATAGATTTGTATAATAGCCTGGTTAGAAGATTCTTGAGTATGGCTGTCTCATTTGGTGCCCTTTCTATGCTGTGCATACTTAAAACATATAAAAGGTGCAACAAAAACTTCTGAATATGTTATCATATCGTTGCAACTTTGGCCGTGATCTTGCCAGTTACCACGACAAAATGATCAAATTCAATATCACCTCCCTTGAACTAAGACGATTTGAAATTCCTACATACTTTGATACATAATAGAATTGATTCTGCACCTGTGCTGGAACTCTTATCATTTAATTATTTCACTAGAACCCGCACTCTCATACCGCTCCATATTCCTGTTTACAAAAATAATATTTCCTATAATGACAAATACTTTGAATTGCAAAATTGACAAATACTTTCGTCCTAGAATGTTTTTTTATGACATGGAGCTGATTTGTACTTGAGTCGGAAGGTGGTCATGGGAACACTGTCACCAGATATGAGCTCATTTGATTTGTCTTGACAAGTACGTTGGACCCGGATGAAGTGCAGGGAGGGGAGGGGCTGATGATGGAGCTGGAAGGTGACATGGGAAATCGATTACCAAAGGAAGCAACTCTATCAAGTTTGGAAGCGCTTTACTGGTCTTGACTTGACAAGTACCTACTCTAGGTCTAGATTAGATGTTTTGTGATACCATTGTAATGCTAAAAAGTTAAAAATAAATTAAGAGTAAAAAATATTTTGAAACAAAGCTTTTATGCCCTAAAAAGGAGAAAATAAAATTTCAATTGAATCAGATGCGTCAAAATATAACATTACACAATTAACTATGATATAAAAGCTTGTTGCGAGATTTAATTAGGTAGGCAGGGACACCTACGACACAAACTAGTAAATCTCGCAACAGGCTTCTAAATCATAGTTAATCGTGTAATGTTATATTTAGATTCATCATTTCGCATCTGAATCAATTGAAATTTTATTTTCTCCTTTTTAGGGCATTTATATAAAAGCTTTGTTTAAAAATATTCTTTAACTTTTTATTTATTTATTTTTCATTTATCTATTATAACCAGCTGGGTGACTTGTCATGCGAAGTAAATTGCAATTTCTGCCGCCTTTATTTGACAAACATAATACTTCTGAGAACACTACCCAATAAAAATACCATTAACAAGCGCGGAAAATTATATCATCTCGAATAAACACACCCATGAATAGCTTTAGCAATTATTAAAGAATGCACAGTCATACCAAGTTGCACTAAGGCCTCGACGATACAATGATGCTGCATACGTCGACGTTGCCAACTTTCTCCACCCAGCAGCGTACAAAGGACAAGGGGTCTTTGTGCCTCTCACAATAAGCTACTTACAAGCAGGTACTCGCAACGACTAATGACACCAGCTAACCCCGTATTCATAGCTTGTATCACTACTCCCACGGGCACCAAGTTAATTTCAACTTGCCGAGAACTTGTAGTCAGTTATTAAAATGGCCGACTTGGCGCTGTAGCCGCGACATAATGGCATTTGCGAAGTCGCTGGCAAAAGTTTGTGTAAATTACCTCCGAGGCGGTGCTGTGAGGCCGACGAGACGTGGCAAGCGCGATAATGGTACGGAACCCTTCGTGCGCGAGTCCAACTCGCACTTGGTTGGTTATTATAGATAATGGTACCCTTCGTGCGCGAGTCCGAATCGCACTTGACCGTTTTTTTTTTATCTTATAAGAATTCTCGCAAAACCGATTCGATTGGGTCAAACTAAATTACTACAATTTAATGTTTCTATAAGTCATATAATTCTAATTTCTGTACACAATCATAAAAACAATACAAATCAGAATAGTGTAAAGGTGAGCTTCTCTCCAGTAACAGATCTCTTCCAGACTTCCAGAACTGTTCTACAATATCAACTATTACGTTATCACACCAGCAGCGTCGCGGTGTTCAGGCGGTCGGTCGTCGAAAGTGACAATAGTCTGGGAGCCGCCGTAAATATTTAAACCCAGTCAGCAGCACGCCGGCTCGGGTGCAGTTCCCACATAATTGACTGTGCGATGTATTCAACATAGTTACCTTGATACAGTCTCTAGTCTCTGCTGCAAGTGAAGAAATGCCCTGAATGCCCTGCGACTTTACTTTCAGAGCAGATTAACTTTAACCTCCAACGTTCAAGAGTAGTGATAAAACTCCCCGTTTGTCTGCTGGACGTTAAAGTCCACTTTCTTCTGTCTGTTTTTAGGGTTCCGTACCCGAAGGGTGCTAAACAGGACCCGTTTACTGAGACTTCGCTGTCCGTCCGTCCGCCTGTCTGTCTGTGTGTCTGTCACTAGGCTGTATCTCATGAACCGTGGTAGCTAGACAGTTGAAATTTTCACAGATGATGTATTTCTGTTGCTACTATAACAACAAATACTAAAAAACAAAAGAAATTTAATATTAAGGGGGGCTCCCATACAACTAACGTGTTTTTATGAGGTTTTTTATAGATAATAGTACGGAACCCTTCGTGTGCGAGTCCGACTTGTACTTGGCCGGTTATTTTATAGGTTTTGAACTTGATTACCTACTAACGGCCATTTGCAGTACCTATCTATCCTCAATCTGCAGATAGATAGAATCACATTTGTCATAATTTCTATAGCGCAACTGTCAAATCTAACTCAAGTGAGGTGTAAACTTGTGAAAACCATGGATAGATAGATTTTTGCAAATGGACGTAAGTCATTGAAATCGATGGCCGTTGTTATTTTAGGCGGCACTTGAAGGGAGGGAAGGATGGAACGGGCTTTGTATGTATGTAGTGTGCCTGTCCGTGGCACCTTAACTGTTAAGGTGCCAGGCAATAAAATCTGTCAAACTGTTTGACTGTTATAGTCAAACGGTTTGACAGATTTTATTGCGTTTTATTTAATTGGTATTAGATTCATTGCGATGGTTGAGTGGTTTTAAAATTACGAGCTTAACAAGGAAACAAGTAAGCCAATTTACAACAACAAAAAGTATAAAAACCTCCTACTTACTATTGTTTGGGCATTACCCGAAAATGTCGCGTCGCGTGCTTTCGTTTTGTTACGGAATTAAAGGCACTTTGGAATTTATCGACTTGTCCTTACGATAGACACTATCACGGAAATAAAATGTGACTGAAGTGCAAGTTCATAGCCGAATTCCTGCAAATGCTGGACATACATTAACCGACACGCAACGCAGGCAGACAACGGATATGATTGTTGTCTGTGAACACCTATGGACAATTGGACATTGCATTTGTGGTGACAAATGTGGGAGGTCCGAAAGAGCTCCTGGTCTAGTGGGTTTCATGGTTGCCTCACGCAGGAGGTCAGGTTCGAATCCCGGTGCTGATATGTACCAATTAGATTAAGTCATTTATCTTCAGTACGTTTACGGACACTCTAACGTTGATGATGGAAATCATCATGAGGAAACCTTAATTACTCCATAGCTGCGGTGCGGTGATTGGCTAGCCCCCTGTCACGAAAAATAGAGTATTGAATCACTGGCTGAAAGTGGACACAGTTGTGCCTCTGCCACCCAGTATGGGAAAAGGCGTGACGCTATGTTATGTTATGTAAATGTGGGAGGTATAGGGGTTAGGGGTTGTGGACGCAGTTCTATTGGAATTCGTAGACAGCAACCAAAAGTTGTCCAGAGATATAGGTGCCGCCATCCACGACGACGCGTGACGTAGCTATTTGCATCTTTCTTTTTCATCGGGGCTCTGCTGATGACGGCACCTATACAGAGGAACCTCCAGACGTCATGTCAATGTCACCAGCGCGTATGAGCGAGATAGCGAGCGAAAGAGACGAGTCGTTAGAACGGGGGGGCATTTCTGGCGCTAGCGAGAACATGTCCATGGTCGAAATATCGAAATTTGAGATACCGAAATGGCTATCAAAAACAAGAAAAGGCTATTCTTACGACTAGCCTTTCGACCAACCGGGATATCTCGACCCGTTTTCGATCGAAATAAATATAAATCGAGATCGTTTTCGACGTATTTAGGCGGCATCAAAACCGATATCTTGACTGGGGAGATGATCTCGATAGCACGAGAATCGGGTGCCAGATAGAACAGTATAGTGCAGGTTAACATAACACCATAATAACTAAATTAACATAAATCTTTCATGTAGCAAGCTCGAAGATATTACTCTTATTGTTTACGTTACATTATGATACGATTACGTTATTTACTTGGCGGGGGCACTTCTGTGTCATCGTGACGTCACAGCAGGAAAATCTGCGGCGTAAAATATGGTTACTTAATCTATTTTTACTTTGAACGTTACGTAAAGAAAAATAAACATAAAAATATCCTCTGAGTACGTCAGTAGCGCAGCAACCAGTGAAACTCTAGACTCGATGTTAGAGAAATTATTAGAGTACAATACTGTGTGTTACTGCGAAGGAAAGGGTTATGATGTGCGCAGCGAGCAAGTGACAAGATCTCTGGTTAACCCTGCTACCGTTGGATTGTTGTTGTTATTTTTTTTAAATGATAAAGGATAATAAAAGTGAGCCTGCTGCGCTGCTCCTGAAAGTGAGCCTGCTGCGCTGCTCCTGAAGCCTCGTACATAGCTAGATCGCTCTACCTACTCCCTATCCGTAGCAAAGAGGTAAACAGTGGCTAGTTCAAAAACATCGACTTTACGTTCATGTTATTATTTTTTGTACCCTTTTTTCCCAAGAAGTTTGTAATTTGAACAGAGTATTACTAACCTAACGTAAAGTTTTTAAACGTTTAGTTTAAACCCAAAAGAAAAATGAAAATTTCCCATATCTGACCACATTTGAACGATCCTAATCGTTAAAGAGTCATTGTTGCAGAAAGTTGTACAAGTTTTTAGGGATAGATATATCACATATTCTTTGAAAACTTTTCTAAATACTATTGTGACCACTTATGAAATGCCGTCTTCGGGGGCTTTAAAAAAGGCCGAAAGTAAAATTATAAGTACATTAAATAATAATCCCCGCACAACTAAAGGTTGTGGTTACTGATCTCTTTAGTTAAGTCATTCAATAGCCAATTATTTACACGGGCGTGCTATCCAACGACGATGCTTACACACTCTATCTATACGAACATAAACCATGTAGGTAGGTACCTAAAAATACTTTGATAGTTTCAAAACGTGGCTAGGCAGGCTACGCGTGCCTTGTCATAACAACCCCCCCCCCTCCCTTCCCTCCACCTCGTCTTTTCCCCTCCCCCTCCCCGCGCGCCGCCCCTACATCCGACACATTCCAAATCGCAACAATGTTTATGCCCAAAAGCTCACCCTACACCAGTTTACATATTTTCAGACACGATTCAATAGATTTCCGTTTCCGTTTCTACTTTTATTATTATTATTTCTACTTTCATGAACGCAGACGTCAGTACATAAGTCGGAGAACAATCGCCCTTGGCTCCCCTCGACATAGTTTCCTTTGTAGTGGGTCCTGACAGAATCGCGCGTCCTTTGTGTGTGCGGTGGCGCGTATCGCGCTATCTCGCTCTCGCGTCGGGCCTATATGTTTAATAGAAGATGGTGCTGGCGGGCACTAGCTGTCTCGCTCCCCGCGCGGTATTTCTGGGTAGGCCAGAGAAGGAGCGTTAGAGATATTCCATAATGCTAAACAGTGCCCATCGCGGGACCGAGTGCTATATAGATACCTACGTATAATGGAGTTACAGTTCGGTAGGACGCTGCTGCTGGTAAAGCCGCCGCCGCCGCCGCCGCCGCCGCCGGCTCTCACACGTGTTAATTTTCGTTTAATTTGGGAAATGACGTTGGTTACCTCATTCCAAAATTAATATTCCGGCTGATTCATAATTTCCCTTTCGTTTGACAAATTCTTTTAGATTTACGATTAGCTTATTAGAATGACGATGTAAAAGTAAACATCGCCTATTCTCTTATATTAGCATTATGTCAGCCCTCTGTCACACCAACAGGAATATTTAATTTCTATCAAATCGTGACTCTGCGCATTCCCGTATGGAACAAGATGATTTGTAATAAAAAAATAATTTACTAATTTCCAATTCACACACAAGATTAATATTTAATGCACGCTCTTTATAAATTTCTTACTGCCCGTCATATCTCCGGTTAATGAAGTAATATAAACCACTAGATATTGTTTTCTGAGCGATAACCGGGTTATTGACCGTAAAGCTTCGCAGTGTCGTCGTTAAAACTTTGCATCGTTCTTCAGAATTAACGATAAAAAACATTACGTCTTGGGAAATGCGATTGCGCTTTACTATATAAGCTTTATAAGCTTTGTACCTAGGTACTAAGGTTTATTGAAAACATGGCTTTGTATAGTTACCTATCTTTTAAATTGTGCTTATTTGTAATCGTAATTATTTGGAATACAATTTCATAATTACTTATGCCGGTTGGTAGTAGGCAGTAGAATAGATTACTTTCGTCATCATTAGCCCCAAGTTGTGATGGTGTTGGTAGTTTTCATTATTATTACATACAATAAACAATTTAGTGATTTAGATCCATTCTCATCCTCCAAAGCCAAATTTCGTCATGAAATTATAAAAGTCTTGATAGGCGATGAGGGAAACAAGTGAATAAACACACAAATAAACACCCTAAAACACACCCTCACACACACACACTCACTTACCCTTACACAAACATTACAAATATACTCCTCACATTCTCCTTACTATATTTAATTTAAATCACGTACACTATAAAATTCTTATTTCCTAAAACTCTACAACGTGCATAATAATAAGATAACTGCTAAGTTTTTTTTTTCTCTTTTACTTGCTTATTGTATCTTCTGTGGATATCTGTTACCGGCTTAATTTTTGTATTTACATGTTGTAACTCATTTATTTTATATGCTGTTGATGCCCCAAATAAAATAAATAAATAAAAATTATTGGACAAAAGCCTCTCTCTTTCACTCTTTCCGATCCTGAACGGCCTTTCAGTGATGTTAAGTCTAAAATTAATAAAAATTGGTCAAGTGCGGGTCGGACTCGCACACGAAGGCTTCCGCACCATCGTCGTCTGTGCCTAAAACGGCAATACCTTCAATCTAGTTGTCAGTCGTCTCTTGCTATTGACTTGAAATTGACTTAATACCTACTTTTTAATTCTATACACCCTTTTTTCGTGTATTTCAGTATTTGTTGTTGTTGCGGCAATAGAAATACCCATTCTGTAAAACATTTCAACACTCTAGCTATTACGTTCGTGCTGTAGGACCCGAGACGGACAGACTCGGAAGGACGGACAGCGGGGCCTTAGTAATAAGGTCCCGTTTGGCACCCTTCGGGTACGGTACCCTAAAAATGGTCAGAAATTATGTTGACGGCTAGAATGCCTGAAACATTATATGTATATGATGACTGCGACATGTATTGAGTCAATTGTTTACGATTTAACTATTTTAATAAATATAATTCCATTTTCTCAATGGCACGACAACAGGGAGGACCACGAAGGTTCGAAATAATTAACCTCTCTCAGCTCCTTGAGGTTGTCTAAGTTATTTACTTATTTATTTACTATAATTAGAACGGCACAATACAAACAATAACACAATGATAATATGGTTCCGCTATATACTAAAACTGTCATTTTCACGCGCCTGAGATGGCTCTCAGATCTGAGCGTGGTATATTTTTACGGGTCTTAGTCGCCAAATTCCTATTATAGTTTCTTTTTTAAAACATAGAAGATACATTTTAGTATATACAGGTTTAATGCTTTTAAATACCTACGGAGCAGTTGGCACAAAAAGCTTATTTATATCCAGCAAGGGGCGGAGATAAGCTGCCGATGATGATGTAATTGTAAGTGTCAGTTGAAACAAAATGATAGTGTAATAACTGGCCAAGTGCGAGTCGGACTCGCGCACGAAGGGTTCCGTACCATTATCTATAAAAACCCGCAAAAAAATTGTATGGGAGCCCCCCCTAAATATTAATTTAATTTTAATTTAATTATTTATTTTTTAAGTAAATAATATACTCAATATATTGTGAACATTTTAAGCGTCTACTTATCAATATCGACGCCATTATCAATATCGAGCAAAAATGAGCAAAAAAAAATCACGTTTGTTGTATGGGAGCCCCCCTTAATATTAAATTTCTTTTGATTTTTAGTATTTGTTGTTATAGCGGCAACAGAAATACATCATCTGTGAAAATTTCAACTGTCTAGCTACCGCGGTTCATGAGATACAGCCCTGGTGACAGACAGACGGACGGACGGACGGACAGACAGCGAAGTCTCAGTAATAGGGTCCCGTTTGGCACCCTTCGGGTACGGAACCCTAAAAGGTAGCATAGATCCTATCCTGTATAGCTCTTGAATCGATGACATGTTCTGGGAACGTCGATTGTCTGTCAATCGTCTTCGCCCTGTCCGTCGGTCGTCGTGAAATACATGTAATTTGATGCAATATGCACTTTATATAAAATAATATATGATGCACTTGATATAAGACTTAGGTAATATTCCTACCGATTAATGGCCGTTCTTGATGTAAAATTTCCATTTGCTTTTACGTTTTCATCATTTGAATTATAAGAGATAATTATTATTGATTATTTGTGGAACTAAAGGTGAAGTTTAGTTGACGATTTACGTGGAATTCTTGAAAATCATTTTCATTAGCGTCAATGTGCATAATTATACTGGCAACGAAGTGAGATACCTTCAATATTAGACCTTAGAATAGCGCCATTAAAGTTTGAGGTGAACAAAATATGCAGATCATTGGATGATAAATAACGTTTAATGGCAAGATGGTCTTTGGTGTTTAAGTTTAAGCCATGTATGCCTGACAGGCAGGAAATGTGCTTTCGAATCATTGTGATGACCTACATGAATGAGATAATATATTATTTATCATGTATGTTCATTACACGGAAGTTCCAACAGCGAAGAAAAAGGTTGTGTTTGTGCCACACAGCATTTTTGAAGTGAAAACTTCTTAGGCGAAACAGGGCCTAGTTTCACTTTAATCGGCAGCCCCCAAACACTGCCCGTTTTATGCGATTCTATCCATATAGAGAGACCTGAAAGCGGAAGTCAAACCCTTCAGGAATTCCCAACTTACTGGACATCGTACCAACAATCAAGGGTATCTTAAAAAAAATTGAAGCCTCGATGCTCACAGTGGTCGATGAACCTTCAACAAGGCACAGCAGTAACGCGGCAGAAATCTGAAACTCAAATAGGACAAAAAAACAATGCCAAAATAAAATACACTTTGTGAATGATTTTCAGTGGTCAATTATTAATGTGAGAATTAATTTAATGATGGTATCAAGGATATACCGGATTTACTTACTACGCAAACCGGTCCTCCGAATTATCGCTAATTTGATTATTGAAAGGTTGGTTTATAATAAAAAGTAGATTGTTTACCAAGAGGGAGTAAATAACTATTTTTAGGGCAAGAGTGTTTTTTTTAATCCTGAGAGAATCCTTCAATAAAAGTCAAGAATATTTTTGTTGAAACCCGAATATAGTAGAAAGTAATAGAGACTAAAAGGTATTTAATAGAATATAAACAAAAAAGTCACAACATTCCTAAGGCGTCCAACTAGGCATACATAATTTATTTTCTGTCCCGTAGTTCGTTTGTTGTCTGCGAAATCGGCTACCTCCCACTCATCTTAGCTTACATTGTTTAATTATACTTTTCCTCAGAAAATAAGTTCAATCACCTTCCAAATTATTGATTGATAATTTGATATCGATAAAATAAAAAAACCAAACAAATGAAAATTTACCATGTAGGTATCTATAATTCTTAACTGGTAAACTTCTTAAAGCTCGTTGGTTTCATCAAATTCATCCAAAATATTACAAGGTCATCGGCCTTATTCTCTGAAAAACTGTACCTACAAAAGTAGTATAGTAGTGGGCCGAGACGACGACGACGGCTGACTATTTGCCGAGGCAGCTACGAATGTGCTACGCGGCCGCAGGCGTGACGGAGCGCTAGCAGCTACGCCGTGGCTCCTAGCTACGAGCTACGCCGTAGCTGCAATACGCTTCTTTGCTACGGCTTGCTGTTTACAACACAGCAATAATCAGTGTAGTTCTGTTCTCCCCTCGCCTCTGTTCTCACTGAATGGGGACGCGATGGGTACAACGGGAAGAAAAGTGACTTATTTATGACTATTTCGTTGTCCCAAAAAACACGGGGACAGAGGCAATGGGGACAACGGGACTACACCCAGCTATGCATTTTGAGGCAGAAAATGTCTTTTTTGCCTATACTCTTTAGCTTAGTCAGTCTATATTCGAACCACAAATCTTCTAGCAAACAGGTAAGCAATGGTCATCACAAAACCTTTGACTTCGACGTCCATACTTTATTTAGTTATATCTAGATATTGTAATTTAATTACGTTTTGCTAAGAGCGGATAGAAGTAGTAAGTACGGCGACAGTGCAAAACGATTATTATTTATTAGTAGGCAGATGCAATCACAACTTTTTCCTGAAGTTCCTGATTTGTGTTCAGTCCAACAATGAAAATTTTCGGATAAATGTAAAATTGATTTTGAGAATACTTAGTTACTTTAAAAATATTAATGTTTTATATGTTATAATGATGATGAATACCGACAAATACTTCTAGTGTACCTACTTACTGTACCTATTACCAAAAATTTTAATGCTATTTTTATAAATAGTTTGTTAATGTTCCGCCTCACTTATGTAGCCTTCTGTGTTCACATGCTTTGGAGAGCAGTCCAGAACTTTATTCTGTGCATGTCCTATTATTGTTTATTATTGACTCTAATCCGTTTTGTGGACCTAATTAAATAAATAAATATTGTGCGAAGGCTTACCGAAATTCCGACGGCGGCGGGATATTCCTTCCGTACATTGACCCCGTATTGGTCTTTGTAAAATAACTCAAAATAATTAGAAAAGTATCCGAAGTAAAAGTATTGATTTTATAAGATATATAGATATCTATTAATATAACGGCTTAGTGATAAAATTAACTGATGAAACAGCACTGTACCATTTTTGGTCCTATCGAAATTCTATCATGAGTCAATGCTTAATGCCTGTGCAAAATTGTTTTAGTGTAATACAGACTTAGTGTAATAATTTCTGCATAGGTCCCGGCTACTATCACTAGTTGGTAGTATGTAGCAGTCGTAAAAACCCCTCCACCAACCCGCACTGAGCCATCGTGGTGGAGTATGGCTCAATCTTACTCGGATCCGGGTAAATGCCTTTGCCCCTAAGTGGGGACATTAATGGGCTACATTTACATTTACATAATTTCTGCATAAAAAATAACTACGTATATTTAGGTTCAATTTAGTATTACCTGAAATCATTCAGTTAAAAATCTGTCCTGACAGCTGAAAAATCGATAGCTAAAATTAAAATTTATCAAATTATTTCAATTAACTATTTAGAATTATCAATTTGTGATTCATTATTTATTATTAGGTATAAATCAACCGCGTTGTTACCGCAATAGTTGTGGCAGCCGTCGCTTGCTTACCGACGGCCGCCACCAAACATATTACTTATGTGTTATCGATCCCTCGCCCGAAGGCTAACATTTATTAATGTCTCGACCACGTGTCAACTATGAAATTATTGTAGGCAGTCAGTAATATGTTGCTGTTTATGACAGCTGTTCCTTTCTGCCACAGGTAATGATGAGGTCTTGGTACACAACTCTTGATGAACACTTAAAGTCATGCATGCTGACACTATCTCTCTCTGTGCCAGCATAAAATTTAAGTGGTACTTAGTTTAATCAGGAGTATAAGACTTTAAGACTTGAGCTCCTTTTCTTTTGCCCATAGCAGAGGATAGGCTGAGGTGTGGTTTTTCTGGCACCGTTTTATACTGCGATTTCTGGGCATACTATATACATTATTTATTTCTATATACATTATGTATTTCTTCAAAATACATGTACACTTTATTTACATCACTAACTCAAAATCCGAAGGCCCTTATCATGTAACTATACTCGTATATTATATACATATGACTAATTTTTACGAGGTTGAACCAGTTCGAACACAACATTGATTGAATTCACCCAGGCTTCAACAAAAAATCACCGGTGTAATTTATATGAAAACTAGTCCCCACTGAAAACCATGAAAGTGTTAAAAAAATCGCATAGGCACAAGTTTATGGAGCTCCATAAAATCGCAATTGCATAAACGCTAGCCAATCGCAATGCAGACTTGGATTAGTATTTCACGACGAACCTGTAAACGAAAGGGTTAGTCTTCCTGAAAACATCTAAACATTGAAACCTCTGAAAATGTAATAATCATAAACGTAAACAAAACAATCAACAAGCCTTCCGAAAGTTAGAGAAGGTGTGGACGATCAGTGTGCAGTATGAAGGAGCAGGTACTCACAGATGGATTGGGCACGCACCGGCGCGGGTCGGGGCTCCGGTAGGTCGGACTGTACCGGCCCGGGAAGCACCCCGGGGGTGCCATGAGCCCGCCCCCGGACTTCATCTTGTCCGGGGAGTACATGGCGCAGGACCCCCAAGGGTCGTCTTCCAGCTTCAACACCTTGGAAGGTGAGTGGTACTGCCGGTCGAAAATCTTGGCGGCGTATTTCGTGCGTCCGGTTAAAAAAGCGACCGCGTGCGGCCGCCGCGTTGTGTTGGCTCGCCGGGTGATGACCGACTGAGGGTAGCTAGCGTGTTGGTGACGTCACGGGCCACGCCCTCGCCCCTCCAGTCTCCCGCGGCCCGCCCCCCCGGGCGCCTCCCGCCGCGTCTCACGCGTGTTTACGTCGGCGTGCCGGGCGCTCCACGTATTACTGAATTATTTAATTGGCCCATTCACTTGCCGTGCCGCTGCCTGCCCGCCGAAAAAGGTTGACGGATGCCTCGTGTGACGCGATTGTCACGCGCACTAATGAAGCACAATCGATGGCAGGCGGCTTGCCAACTTTGATGCCGGTTGGTCGCTCTGTCGCTGTCGATAGTTAATGCCGTCACGTTTTGCGAACAAACCTATTTACCTACTACCTCTTTGGATAATTTTGGATTATAACATCATTCTTAGTTTTCCCAGATGATGCAGCACAGGCATAACAATAGTAAATGTTGTCCTAAGTGTACGGGAATATCACACGGCTATCTGACTTATTGTCCTTAAACTCAAAATTACAAAAGCCCCTACATTAATCTCGTAGCAAAAAAGTAAACAAAACACTTAGAAAACGCCTGAGGTGATAAATTAATATTTCTTAGTAATTTGAATAGCCTAAGCAGGTATTTTTGACATCCTGCTTAAGAAACAAAGTTGTCAGTGCGAGCTTATTCTGCATAACACCTAATTCAAGGACACTGAACAGAAATAGACAGAGACATATTGTGGCCATGTCTCCCTGTAACTGCGAACTCGAGCTGACTCTAACATCACCGGAAACAGCGGAATATCTTTGCAACTCCATTCGGCGTGTCTGGACTCATGCAGAAGACTACTACCATGCAGTGATTACAACAATACCCTAGCTAACCCATTTATTAAATAACTTAGTACAAAATTAAAATTAACAATAATGATGGCCACTAAAAACCGCCTTTCATTCAGCCCCTTAATACAAACGTGAATTTTTAATCTCGGTCCAGTTCATTATATCACGGGGTTCCCGCTGTCTGCAACCATCAAAGGTTCCCAGGTATTGATCTGCTGAACCCTGTAAAGGGTAGACTGCTGGTTGTGGTCCAAGGTCTCTGTGGCGAGCGGAGGCTGGCTTTAAGAGTTACGGTACGCACGTTGCGCACTGAACTTAATCTAACAATTATTATAAATATCACTTACCTCCGCCTATGGCACGGAAACACAGCTGGCTAACTCTAAAGTATGAGTCTTCTAAAGACGCGCCTTTTTATTATAGCCGGTCCTCGTCCGTAACGCAAGACAATTCCAGTCACCTAGAAAACCGTTCTCATGAGTAGGTAGTTCGTCTAGGGAAAGAAGGTCTCGTGATCTCGTCGCATCAGATCGTCAGCGCAAATATCGACATCAACTCGCTCTGTAGCGCCACTGAGGCGCTCTCCGCCGCCGCCCGCGCCCCTGCCACGCGCCCCCTCTGCCGACTCCCTCAGGAGGCACGGCCGCGATAAAAGCGTGCTACATAATGTAAGCGTGGCCGAAATCGAAAAATTAAAACCAACGCCATCTGCCGACGAGTCGCGAGCTAATTACCCCAGAAAGGGGTCGTTATGCAGCCCATCATTGTTATGACGGGAGAAGTTGCACGGAAAATTGGCAGGCGGATTAAGTCGGCGGCTTCTATCGGGCCATCCAGCCTCCTGCATCCATGCATACATTTATATTCCTTTTTCCCGATGGAGAGGTAGGCAACGACTATAATACCTTCAATTGCTATGATCCTGGCATACATGTCTCGCCTCCTCAACATTAATTGCTGAGGTCGACGCTTATACCTGCAGACTGTTAAACCCAATCTGTACAGCGCACGCATCGCAGAGTCTCGGGTGGACGAAGCTGACAAGTGTGCGTGGCTGCATAAAGACGTTGCGTAAACGAATTCAAGTGGTCTAGTCCCCATAAATTTAAGACATATTTACCTAATGATGTCTTCTTCTCGGTCTGATCGCGTCCACGGGCTACAAAATAATTCATAGAAAATTCAGTGGGACTGAAACCGACATGATGCCTAACCACGTAAGGATGTACGACATGAGTTGACTTGTCATAAATTTGAATTAGTTCCTTGTTAGCCAAGGAAAAACTACACGTCGATTTTCATCAGCAGCGCAATGTGTTTCGCTTTTTCGTTTTAAATACCGGTCTCAGATTACACTTTTCGTAAAATTAATAATTATAACAAATAAGTTAAGGATAGAGCGTAGTGTTTCGGTAAAAGCTGGGATATTAGTAGTGTCAACTGTCAGTGTAGTCGCTTTTGGCACCATTAGGTAGTGGTTCTATCTGAGGGTTCTATAGTATAGTATATCTATACTCTTTGCACCATCTAAAAGGTTTGCGCTCTCGTCAACGTACCACACATGTGTAATCCGGAGTACACACCTATACACATGCATAATTATACAGGGTTAAGGCAATACTAGGCTGACATTTGTGGCACTTCCGCTGGTGGTCCTCCCTCTCCCCGCCTCCCTTCCTTCTCACCGCGCGCCCCCGCCCGCGCGGATGGTCGGCAACGGGATGGTGATAAACAACGGAAAAATATTATTTACAAACATTGTATGGTGTAAGAAAGGTTCAGGTAAGTAAGATATCAGTTTTCAAAATACCCATAGCGCCTAAGTTACACTCTTCCAACGATCTTTTGACTGATGAGTGACGTTTGTGGGGGGCGCCAGCTCTACGCAACTAAATGCTCTTTTATTCCTCATTGGTCATTAAGAGGGGGCTCTTCAAAATCAGAACTCAGAATTTCATCTTCAACTTATTTTCAGAGGAATAAATTAAAAATTAAAAAAAGGTTAAAGCCAATCAAAACAAGCCTAACTGAGGAACATACTGTGCTATTTGTATAACGATTACATAAACAACAAGGACACAAATTCAGATCCGGTGCGAAATTGTAAAAAAAAACATTGTGACACACAGATTTTATAGCAACTTCAGGAGACTTTTCTATTGAGCAAAATTAAACAAATCACTTTTATGTGAAAGCGCTAGCTGACACTCGTGATAAACAAGCTGTGAAAAACGAACAGCAATAATACTTACTCATGAATCTGAGTGATTTGTGTTTTGCTAAAGGCTGTTTTTGCCTAGTACGACGTCTTAAGCGTTAGTTCCATCCACCAAAAGATTGTTGGAAAGCTGTCGGTCCATTTTCACGCCATACTGGCACAGAGCATTTCTATGTGTCAACAGGCTAAAGCTCGAGCTCAATGACTCTATCGACATGGATGACATCGACATCGATTCGTAAATATGGAACCAAAATTAAATATTACAAGTTGGACGCAGCTGCCTCTGCCACTGAGTGTGGAAAAATATAGGGATATCAAGAAATGCATGTTTGGTACTGAATTGAACTTACTTCTTTATTTTTTTATTGCCGATTGTTATTCATCACAATGATGTCATGAATTCGTTACATGTTAAACCCGGGAAAATCTTATACTTACGTACAATTTAGATTTTAGTAGTAAACATGTTAGACTGTAAATAAACAAGTTGCCGCATCGGTACCATAGAATTATTAACGTTCTGTGAAATGTTGCCGCCTATGGTTGTTCTGACGCTACTCAGCTTTGGGGAGCGCGCGTGTTGAAAGGGGAGGTTGGTCCACACTGGATGAGGCTTTACTGAAATCATAACAAAACTCGGATTATTACTCGCGCTCTAATCACAATTACACATCGCGCTAAGGGTAAGGCTGGCCGTTTGTCTTCCGCCACCGTCACCGTCACCGTCACCGTCAAACCGACGCGACGTGAACGGCCATAGTAGGTACAAAGGACGAAGCCGAGACTCTTACAGCTTTCCAAAGATCTTCAAGTGAAACTACACTGCTACTACTACTGCGCTTTTTGACAGCTTTGTTGCAGGTTATAGGTACAGAGCCACCTTATCTGTTCAGGTGGGAAAAATTGGTACTACGTACTTGTCATCCGCCATCAAAGAGAATGCATACTATACTATGTCCACTATTATGAAGACAACTATAACACTAGCGACCGCTATCAACTGAACAGCTAAGTTGGTGGCACTGTAACCACATAAAGCCCATCTTTAAAAAGTTTTTCTAACGTTGACGTGACGATGAACGATGACGAAGACGGCGCGGTCGTGTGCAAACGGCGGCGTTAGAACACAGCGCGTTCTCATTGTGTAACGGTATATTTTCGTTGGACGACTATGGTTGATAATCTGTCGTCACAGCAAAGAATGTCGTGGACGACAATTATTAGTACCGTCCTAAATGTGAACACCTCTGTTTCGATATAGAAGCCACGATGAGAAATCTCTGATAATGTACTCAAACATAAGAGGGCGAACACTAGGGAATGGATGACATTAAAATGAAGAACCTGGCAAACCTCAAAAACACTGACATGCTAGAGTCTTCACAAAATAAAAGGCCCGTTTTGACAGTTCACTCCCATGAAGTTTTAAGCCAACTGTTGCGTACAAGCAAAGCGTACAAGTTGCATCTAGGAAAACCGCTTCTATTACCTAAGCGTTAGGGGTTAAAACTTCATGGGCGTGAACTGTCAAAACGGGCCATTTATTTTGTGAAGACTTTAGAATTGATGAAATTAACAGGGATGTTTGGGGAGGCAAATCGGATGAGTCAACAGTAATCAGCGCTAAAACACTGCAAATTGGGTGAAATATAGACACAAAAGAGGACTGATCACCCGCCTGTGTCCAGCTAGCTAGCATATCTCATCTATCGTCTATCTAACCAAAGCTATTGCCCGGTTTCCTGGGTTAACAGGTTGGTTAAATCAGTTTCAGCACCCAGGAAACCGGGACTGTGTTGTACAAATACTCGGTAACTACTAAAAAAGTACTACACTCTATTCACCCTTATAAACCGTTTCAAATGAATGGTAAAATTATTTTCATGTAACTGATAAACGAAAAAAAATATTCAAATGTAAAATATCAACTTTGATAGTATCAAAAGAGTCGACCACAATTAAGTTTAACATTTCCTATTATCCTTAGCGAATTTCCGCCAGGCACGTGACCGCATGCCTCCGGCGGCGGCGCCCGCGCACACGGCCACAGAACAACCGCACACGCACACACATACACAGTGCGGAAACGCGTAGTTTGTTAAACGTGATTGAATCACTCCGGAGGGCACGTGACCCCTTCCGGCAATCATTTAAAGTAACTTAACGGTTTTCAATTTGTTAAGAATAACATGTTTTTTGTAGTAAAGTAAATTACTGGAGTACCAAGTGGTAGTTGGGAAGGGTAGATTTGCTTTACTTAATTGGGGTGTAAAATTAAAGCCCAGATAGGTACGGTCACCTACGCCTAAAAGTATACAAGCAGTATTATAAGCGGGATTCACTCGTTAAATATGACCGCCCGTATACTTTCAGACGAAGGCGACCGTACGTTACCAGTATACAATTCAGAGAAATTCATGATATTTTGCAGGTATTCGTAGTAAGTAGTATGTCACGCGGTCAGTACTAGAATAGTCGCACATGAAAAACTAAATGTACCGCTAGCCTACCTCTACTGATTTGTTAGTATATTTTTACACAAGCGATTTTTCATCGTAGCGAAATTTCACGAAGCATATTTAACATTCCTAATATTTTACATTCGCGTTATTCAACATAGCGAATTTCTATGTTCGCATAATTTTTTTCGCTCACTTGACCGATTAGAGGCACCGCGCCGGCTTTACTCAATAATAGAGTAAGATTGTGTTACAATGTTTTATTAAGTCACTTTCAGCTGAACGTAAAGTCACCTGCTCAATCAATGCCGCTAAAACTTGATAAAATATTTATTGCTTTAATTAATCACATTTAAGTTTGTCATATTTCATACATTTTGACAGCTGCTAGATACTATTAAGTCGCTAATCGTATTCAGTATTTTTCGGAGCAAATGGATCTAACTAAAAGTCCGACAAACCTTGGGGCCGTGACAAGTGCAACAACTTTAGTGTTAGCAATAAGTCCACCCCACCGGCAGGCCACGCGACCGAGTAATCGTACAAATTGGTACGAGCATAATACTAACATAACAATCCCTTGGCCCATAAAACTGTTGGGGTACTTTACTGCCAGCATTCTGCGGTACAATCATAACTGAGGTTATAAGTGCTTATCTACAGATTGGTGGAGATCGGAGGTATTGAGATTGTGCGGCTTTACTCCAAACTCTTTAGCGATTCAGCTCCGATACTGTTTTGTTCTTCCAACGATCTTTTGTCGCGTGAGTGACGTTTACAGGGGGTGCCAGTTCTATGCAACTTATTGCAACGAAAATGTCAAAAAGCGTTATGGTACTTGTCGCCTCAAGCCAAAAGATCCTTGGAAAGCTGCGCCTTTGTTGGTGCCTGACAAAACGTAAAGCCTTTGTAGCACCTCTACACTGCCCAACCTGGAGCTGAATTTCCGGGATGGGAATAAAATGACTTTTTGTAGTCTCAAACATTGTGTTATCTATCCTGAGCCACTGAAAAAATCTAATAAAGAAATAATTTTTCAAAGTCCAATTTTGTATGTAGGCCGTTACGAAATGCTGCTACGAAAAACGGCCATTACCGAAGCAGCTTAAGAAAATCACCCTAACAATCAGAAAAATATTATATCCTTAAGGGCCTTCTAGAAAAAGGCGCTGTAGTTTTAGATGAAATTTGCAATATAGGGGTTTTGGGGGTTAAAAAATCGATCGAGCTTTTCCAATCGAAATTTCCGAGCTTTCATGCTTTTCACAATTGACAATTTCAGTTTAGTACAATGAAAATAAGGCATAAATTCCAATGACAATCAAAAAGTTATAGTTTCTCATTGCGATGTCACATCACGTGACACTTTATGGCGCGTGTCGTAGGAGAATACTCGTATGTACATGATAAATACAAATAAATGAATATGAATTCACACAAAAAAGTTTCGTCCAAATAAGGTCGAATCTAAATTCATCATCTGCTATTCATCCTCCTTGCTTGCTTTAAGCAAACAGGCTCTTTGTTTTCCTAGTGAGATTTAGGCACAGAATGCAATCTTTCAGTCTACACGTAGAACACGGTACAAAATGCCTGTTTGCTTCTCGTTTGCAGCTGTTTAAAAGCAGAGCAGCATATTGATTGATGGTAATGCAGTCTGATGAATATGAAATATAATATTTTATTATGTTTATACCACCGACCGCCGAGCGAAGCTCGGTCCCCAGATATTCTATATTTCAATGCCAAAGTTTTTTTTACTTTGACTCTAGCTGCTGAACGATACTGCAGTGAAAAACAATATTAATAATTCGTATGCTTTTGGCAAGAATCGAGGCCTGATGTACCAACCAAACAGGTAGGCGGAAAGGAAATTAGTTTGTAATAATTTTTATATCATTTTAACAGTTTCGCACTGTAGATCTATTTGAATAGCTCGCATGATAGGCATATATGTGATACAGACTGTACCTAAAATATCGACTACAGTTACGTAGTTATTGAGCCATGCCATCACATTCACACTCTAGCATCATAGGGTGAAAGCATCAATAATGGCCACATCCATCGGCGTGACTTCCAATTGAATTGCGAATTCTAGTAAACCCCCCTCCCCTGCCCTCTCTAGTCTCCTGAGAGCGCGCGCGTGTATTGCGCGTGCCAGCCACTTTATGCCTACTAGATTATACTATTGCTAAATGAATGACAATTATCAGATGCACACTTCTGTCATGTGACGTCGATAAAGTTATTTGGTTTATTAGATTTGGAGTTTATCACATAGGTATTTTGTTGTAAACTAGTAATAATATAAAGGAAATATGTTTTTCTTAAATACGTTTTTCAATTTCATTAAAACCTGGATAAAATAAATAGTCAAAGTGCGAGTAGGACTGGCACACCAAGGGTTCCGATCACACTTGTAGATAGATTCTTACCTCGTAACACATTAAAAAAAAACGGTATGGGGCCATGTAAGCCAAATTTCATATTTTTGCAGGAAGACAGAAAATTACAGTTATCAAATTTTCCCTGACCTGTGTAAGGCTTGCTGTGTACCCAATTTCATGATTCTTAGTCAAAGGGATGTACCCTAAGTTTTAGGTCAATTGCGATTAGTATAAATATCCAATTTTACAATATAAATGGTTGTAGCGTTTGATTGCGTGGACCTAGAAGGATGTTTTTGTCCCAGCTCTAAGGGATCACAGTCCTAGCCGTTGGTATACATTTCAGCTTGATACCTCCCCTCCTGATAAAAAAGGTCTTAACAGACGGATAGACGGACAACGAAGTGATCCTAAAATGATTATTTTTTTCATTTTAAAGATCTGAACTTTCAGAACCCTAACAAAGTTCAAAATTCAATCAACCGTTCGGTTTCCGAATGCATAATTATCGGGTTGACATTAATTGTGATCTAAACGTAGCCCGCTAGTGGGCGACACAGGGCGTGCGCCACGCACGTGCCGTGTCGCGTCAGCTACAGGAAAGCTTACCCTACACTTAAGAGTCCAGTTTATGGCCATTTGCTACTAGGACGTAAATTGACATAGTGTTTTCGGTATAGTAACCTAACGTTAATTTAATTACAGCGCTTATTATTTGTACAAGATATACTAAGATCTTAGACCTTAGCGCGGAAATGATGTTGGTACAGATTACGAACTAACGATCTAAGAAATCCCAGGTTTTATTTGCTGTGACACAATGCACAGACTCAAATAAAGAACCACTTAAATATCATTTCCGGCGCTGACATATCCCGACCGAGAGACAGGGACAGCCAAGAGATTGTCATTCTCTTGGCCGAAATGGAAAAAAATGACATTAAAATTAGGGGAAATCAAGTTCTCATCCCCTTGCAATAGAAATTAATTGACGTCTTGGTATCCACTGTCAAAGTCAAAGGACTCTTCTGTCCTCAAGCGAAGGAGCGTGTTAAGTATCCGTAAACGTTGTGAATTTTTGGACATATATATAGGTATCTTTTAATAATCAAGAGAGTTGCTGAAATCATAAAAATCTTCGTAGTAAACGAGCTTTATCATTAAAAATTGTAGTAGCCATCGCCGTGGCGCGACAGTGAAGAAGAACAGACAGAGGAATACAAAGGAAATATACTCCGCTGGGGCTAATTAAATTCATGTTGACGAAGACGAAAAAGCTTTCCGGGATAATGACGGTATACAAGGGGTAGGACGGTACAACGGAGGAGAACGAGGTTATATAAGATGTAAGATAGTTTTTAAGTCATTGCAATGCACCTTTAAATAAATTCATAACAATAATGATTAAACAAGTTCATAATAATTTTGACAAATTTTATTAGAAATGAAATAGATTACAATTCGACACCCATAGATTGAAATCTATAACCAAAATAAAGCAATAATAATGTTAGATCTCTGCAAAACACGATGTTGATTGAGTCTTGAGTATTATTAATTACAATTCTCATTAATTCTAGTTTCCTTCTTGGATTTCTTACCTACCTTTGTAATAATACAGATACTTACTTACTGATATTAAAACACGTAAAAAAGCATAACAATTGATCAATTTAATTTATATACGTCGATTTAATACTCGTACCTACGTTATCTGTTGCTTCGCTGCGCTCGCCCTCTTTAATCTTGTTTTAATCCATAATGCCCCCGCACCCCTCTATTCTGGATTAAAGCAGTAGTAGGTATGGTTTAAGTGAAATCTTTCACGAGCAGAATTTTACAAAACGGAATGCTTAATTCTCTGCCGAATGCGCAGTGAACAGGCCAAGATTTATCTCTCCTTTATTGGTGAAACTTGGATTTTCCCCGCTGCTGCTCTTGCCCAGTGATTTTGGCTTAATAATTTATTTGCTGGATGAAGTTGGCCAAACGGACTCCGGCCGCGGACGTCGGCGGCGGCGGCGGCGGCGCGATTCTGAAAAGAAAAGTCTTCTCTGATATTCATACTAATGATAACTCCGTATTGTGTTTGAACAAATTAAAATACATGTACGGATATATCGTTAGTAAAAGCCTCTGAACACAGGTGTTACCCTATGTACTACTTTATTCGCCCCGTTATGTCAAAATGACGGTTTCGCCCTGAGGTCTAGCGTCTAGCGTCTAGCCGTCTAGCCATATCAAATGTCATTTTCATGCGCTTGAGGTTGCTCTCAGAGCGGAAAGTGATTTATTATCAAGCCTCTTATGGCTGATCCCAATCTTCTATCCATAATCTGCAAATAATTTTGACATAAATCCCATAGCGCAACTGTCAAATGTAGCAGATCTGCAGATCGCGGATAGAGATAGGTTTTGGTTTCGGTCGTTAGGGATAGAATGACTGCCACGGTAGGCTGTGACGGCCATGGCCATGACGATCCAGCCTCCGGTCGAGACTCTGACAAAAACTACTGACTTACTTTACTACTTTATTGCAGAAAAACAGAATACAGACACTTAATTATGGAAAAAATATATGCAAAGGCGAGCTTATGTCTAATAAGAAATCTCTTCTGACTTTGAGTCGGACGACGATTTGACAACAACAATCCCGACTGTATTTAGCAAAAAAGATTGTATTCCAAATACGGGCCCTAAGTCGTGCTGTAATTCTTGAGTGTGACGAGAACCCTACTGTACAAAAGAGTGGGATCCCAGCTATTACCCGTTTTATGACGCAATTCCCGGGAACTTGTAAGATCCACAAAATTGTTGACAGCATCGCGCGGAGAATTCTTCGGCAACTTGGCTTTTTATTTTACTGACTTGGCTAAAAAGATTAATGTTTGTGTCGACGACGACATGTGACACACGTTCACCAGAATGCAAAGTGGACAACACAACTTTTATTGACCGAGCGAGCGAAGCGTCTCCGTTTCAGGTTTGGGCAAAAATGCTTTCGTATGTCCGGTTGTTCTCCTCTACAGGACGCATTTATGAACCGATTCTCGTGAAATTTTGTGAGCAGGTTGGAAAAATAAATAGATTTTTTTACTTGAGCCAGTTTTTAGTTTTTTTTCAAAATGGCGGAGATATGGGGTTTTAAAATGTAAAAAAATCGCTACAACCCAAACGGCTCGATGGATATTAACAAATGAGGTGTCGTTGGATTCGTAAAGACCATGAGAGTGAAACGGATTATATAATTTTAGTAAAAAGTCAATAGGTTGTATTAAAGATCGCGAAATGTAGTTTACAAAGTTATTGGTGCGGCTACTTTCATACTGCATGTACGTAACCAGGTACATTCATAAGTTTGTATGTGTTATTGAAAGAAAATTATTTGGGTTATTTTTTTTATGTGTGTTAGCAGTTCAGCTTTCCCACCGACATACTCGCGAGGTCTACAGCTCACAGAGCCACTAGTTTTAAATAAGTCACTTAACTAAACGTAGATTCATACACTATTTAAGCTAGGACCTGGAGTACCTCTTAAGGAGTTTTCCGCGCATATAAATAGCCCTTACTATTCTGCGGAGTTGTTTGTCCCAGCCAAGGTTGACATACTCTTTGCGGACTGCACCCGTTTGGACGTACAGGGGGGAGGCAGATTCTTATGACGACGCTTTGAAGAATCTTTTGGAGTCTGTTCTGAACGTAAAAATGTCTCCCTCCTAGTGGTCGCAGGCAGCACTTCCCATCAGGTTTGGTGGTCTTGGCGTTCGTCGCCTACAGGACACGGAACTCCCGGCTTACTTGGCCTCTTCGCATGGGGTATTTAATCTTGTCACTCGCATTTTGAATACTAATGGTGACAGTTTGAACATTCCTTTTGCGGCTGAGGCTTTGCGACTGTGGCAGGGCCGTTTCCCGGGGAGTGATGCGCCAGAGAAGCCAGGCATTCAGCGTGCCTGGGATGAGGAGCTATGCAGGTCGTCTCTCGACGGGCTGCTGGCTCAAAGTACGGGAGCGGTCCTTGCTCGCCTGCGTGCTGTCTCCCAGCCTGAGTCTGGTGCTTGGCTTCATGCATTGTTTTGTGTTATGTTCTTCCAGGTTTTATTCTATTTTGTATTTCTTTTTATTATGTGTCTGTGTGTGTACCTTTTCAGTGAATAAATGAATTTATCTATCTATCTATCTATCATTGCCGTCTCCGCAGTTGAGCAATTTTTTGGATGACAACTCTCTGCGTGTGGCAGTGGCGCTTCGGTTAGGTTGCGAGCGACATCTGTGATCCACATCGCTGTGTTTGCGGCGCGGCGGTAGACTCGCTGGGGCCTCACGGGTTACATTGCGTGCGGAGCGCGGGGAGACTATTCCGCCATCACTCCATTAATGACATCGTCCGTCGGGCTCTTGTCTCTGCCAGCATTCCGGCGGTTCTAGAACCACCGAGTTTGAATCGCAGCGACGGTAAGCGCCCTAAGCGCCCGGACGGTCTGACGTTAACTCCGTGGGAGAGAGGTCGTTGCCTTATATGGGATGCGACCTGTGCATGCACTTTTGCTCCATCCCACATTGGCTCAACTGTGGTAATCCCGGGTGCAGCTAGCTGCTGCTGAATCAGCGGCATTCGGCTAAAGCGCATAAAATACGCGCAGCTAATGGGAAATTATCTGTTTGTTCCTTTGGCCGTCGAAACCACTGGGGAATGGGGTTCTGAGGGTAGGGCCTTCATCATGGACATCGGGCGTCGTTTGAGAGTCCGAGGTTTCCTCAACAGCTCCAGGGCTTTCCTGGCCCAAAGGATTTTGCTCGCCCCGTGCAGCGCGGTAACGCAGCCAGCGTTATGGGCACCTTTGGTCCGGGCGATTCTTGGGGCGGGCGGTTTGTTTGTATAATTGATTATTTAGTTATTAATTACGTCTCGGAGTACCATTATCGGATATAGTTAAAAAGTGTAGTGAAAATGTTGAAGTATGTTAGTTATAAGTATAAGTTAACTACATAAAGATAATTTCTTTTATTTGTCATTTATAGCTAGAAAGTTAACTTGCGAAGATCTATATATCTATAACCCTGAGTTATAGATATATAGATCTTCGCAAGTTAAGAGTCTAACGAACTAGAAATTCTCTAAAATGATTAATGTATTTTTCGTGTACATCTATAAATGTGTTTCATCGTACGAGAATTTCATTACAAACAACAAATATACTTTGACAAAATGTACTGAGATAAGTAGTTCAGTTTGAATATGTAAACAAATGACTGATTGTATAAGATAATTCAGTTTGAGTATCTGATATTGATATGATAATAATCAAAGCTCTATAATGTGACAGATATATCTGTCCAAAATGTAGGTTTATCTATTCAATAGGGCTTATCGGAACCTTCGAGAAAGGGTCAACAATAAAACATAACTGTTCATTAATGGTTCCGAGAGTAACATAACATAAACATAGCATAAACATAACATAAACATAACATAACATAAACATAACTTAAACATAACATAAACATAACATAAACATAAAATAAACATAACATAAACATAACATAAACATAACATAAACATAACATAAACATAACATAAACATAACATAAACATAACATAAACATAACATAGCGTCTTCTCCCATACGGGGTGGCAGAGGCACAACTGTGCCCAACTGTGACAGGGGCTAGCCCATCGCCACAGCGTAACATAACCTGTATTAACTAACGAACGTGTGGCTTAAAAACCATAGGTAATTATTATTCATTCATACTTATCTCCCAATACGATTAACACAAGTGTCGATCAGCCCTCTACAAACAAACAAGTGACAATCAAAATGCATTGAACAATAAACACCAACAATAAGAATAGCGGATTAAAAAAACTGCCCTCAGAACGTAACGGGGGGCGAACCAAATGGAAATGTAATAACAATAAAATTAGATGGGAGCTACAAAAACAACCCGCCCATGAGGTCACTGGATCCGATTCAGAAACAATCGCGATTCAATCTATAGAAAGAGAAAAGAAGAGATGGATTAAAATTTCGTGAGGAAACCTTCAATCTAAATAGCTGTGGCGATTGGCTAGACCCCTGTTACGCAAAATAGAATGAATATCTGACTAAAAGGTAGACACAATTGTGTATCTGTTACCCTGTATGAGGAAAAGCATAAATAATGTGTTACGTTTACATCGCATCGCATCGCATATGCTCAGATCCATAAAACTCTTTGACAAATACAAACTTTTCATAGACATTTTTGTCATAAAGTCAACCGTTGAATCATTAAAAAGAAAATTTTAGCCCCTTCAATTCGAAATATCGGCTAATGCAGACACTCCTTGAGGTCGATTTGCCAGGAGCAATTATATGATGATCAACTCCTTCGGGAGTAGAGTAAAAGGCTTGACATGAGCACAGATACTAAACTATTTTATTATTAGAAATTAGTTGTCTTACGATAAGTGTAGCACGTCACTATTTGCCAATAAAGTATGTTAATTGCCTCTATACATTTTACCTCAGAACAATAACTAAAGCACATTTTACCGACGAAAAATACGATACTTCATACTACTTAATACAGATCTACGTGATTATATAAAAACACCTTATCTGTGCCGATCGACATGAACATGACCAATCTATACAATCTAAACGATGCGTGAATATATGTCAAACAATGTCGTTCCAGCACAGAAAACTTAAATTTTTCATGGCTTGCCTATAGCAATACAAATCAAAATTTCTTGTACTCCACCATTTGTAGGGCAAAAATCCCTGCTGACTGGGCTACATAGGAAATAAGTTTAAATATATAAGTTTAATCGCATCATAAAATCGTGGGAACGTCGTAGGTTGTGGGGAAGTTCCCCTTTTCTAGATTTCTTGGACAGCGTTCAAACTGATGTTTTTGTGTACGTAGCGCCAAATTCTTTAAAAATTGGCATCATATCCCTAGAATAAGGTCCATTTGCACCATAAACCTAATTACGATTAGCGTCTTAATTCTATTTAAATATGTCAAACTTAATTGCGATAGCGCACTAATCACAAAGTGTTTTTGGTGCAAGGGACACTTAATGTCTGCATTGAAACAGATGAGATGAAGATAAAATTATACTGATCAATTTCTTTTCCATTTTCTTAATGGGACGCTATGAAATCGGTATCCTGGATGATAATAATTAAACAATTTACTATTTTATACAATTCTTTATGAATAAGATTCCTCCGCCGCTATGGGCAGATAACACTTGAAATGTAATTATTATAAATGACCCACTAATGAAAGTTTAACTGTGTTGTAATACATGCATAATGGTCAACAATTAAATAGTAATAAATATTATGGTAATTGTATTTATATTATGGAATTTTATTTATTTGATTCGCTCGCTCGCACCTCTATTGTTAGTTTGACCCGCGTACTGTCTTAACGCGAGCGATCCGATTAAATATAGAGTTTTGTTTAACATGCACTCATCACAAAAATCATATTAATTATGCAGCAGGTACCAAGACGATAATGATTAAATGAAAGATAAAATCTGACAAAACAACGAAATGTCAAATCGACCCGTGTCATGAAAACTAAATGTTTCGATGGTCTCTGAATCAGGAAGTCGACATCGACACCAAATCCCCAGCACCAAATAGGCCAGATAACCTCCAAACTTATCCATTCTTTGTGTCTGAGGGCCAGCAGTACGACGCTGATAGAAATCCTGAGGTTAAGTAATTCTGAAGTAGGTAAAGCGAGAAAAGGACTTAGTTAACCAAAATATCCGATTGAACAGGCCTCTTCCTCCATACTGCACCACCTTTCCGTAAATGAAAAACCGGCGAGGGCCCTCGAGGACATATACTTGCGCCAAACCTAACTTAGGGCACAGTTTGTGAGATAGGTGGACAACTCGGTAAAGTGTACGTTAATCTCGAATTATTGATCTCACAAACATAAACAATGGCCAAAACAATCTTTAACTTTGGCGCATAGGGTAACACACACTTGCGCCCACTTTTAGCCAGTTATCCAATACTACATATTGCGTGACAGGGGCCATCGCCGCAGCTTTGCTAATTATACATATATTTCTAATATATCACACACAACACATCAAATAATATCAGGCAAAAATATTCTTACTTTCTCTCCAATCCCCAAAACCAATAACCGCTGACGTATAGTCCATTTTCAATGTCCATTGACAAAATTCAATAACGTCACTTTGCAACAGTATTACGTCACACCTAATAACACGTGATGAGGGTAGACAAAAATCTCTAAGCTCTAAGCCAATGCCACTCTCAAACCAAACTTAACAGGATCCTAACCTAACGCAACTTTATCCCAAGTCACCTGGTAGAAAAAAATATAATATATGTCGTAGTGGGTTCCGTACCAAATGTTGCACAGGTGAATAATTGAATATGTTCCGTTCTTAGTACGAGTAAAATCTCAGATCTCGGCTAAAAGCTACACAGATTTTTTGATACTTCCTCGCATCATAAATCCAAAAAGTTGAATGATCTTATTGATTGATCATACATAGTATTGTAACTAGTCATTTGAAATTGTACCTTTCTCTTCATCCACACATTTCACATTATTCGATCCAACGACAACACAAACTATCACAAACTTAAATTTTAGATAAAAATCTATAGGTGTACAGTATTTCGTCTAATAAGTAAAATTTATATTAGCATTGCATGCGTTAATTTTATCTCCACTTCGCACTTTGACACTTCGCCTTGATCAGACGACCTATTTAAATAGATCAGACTTCAGATACACAAATCCATTAACATAAACCTTTGTTTTCATCCACCGCGGAACCCTAACGCCCTGCCACGCGAGCTGCACTTACGCTCCAACATCAAAGCCCTTGCAACTTCGGCCAAGTGCGTTATTATACCCGTGAAATGCCTACATCTGTTAGTTTTTGCTATAAGATACAAATAATCATTGATCCCGCTACAAATCACCCCATCTCTAACGCGACAACAGACTTTCGACTCTATCCCCAATCAGACAAAACACATTCAATCTACTAGTCTAATTTCTCATACCCGTAATTTGATCTCAAGTCTTATAATTATAACGCTGTTTTATGGTATAAAATCGTATGGGTGGATAGCTAAAGAGGGTTTATAGAGTGTTCAATGGGTCAAGTTGTCCCTAATTCAATTTCGCTAGTACCCTGATCTGATTATGTTTTGTGCAGTGAACGAACTCCCACCGGTCCGCCTCTGGGCGTTTGTCTCATTTGTAACTGATATACATACACATGCGTCGATTACAATCAAAACATGAGATAATGGAATTCGCATTACGGGTTATGAGAATAAAAATAATATATTTTGGTGAACATGATGCAGGAGTGATAGAGCTGGTTTAGAAAATATTTACTCCGATTACTTGCAGGTACATTCGTGCCATGGGCAATGCCTACGACTTACTAATGCGAACACGTGCGGGTCAAGCAAGATTAACTTTGAAAACTCTTTAAATATGTATATTTATGGAGTTGTCAAACTAATTCAGAGAACTGTTGACTTGCTTTCGGAGTAGTGGCCCTTAGATGGATTTAGGGCGTAGCAGTTATAATCCAAAGTATAAAGGCCGTGCTGCAACCAGCACCAGCCCATGAAATGTACGTTGATCTCCTGTCGGACGCGCTAACACCCTCAGACCCGTGAAAATAGCCCACAACGGTGTACGTCAGGCAGCAAGTGGTCACACTCACACATCTTTCCCATACAAATGTGGCCATTCATATAAAACACGCCAAACTGAACCCCAACACCAAGCAATAAGAACTAGCTGATCACGTAACATTGTAAAGAGTGTCATGAAAATGCGTTAATTAGGATTAATTTACATATTTTCGTGGGTTCATTACTAAAACGCCCTTTGAGAGAGTACTTGCAAACACAGTCGTCAACACATCAGACTTTGCATTTTCGACATTACACAACCGCCCGCCCGTCCAAAGTCCACGGCCGGCCCCTGATTTTCAGCCTACCCACATCGATTTAAAGTTCAAAACCTATGAACAAATAGAACAAAGGATCTGGGTATTTTGTAGACGTTGACCGTAGGGCTCATTTAATTCGTTTTGATAGTTCAGTTCAGTTCAAAAAAATTATTGACCATACAACCATACATATTACTTAGTCAACGTCAACATAATATTAATATTTTTGTATACTACCGCCCGTTCGGAAGTTGTGGGCTTAGGGATGGCTCTTTTAAAATATCAGAGCCTTAAACATACAATGTTATGTATTTCTACTTAAGTCTAAGGAAATACACCGAGGAGGGACGTACTGACTCAGTCCATCGCCCCTCTTTGGATTTCTATGCGCTGAGATGGTAAAGACCATGCAGTTTTGTCATCTAAATATTCTTTTACACTGTAATAAGACTTCTTCAATAGGCCGTTTTTGACATAGTTTTTAAACCGCCTATCTGGTAGGTCCGTTGCTTCATTAGGTATTTTATTATAAAAACTAACACATATTCCCATAAAAGAGTGAGCAACCTTACTGAGTCTGAACGCGGGCATAGCAATCTTATTTCTATTTCTAGTGCTAATACTATGATTATGACCTAAAGTCTTAAATAAACCCATGTTTTTTTCTGGTGTACATGATATTTTCATACGACCTCCTGATCTCGAAACGGTGCTTTTAGTTTTTAAACTAAAGTATTATACTTCTCCCTTTCCAGGCGTGGGCCTCCTCATCACAGGCGCCCTCTGCAAGACCGACCAGGGTTTCCGGACCCTCTTCTGCCACACCGGCACGAACGTCCAATATCTCTACAATTGTCGGTGCAGTACCAATGCTAGCTCTAGGGAGCTATGCTACCCTACTTTATTTTAAGGGTTCTAATATAGGTACCTACGTATGCTCATTCGTCTCTTCTAACCGATTTATTCTCGCCTCGACTCAACCCACACTCAACCTAACGCAAGAGATTTTGTCAAAAATATATTGAAAATCATTTCTTTGAGGACGCCCGCCCGCCCAAAACCACAAAAAAGTAAAAAAGTTTTTTTTTATTATTCCGTGCATAAAACCAAGTCAAGACTGGTGTTAAATAGATAGGTACCTAGATGCCTACATTAATTTAATGAAAATATATAACATCTCGTTTTAATGTCCAGCTGGAAAGTTCCTACCTACCTACTTTAAAAGTAGCAAGTAAAAGGGGCAATCTACTTATTTGTTGTCAATCGCGGATGGTACATGGTGATGCAGAAAATGTGTGTATCTAGCAGAAAATAAATCTTAATCTTCGCCTAGAGCAATTTGTCGAGTGAAGCAGTCCAAATAAATACATTTCAGTTTTATTACGCAACCCAAGTTGGTACTTAGTGGAAAATAATTAAGTTTTTTTAATTCAGCTGATAAACATGCCTCTGGCAACAGCAGGCCTCCTGTTATGGCGTTGGACTGTTTATACATTGCAATCCAGCGTATGGGTTTTTATTAAAACACGCCAGGAGACTTACCACAACATTTATCTACAAAGGGTATTTAGGATCCGTTTAGCATCCTAAACTTTCAAAGTATCAAAATCACCATAACGACGGTCGTGGTAATTTTGATCTGAAAATTAATCGTTGTACAAGTTGTGTTAAGACTCCAGCATCCCTAGAAGTTAATTGAAGTTTGTCATGCAAAATATTACGTGGTTTTGCGAAAATAACTTCAAATACTTTGTGTTTATTGATATGTATATACAATTAACTTACTACTTAAACTTCAAATTGCTTCCTAGCGAGTGATATTAGCGAATGCCTGGGGCTTTATTAGCGTAATATTTAATTAATAATCACGATGCTGGCACTATATGACAACGATCAATCGTCATCGCGCCTTAACATTAGCATTCAGCTATTTGAAATTTACTTGCAGTCTCGTTGCAATGCTCTTGCGGTCCTCTTGCCTATTTGAAATACGAACAGTGTTGCCACTCGCCCGAAATGAATATATATTAATACTGCGCTTTTTCTTACCGGTTTTTTTTTGTTTTCGATCGGTGTAAACCGCCTTTTAATCTGTACATTTAAAGAAAGAGTCATCGAACGAAACGCCAAAAAATAGCTGAATGTCATTACATAACTTCACTACGCCGCCATTGTTTACGAGAATAGAGAATTGCAACATTGCCGTCCTACTGCGGCTCATGAACGATTGTAACAAGCGAATGCCATTACCATAATTTTTTGGTTATGTTCGTGCTAAGGCAAGAGCATCACAAGAGCATTGAATGAGCATTGTGTACAAGAATTGGGCCTGTTGTCTAGTGGGCAGGAAAAAATACACCTCCAGGCCCTCGATTCTCGCGCTATCGAGATCATCTCCCCAGTCGAAATATCGGTTTTGATAGGGCCTTAATCCGTCGAAAACGATCTCGATTTATATTTACATAAATCGATCAAAAACGGGGCGAAATATCTGTGTTGGTCGAAAGGCTAGCCGTCAGAATAGCTTTTTCTTGTTTTTGATAGAGATTTCGGTATCTCAAAATCGATATTTCGACCATGGACATGATCTCGCTAGCGCCAGAATTGCCCCCCAGTACCGCTTCAGTTCAAATCTCCCGAAGTTTTCATAAAAGTTAGTCACAATAGATATTTCTTTACTTCTTTATAAAGTCGCTATGAAAATATTAAGTTATGTTGCTCTGTTGAGCATCAAGCGGCAAGAATACACAATGCCTGTAAATCGAGCCTTTAAACGAAATGCCATTTAACGGCATGGCGCATGTAGATACATTTGCAAGCTAAACTGCATGCGCTTTGCAGTATTGCATACCTGGTATTTGCAGATTTTGCAGCCCCCGCTTCCCACTCTCTCATACGGCATGCCGGAAAAGGCAGAATAACCGGCTAAGTCCGAGTCGAACCCGCGCACGAAGGGCTCCGTACCATTATCTATAAAAACGGCAAGAAAATCATATCTTTTGTATGGGTGGTGTTATCCCTTTAGTATTTGTTATAATTTGTTTTTTCGTATTTGTTGTTATAGCGGCAACAGAAATACATCATCTGTGAAAATTTCAACTGTCTAGATATCACGGTTCATTAGATACAGCCTGGTGACAGATGGACAGACGGACATACAGACAGATGGACAGACAGACAGACGGACAGACGGACAGACGGACGGTGGACAGACGGACAGACGAACAGACGGACAGACGGACAGCGGAGGCTTAGTCCTAGGGTCCCCTTCGGGTACGGAACCCTAAAAATCAAACTTTGTGCGATCTATCTACATGCCCAAACGCACGTGAAAAGAGCATGCAAAGCACAAAGTTCCACTGTCGGGGTGCAGAGCCTTGAGCTAAAAGAGCCTGTGTGTTGTCTCTAGTTGAAGACGATTTGATGGATCCGAGGACATATGGAGAGGCATTTGCCACTGTTTCATTATTAACGCGTTCAGTGCCAGCATTAACTCTGTCATACTGTTCTAGTTAACTCGCCCTACACGTAATCATACCGACAATAACTCAGGGCGGCATCACAGGGCGGGGAACTGAAAGTGTTAATTAACACGAGATGACAAATATGGTTTACGGAAGAATTTGTTTTAATTTTATTTCATATCTTCTCTGTAGACCTGCGATCTACGTTTAGCCAGAAATTATATATAACTTTTTTTTCAATAAGGTATACTGCCGGCCGACCCAGGAAGAGATGGAGTCTATGGGACAATGACTGGAGGGAGAACGCTCAGGATCGGATAGAGTGGAAGAGGGGGAGAGAGGCCTTTGCCCAGCAGTGGGACAGACTGACATGGTGGGCTCGTAATAATAATAATAAAAGGCATACAGGCAGATGGATAGACAGACAGACGGACAGACGGACAGACGGACAGACGGACAGACGGACAGACGGACAGACGGACAGACGGACAGACGGATAAATAGCCTATTACATTTTCTTTCTTTCAGAAACTCGGGATAACTCACATAATACCTGATAATACTCACGTAATACTCATATAATACATGTTACCTTTATATATAAAGGTTAATTGCGATATAGGTAGTTGTCATTACAAGGGCTATTTGGGAGGTGTCAAAACCTTAGTGGTTTTGGAAACTAAAGTAACTAAAGGAACTAAAGGCACTAAACTGACATGCAGTCTCAAATCCGACAGCTCTTGCGCGGTAGCCACAGATTCCATTTTCAAAGACACCATTTAATTAGTTTGCAGTATACTTTATACTTTATTGCACAAAATAACACATTTTACAATTGAAAGTGGACAACACATGACAAAGGCGAGCTTATCTCTATTAAGAGATTTCTTCCAGCAAACCTAGGATGGACAGGAAATAATTTAACAACAGGTAGACCCATGTGCACAACATTAAGTATAGTTCTTGTCGCCTCTCAAATCGCAGATAATTCTTATCGTTTGGAAGGATCTCAGTTCCTATTGCATGTGGTGGATCGTGCAACTCTTCTGTACACAACAAACCTATGGCAATTCAGTCCTGAGCCAGTCTGTGACAGAAACCCTCCGTGTGTTTGGGCCCTTCGTAAGCTCCTTCCAACCCTTTGTACGAAAAGTAATTACCTTCGCGGCAAATACAGCGCATTGAAAAAGCGCGCCAAAATCTGCCTACAAAAGCACCGACGAACAATCACGGTGGGAGCTAAAATGACACTGACCTGAAAGATAAAATTTAGGTAATAAAATTCAAACTTCAAGCCATAAAGTCATAATTAGATACATTTACAAACGAGAGGATACCTTAAATACCGCTACATAATTATCAAGTTTTGTTAGGCCCTGCGGTTCATCACGAGTTATGCATGCCCGAACTGCATGTTTGGTTGGTTGACATGGCCACAGATACTAATATTATAGTTTCAAACTGTCACTTATCAGAAACAGAGGTTTCATCTATCTATCATAAATATTCATAAATCTATATTTTGGAAAATGAAAACTCTGTTGATCAACCTTCCGAAGGGTTTAGGACTGAAAGATATAACGAATTAACAGTAAAACTCGAGTCAACACTAACATTCCATAAAAAGTTGCGCTTAGAATTGACAAATTAGATTTGGCGGTACCGTCATACCGTCAGACAACTCTTATAACGAGTGCGGTTTATAAGTACTATTATCTACGGGCCAGAGTCGTAGCAGCATTTTAGGCCCCGGAAAACATTTATAAATATTACATTGCCATCGAATTGGTTGTACGCAGTTAATAAGCCACCGCCTTAGCGCGGATAATTATCTAGCAAAACAACGGAGGAGCCCAAAAATTTAATCTAATTTTAATTTTAATAATTATCATGGCGGTAACCCTTCTGGGATGGTGCGTCGTTTCAACTTCAGGGTTTACAGCTCCCGTCATCTTATCGAAGTACAATTTTGCTGAAGTTAATAAAGTGAGAATAATATAGGGTTCGTGAGTAATGAATGCATGTTAATATGATAATAGGCTTGTTTCCTGCCAGTCAAAATAGATACTTTTCAGGAACTGCCAAAACGGCACTTTTGGTCTTGAGTTCTATGAAATATCCATGAAATATCACAAAGTGACGTCATAGAGTGTGGCATCAAAAGCAGTCTTTTTTTGCACAAAATTGACCTGATATTGTACCCAGCCCAGTGTATCTTTTTCCTAAGAGGATTAACAAATCGAGGCTCCATCCACATAAACAGTTAAACTCGAACAAAACAAAATAACTCATGAACAATTTAGACAAATTCGCAACAAAATGCGAAAATCAACATTCATTGTTGCAGCAATTTATAAAAGTTAACAGAGTTTCGGGACCACTGCTTTTGGGGTACCGCGACCATTCCAACATGACCCCTCGCGGTCCAATAACAACCCCGGAATCGTCTTATTTTCAACTGGATAGGAGGGGTGTGTAGGTCACCGAATGTTTGTTTGTCGGAAAGTGATGATGAGTGTAGTTAATCATTTTAATGTGAAGTAACACCCTTCTTATTAGTGCAGTTAAATTAATAGTTGTAATAAGTTTCTTGTTAAGTGCGGTTCCGCGGATCATTTGTTCTCCCTGACATCGTTTAGTGAGCCTTGTAGCAGCCCCTCGAAACGAACTGAAAACTTCCTTAGCAAATTGAGACCAGCTATTTTGTTAACTCAAATAATGATGATATTATAACGCGATAAAGTAGGTATGGCAAATAGCAATTTAGCGTATTTTTTTGTGTGGACTGGGAGACGCACAGTTCTTTAATGTCTCTGTCCAATTGCGCCAAGTAGATAATTAGTAGCTTTTTAGAATGTCATAATTTTGTCATTGAAATAGGACGTTTCCTATGTAACCTCCTCGTATTAATTAAGACGTCATGTCCGCGCACGAAAGTACCTAATACCTAGCATTCCAGCGTATTCTCCAGGGTTCTACATACGAAACCGCAGTGAATCCCTAACAAGTAAATAAATGCTTATATCGAAACACCGCTAGCGGTCATGTTAAATATGAAAGATGCAAAGTGTGTCGGCACTAGATGTATTTTACGAGACATTTTGTCATCTGGCGACCCCACAGGATGCGGACGTGGCCAGCATGCTCAACATGGAGGATCCTACTCACGAGGATCCTTATTTATATGTGGCCGTAAATAGGGAAGCGCTTTACATTTCTGGCTAGGCTGCTGCAAAGAAATATATCTACGCAGATTTATACTGGTATATTAAGCCGCTCTCAGCTTTGAGATTTATCTCATCTATGGCACAATGATGGTTTTGCCCTTAGACCATGTTTTGCCATACCAAATATGTCTTTTAAACGCGCTTGAGATAGCTCTTGGAGCTTAAAGCGATTTATTAACAAGGTTCTCAGACTAGGAATTCAAACGTCTCTCAACCACGAACTAAAACATAAATAGACATAAATTTCGATCAGCAGTTTAGAAGATTATACATACCTACACACTCATAGGTTTGTTTCGAAACGTGTTTCACATGTAGATACTCTCATTCCCCAAACACTGATCTGCAACCAATGGGGGGATAAGCAGCAATGTATACTCTTTACAGTAGGTATTCCGTCTCGATCTTCTCTCCCATACATAAATTGAGCATGTCGGCGTATGGTCGCCCATGCGTGCCATATAAAATATTCTAATGCTGCCTTCCGCGGGCATCGCGAAAATCGTCACGAACCAACGGAGCGGGGGGGCCTGAATTCGATTCCCGAGACTGTGTGTTATTTACGATATTTTATTTTAATAGGGCGCTCTTTCGTGAGCCGAATATGTAAAAAAGTTACCAGAATATTGTACTTGCAAATATTTGTGTAGTTTATATCGGCTCAGTTATGGGCCTTTCATTAATAGTAGAAGTTAAGATAAATGTAATGGTAATCAAGTGTTACATTTAATTGCCTAAAAATATACAGCAAACGCCAGGTAATGGATAAAGTTGAGCGTCGTCGTCGCGTCATTGTCATGACCTTTTCATTGTTGTTGTTGTGGGTGGGTGGTGCATGGTGGATGATTGCATTTTGAACTAGTTGCAGCGGGTAAGGTACACGAGGCTACAGTAGCGGATTAGCCACGTAGCAAGAGTAGCAAATGCTACGGGCCCCGCGCATTTGGGGGCCCCGCGCGCACCAACGTTTTTGATCAAAATAGTATTTAGTTTAGTTTGATCAAAATAGTATTTAGTTTAGTGTTTTCATAAATGATTCTCTACACTACAATCTTGTTTCCCGAACGTTGAATAGTCTTGCTTTTTTTCCGAGGCGGCTGGCGCCGCCCTGTTCTTATATTCCAGCGGGCTCCCAGGAATTTAATTCTTTAGACTCAACTTTTCGATTTAATTCATGTGCACTTTTACGCAGAATACTCAGATGAAACAGAAATGTAATCGAAATGCCAGCCATGAGATTTTTTCGGGGCGGCTCGTGCCGCCCTATGACTCGTTATCATATTTCAGGGCACCCAGGAATTTAATTCTTTAGACTCTACTTTTCGATTTAATTCAGGTGCACGGTGCACGTTTACACAGCAGAGTCAGAAGAATCAGAAATATATTTGACATGCTAGCCATGGGAGTATTTCGGGGTGGTTTACGCCGCGTTTTTAAGATGTTATAAGGTTCTCGTTATTCGTGTCGCCCATGGAATTTTTGTTTTGGCAAAAACCTAAGAGTCCCTTGATAAAATTTGCTACAAGCCCCGCGCAGGCCTTATCCGGTACTGCGAGGATGGCTAGATAGATAAATTTTGTATTGTGTTAAGTAACATATTTTGAATACGTAGTGCACAGTAAGCAAACGATTTGATACTCTGATAGGTGCCTCTACATAACTCCGTCGCTACATTTTGGAGTTACATCGCATTGAATGCACAGTTTGTGTAACTACTGCACAGTGCACACACAACACAGGTCCAGGTCACATAGCAAACCCTTTGTTCCAATTTAGGCAACTAACTTAGGAATATGCACGAGCCAACGCGTTGCAGCGACGTAAATGGGTAAACAAACAACATTAGAGAGCTTCTAAACAATGATACTCAGTTAAGTACTGAATAAAACCTATACGTATAATATATGTATAGGTTTATATCACCTATAATAACTTGTATCAGAATACTATCATAATAATTAATATTATGATTGTAATGTAAAACGTCAGTAGTTAAAATATATGCCCGTATGTAATTTCCTCCAAGTAAGTAAGTATATGTGTAATGTTGGTGTAAGTAGTCTCATTTAAAGACAAAGCGAGCTTCTTTCGCAGCCGTTATTGCTCCCAGGCGGTAGAGCCCTCCTTGAGTTGTAGTGATGCCCTGCGACCGGCTGCTGCGGATATCGATTTCTTTATTGCGACAATTCTTTGCGGAAAATTATAGCTGGGTTTCACGCTTGCCTCGTACGCAGGCAATGCAGGTTCGAATCCCGGTGCTGACCAATTACCCAATGAGATGAGTCATTTAAGTTCTAAAACGAATACTTACGTTAGACGTTCTAACGGTGATGAAAACATCGTTCAAACAACATTCATTACTTACTCCATATAGCTGCGCCGATGGGCAACATTGGGCTATCCACATGTCACGGTAAATAGAGTTTTGAAACACTAGCTAAAAGTGGGACTCTGCCGGGAAGAGGCGTGGTGCTATGTTATGTTGTGTTGTGTTTTTGCGGAAAAAAACATAAGAAAGCTTAACCAATCTAAAATGACGCGCCCCGATCCTTCATTTGTGGTGTGTGTGTAAAGGCGCTGGTGGGTCGCGTCATTTTAGTTTAAACAAGCTCTACCAAAATGTAAGTAGACGGATTCCGATTCCGACCCAAAATGTCCTACAAATTGGTGGAGTGTCCTTGATGGCATCGTTTAACCACCGTACAGTAAAACTAAGTCAAAAAAGAACTAATTAGGGAGTTACAAAAAACTTTAGGATTGTGTAGGGGCAGGTCTCCTGGAAAGTGACATATAAATTTCTCTCATTTACCTGTGCCGCTAGGGTGGTGGGGGCGTATGAAAGGTACCTTTTTCTTGTTATTCGTAAGTCGGAAACCATTCGAAATATCAACACACTTGCTTCTACATTAATTAACTACATTAAATTAAAAAAAAAAAAAAACTTATCTACCATTCATATTCATTGTAGAATCAATACTTTAAGAGAATAATGGATTCAAAGCTACCAAGATAGATTTTCAGTAAAGAATCGTAAATGTTCCATCTCTTGTATTTGTCAGACAACATCTGCATAGTAACCTATGCATTGCGATACAACATCCCTACTGCATGTTCCTGAACATCATCCAGGTCCAAAATGTCTTGGGCCATACCAGTTCAGGGCTTTGAATCCCAATTTTATATGCTATTTAGGACATAGATATCAACTATATCCAGGTCCCGCAAGGCCACTCCTGTTGTGACATCTGGAAGAGTAGTCCCTACTACATATTCTAGATCACCGTCCAGGTCCAAACTTACCAACCCGAAAACCAACTTCGAAGCCGAAAGCCAACTTTGGGACCCGGACGGTGATCTAGTACATGCACTAGGGATTACTCTACCAGATGACACAGCTGGAGTGGCCTTGCGGGACCTGGATATAGTTAGTATCTAGGTCCGAAGCAGCACATTGAATTGGGATTCAAAGCCCTGAACTGGGGGCCCTTTGAAGACTTTTTGGACCTGGACGATGTTCAGGAATATGCATTATTAGGGATGTACTATGCAGATGTGGTCTGGTAAATATAAGAGATGGAACATTTACTCTTGGTAGCTTTGGACCCATTATTATCTTTAAAGTATTGATCCTACAATGAAAATGTATTAGAAGATTTGTTCAAAATGTGATGTAATTAATTAATGTAGAAGCAAGTGAGTTGATATTTCCAATTGTTTTCGACTTACGTGCGAATAACTGGAATAAGGGACCTTTCAAGGCACAGGTAAATGAGAGGCATTTAAATTACTCTTTTCAGGAGACCTGCCCGTACACAATACAGTTTTTTGTAACTCCCTAATTAGCAGGGATCTGCTCCTTGTTATGTCCGACTACAAACTTTAGGTAAATTCACACCTTCGATCCGATCCCTGCTAATTAGTCCCGCTTATTTTCCTATTTTACTGGGTTATAACGAAATTGTGTAATTATTTGTTTTATAACAAAATTAAATAGACTTTATTAAGTGTAACTAAGTGCCACTAGCTAGAACATAAGTTAACGCAAGGTAAAGTTTTCTCGAGTATAGATTTAACGTAAGATTAAGTTTACTCGAGTATGGCTTTAACTCATCTCGTAGCTCGTGGCACTACACGTCAAATAAAAACGTCGACTTGAAATCTCGACGAGCTCTCCCCATCACTGGCTTACGCTACGAACTTTATTGGGCTCAAATTGTATTGAATTATTTATTTAATTTAAAGGCTGAGACGCCCACGCGGAGCACATTACACCCGCGAAATGGAAGCGCGAAAGAATTCAAAATACCTAAGGTGTGCTCATAAATGCTTAGATAACCATCTTTTTATATAAAAGAGTAGGTCTTGACTGATCAAAAAACCGGCGAAACGGCTGCAGCTAGAAAGATTCTATTGATGGGAATATCTTCTTATTATTACAAAACCGCTCGCTAAGAACGGATTTTGCTTAATTCGGACCCTAAGTGGGTCAAAAAGACCCTATAAAGTTTGTATGGAGAGTTACGGGGGAGTCATTTGATTATATGCTCTATTACTTAGCACGATAGTCGAATTTTACTTTTGTTGTCATATAAATCCCAGAGCTCAGAAAATATGAACGGGGATGTGTTCTTAATTTGAACTGATTTTTTCGAATGTTTCTTTTACTGAGACTTGACCACTTGGAACATCTGATGAGAACGTCACATGGCCAGAAGAACATTATGTTCGGAATTTAAAATAACGCGGTAAGCTAGGGGGGAATTCTCGCGCCGTGATCATCTCCGTGGTTAAAATATCCATTCGAGATACCGAATTTAATTGAATTCCTCTCTATCGAAAACAAAAAAAGCTATTCTCACGACTCGCCTTACAACCAACTCGACACGATTTCGATCGAAATAAATATAAATAGAGATCGTTTTCGACGAAGTTATGCGGTATTGCAACCGATATCTCAACAATAGAGATGATGGTAGTGCGAGAATTGGGGGCCAGGGGCGCGTCATGCCATGTTATGCTATTATTACCAATGAGCACTGCTCATATGCCGAAGTGGCTAAGAGTGAGACTGTGTGAGAAAATTTATATACTCTTTGGTGAGATCTCCGAAGCCGATCGCCTGAAAAGACCTTTTTGACATCTTGCATGTTATCTGTAGATATTTTTTGACTGTCAATGAGTCAATCCAAATGTCACACAAAGTGGAAAGGCTGAAGATGAATGCGCGTTTTCTTATATATTATTATTTCTTTACTAATTAAATAAACCTGTTTATGCACACGCTAACAGCCAAACAATGAGTAAAAACCAAGCCGTTCCAAAACATTTCAGACCAATTCGGCCGCCAGCTTTCGGTAGACGTGCGCCGAGATTCGGCAAAATTACATGCCACCCCGGGCTGGACCCCTCTGGCGTCTATAGCGCGCGCCCAGCCGCCTGCGACCCCTGTCTGTACCACCCACGACCAATACACGAACAATGCCAGAAGAAGAACGAGCTGGCCAAAGACCCATGGCGCTACAAAGCGGAATTAGAAGAATGGTGCAAAAACCTCGGATACCGAAACCAGAAAATTCTAGAAAGAAAGAGATGGTACGCTTCCCTGCTCGGGCCAGCCTGGCACGAGGTCAAGGAATTGGGCTCATACCAACCGGCGTGCAAGAACGTGACCTTCGGACGCACCTCGAGGATGAAACCTCTCCGAAGCTACACCCCGGGTCCCGGCACCTACTACACTTCAACACCATTCAAAGCCCCTTATGGACCTCACTCCACAACACCTTCTTTCGAATTTGGCGAGTCTTGCCGCTTAAAGGACACCACCGTAAAATGGTGCTTAGCCCCTGATCGATATACCATCATAGACAAGGATGCGATCGACCAGCTTTCCAACAAAGTCGTATCCTTACGCGGCCCATACGATCTCTACACGGGGCCGCGCGATAAGAGCATCAAAAGGCTCTCTGCAGCGACGTGGCCTTATTATCTGGGGGGTTGTCTCGAGCGTTACAAGAAGACTCACTACGGCGAAATGAATAAGACCGGTCGCGATCATCCTGACCGAGGGAGACTGTCTCTGGTGGACCAGTCCATGTGCGTGCGGCATCCCTCAGAGCCAGGCCCGGCCAATTTGAATCTATTACCGCCGAGAGAGTTCAAGCGTAACCGTTACGGGTTCAACAGTTCGTACGACCGCCCCCCGGGCTACAAGCGAGCGGTGGTGTGGCCTGCGGTGGGTCGCTACACCGTCAAGGATTTGCGCTGCGGAATCGAGGGTCAGGGACATCGGCATGTATTCCTCTCCAAGGCGGAGCGTACCATCGGCTCGATTTTACCAGAGCCAATGAACACCTTCTGAAGTTTGATTATTTGATTTCATCATAAACAAAGGCATTTGGCGTATCCTTCAAAATCAAGATGGTCAGAGGACGATCCAGGCGAATCAACATAATTGAAACAAAAAGTAAACTTTAGAAAAACCGTCTTCCACAAACCCTATTTCATTAGATTGAGTTTAATACAAACTGTAACCCCTTATCCCCCCCCTTGGGGAATAAATTTTTCAAATCCCATCTCAGTGCTACCCTCAGGAACCTCTGTACAAAGTTTCATGGCTCTAGGTCCACCGGTTTAGGCTATGCGTTGCCTGCCCGTCAGCCACGCATTGTATTAGTACCTAGTATTGAGCAGTTCTGGTGGCCATGTGTGGTTTTCATCAGCAGTTCCGCATCACAATATTATGCTTACCGTGAGTAAATGCACGAGTTATTACTAAAAACACAAAAATCACTAAAGGTCTCCCTATAATATTTGAAGAGTTCCCTCGATTTCTGCAGAATCCCATCATCAGATCCTGACCTGGTGTCAATGGGACCAATGGGAAGGTAAACTCTTTCAAACAAAAAAAATATTCCAAATCGGTCTATCTGTCTAGGCGCTATCGGGGCACATACATAAAAAATAAAAACATCCGGACGAATTGTAAACCTCTCCTCCTTTGGGAAGTCGGTCGGATAATAAAGGGGGAAAGAAACGCGAGCGCGCGGGGAGCATGCCTTAGATAGGATTATTCTTACTTCATTATTTTTCGTGTCTAATCGACACCATGAAGTTAACTGCAGTTCGTTTCCACAATGGTAATCAAATAAAACTTAAAAAATATATACAGGATGTTTGGAGTATGGTATGACAAAAAAATTTGGGGAGTAGAGGGGTTTATATCGGGTGTCCCGTAAATAATGGTCCAACATTAAAGGGAAGACAGCTCACCTTATTTCCTAAGACTAAATTAAACATTAAAAAAACCTATGTAGGGTTACCAAGGTACTTTTTTGCGGAATTTTCCATTCCGTCTTCCGTACATCATGCTGTCGCTGCTAAAGATAACACTTCCATGATCTTATTTTTGTAAAATAAAGCTAAATGATTTACCAATGTAACAATTTTGTTACTAACTGCTATTAATCTGAAAAGTAGGGCTGTTAAAAGAAAAAAAAAGTGTATAACAGTATTTACGTCCTATAATGCCTTAGCTGCCTGTCTACGCACTACTAATACGGCGTGCCTCATGGTATGTAGCCCTGCAGGTTTCCATACTTAATAACACTTTTATTGCAATTTGTGATGCGACAGAACAGTGGTTCTAATAGGCAATGCGTAATGCGACAGAACAGTGGTTCTAATAGGCGATGCGTAATGCCGACAGAAGAGTGGTTCTAATAGGCAATGCGTAATGCGACAGAACAGTGGTTCTAATAGGCGATGCGTAATGCCGACAGAAGAGTGGTTCTAATAGGCAATGCGTAATGCGACAGAACAGTGGTTCTAATAGGCGATGCGTAATGCGACAGAACAGTGGTTCTAATAGGCGATGCGTAATGCCGACAGAAGAGTGGTTCTAATAGGCAATGCGTAATTTGAGATTGGCCAAAAGTTGTGTCGGCCCTAAAATTGAGTTGGATTTGGTCGGAGTGAGGTAAAAAACTTTCAATAAAATTCATAACTTCATTTGTTTTCTTTGAGGAACAAATCTAAAAAGCATTAAAAACAATCATTTCTGTTTCCAATAATCAACATTTGAATGTGTTCGCGGCGCGACGCGTTTTAGTTTTGCTCCTCATGCGACTGGTTTATTGTTATATTAACCGACACGTAAATTTACTGTTACAAGTTTACATTACTGAAAATGACTATGTCCAGTGCACATTTGGATACCTTTCTGATTTCACTATATCACTATGAAACGAATAAAATCCTAGCGTCGAGGGTCCCAAATGCGACTGCACATTACAATAATAACTAGCTATTTACAAAAACATCCAACAAACTAATCACAAGCAAAAGATCGTAACAGTCATATCAGTGACTAAAATATAAATATATATTTCATCTTAGTTTTTTCATTCACTTAGTCATAACGCTATAAACCTTTAAATATACAAAATAGATCACGATCGCGAGAGATCGTCTTAGGTACTTACAAAATGTCTGTTACAATATTTTGCCGGTCTACCGCCGCCGGCGCCGCGGGCTGGTCATGTCGTACCCATTCTTATCTACTAATTAGGTAATTAGGAAAATAAAATAACATGATGTAACAAGCAGAGAGAATGAGCGAGCCGGTCCCTGCCTTGATGCCTCTCAGAATCGCTTATGGCTACACCTTTCTTTTACACCTTCATGCACATCATAATAAATAAAATTAAAATAAATAAGTTTCGGATTTTTCCCTTTACTTGTGCTATAAGACCTTCCTTCATTCCAAATTTCATGACCCTAGGCCAACCGGAAGTAGGTACCCTATAGGTTTTGATTCCCTTGCGAGTTCCACGCTAGTTCATACAAATTAGCAAAATTATGACATAATATCGCGGTATCTTTTGATTGCGTGGACCTAGAAGGTTAATTTTTTTACAGCTCCAAGGGACCATAGACCTGAGTAATCGATATTAATTTCAACATGATACTTCCACGCGTTCCTGAGAAAAGGGGTCGTGACAGACAGACAGACAGAAAAGACAGACAGACAGACAGACAGACGGACGGACAACAAAGTGATCCTATAATAAGGGTTCCTTTTTTTCCTTTTAAAGATCGGAACCCTAAAAAGCCTATTAATTCCTAAATTACATTAAGTATTACGATTGATTTGAATTCATTTTAAAAAAATGAATTTTTCATTTAATAATACACACTATTAAATTGTACATAACAGATCAGTTATGTTGAATCGTGTCTTTCTCTCAGGAGTACGCGATTGGCGCATTTGATCGTTGTAATTGAAACCTACAGGAAACGTTAAGCAACAGCGGTAACTGAGGGCATCATGACACCTAATGGCTCACACATATCAGGCATATGCTTGATCTCTATAATTATTATGACGTATTTTGATGAAAGTCCACAAGTTTAGGTTAGTTCGGATATTTACATATTGGCGGGCATGATCAAATTATATGCATGAGCAATATGTTTATCTCAAAAAAACATATTTTTGGTATCATCAAAAATATTATAGTCACATCAAACAAATCCGTAGTAAGCAGGTTAACACTAATCTTGAGTTAACTTTGTAATTACATACCATAATTATATTTATGGAATGTCATACAAAGACGACCCGTTGTTAGTGGTATGTATTCTATATTTTAGGCCTTATGAGGTGGAACAGAGGGATTCGGCGACCATACAATGTACGCATAAAACGCGTCGTATAATACTAAGTATAGCAAAACGTAGCTGAATAACCGCCAGGACAAACATTTGTGCCATAACAGAGCTGAGCAGGATAGTCAAATACGCGCTTTAAGTACTGGCATTTCAACTTTCGTTACTCAGTAAATGAAAGCTCTGAAATACGAACACCTATTAATATAATAGCCTAATAAAAACAACATTGATGCTCGATCACTATGTTCAATTTAACAACAATAATTTTAAAAATAAACATCAAAGATGAGAATGTTCACAGAAAGGCCTGCTTTCTTTACAAATTGAATAATGTTTACGGAATGATACACTAGATAATTCATTAAAGGCCATGTGAGGTACCCGGGGGTAACGAGCATCGGTATTTGAAAAGAGAGTACCTACTTATCAAATACCTACATGAAAACGTCACTCTACAGATTTATTTTGCAAATCAGTTGCGTATTACTCGTAGCCACCGGATATTAATTCAATTGTTTTAGTTTATAAAATTATTCTCTAAAATCGTAAAACTGACAATATTTTAAAATTACTTAAATAACATTACAAAAATCCAACACAGTGGCTACAGTAGCTCGATTTAATATTTCGATCCAGATTAAATTGATTCACTAATGATGACAAAGACAACTGCTATAAATAACTGCGCGCCGCCGCCGGTGCTAGGTATAGGTAATCGCGCTCAAGAGAACGACGCCCCATTTTGAAGGACATCTGAATATTATATCAGAAATAGATAATAGAGCTACCTACAGGTTGTATTCGTCAGTTGGTAAAGCACAGGTATATATTAGCTTAATTGTGGATTTAATTTTACAACTACATGACAATACTAAATTACAACAGGATCGTATCAATTAACTAACAATAAATAATGGCCTAATTTCTGAATAAAATGTCGAAACGAGAACAAGAACTTTTAATTTGTAAAATGGTCAAACTATCTGGTGAGTATCAAAGCTCCGACACCCACTGTTGTCAACTCGAATCTAGCTCAGTTGTTTGGAATCCACATGAAAGCCATACCTACGTCCCTTATGCTCGAGAAGGTACATAAACCTTTATCCTTCCACTTTTATATTAGGTATGCTTGGATTCAACTCACTAGAGGTGAGACGTAACACCGAGCAGCTTCTGACTGTGTGTCGATTGTTGAGAGGCGACAGTGACTGCGCGGCGCTTGTCAGTGCGATATGCGCGTTTTTTGTGCCTGACATCACAACTACCTACGCGCGCGCAGGCACCAGCTGCTAGCGGGCGGCTCGCATCGCACGGTGGCGCGTCGGCACGGCAGTCTCCGCTGGTCCGGGCGCGGGACAGCCTCAACGCTCTTTTGGCTGCAGCACCAGCGAATGATCTGTTTAGTGATGCATGGAGGGACATAGTGCGAGAATGTGGCAGGTTCTGTGAGATGACTGTGTGACTGTGCTGTCCTTGATTATTAATTTTGTATATCTTGAAATTAATTAATTTGTAATTCTAATTGTATTGTAATGTCATAAAGTTCGAATTACAAACTTGAAATCGAATTCATAATGACGTACTTACTTTATAAACGCAATATACAGTAATGAAATTAAAAAAATTAATAATAACACTACTTCCCGAACAAAACTAATTTTATTATAAAACTTTTTTTCCATAACGGTACAGTTCTACTTTTTTTGGGAAAGGTAAGGGACTTGAAACCGTACAGCAAAGGTGTTGATAGTCTGTATTGATGGAAAGTTTTTTTTTAGCTATAGTGGACAACTAAACAGCCACTCAGTGTTTGATACTTGTATGAGTACTTGGAGGCAGGAAGATTTAAACAAAGAGGTTCATTGATCTGAGGTTTGATACTGTGGCCCATTGCTCCGCGCATACGCTGTGATATGCTAAGTTTTGGCGCCAACAAAACGTCAACGTGACGTGACAACGTTTTGTTGGTTGTGTCTAAGCACTGATTTATGTGGAAATATTGTTGTGTTTTAACTTTGATTTTTGTAAGAGAGACACTTAAGTATGAGAGAAGATAAAGTAGTGTATGAAACTGCATATAACTAGGTATTAAAACTCTCGTCGGATACTATTAAAAACCTCGCCGTGTTTTATTACCCCTCATTATGCGACAGTTTCTTAGACTACTAGTATTGAATTATCTGGTATTGTATTATAAAGAGTGTAACAGAAAGGGGTGTACAAGGCGAAAGACGGTTGTTAGGGACATAATTCTGAACAACTTTCACTATGAGACTGACTTGATCAGAGCAACTTTATTATTATTAACTCAGTACATTTCGGGCCTAGCTGTTCTGTATGGTGGAGTGAAAAATAAAGTTCCTCTGATCAAGTCGGTCCCATAGTGAAAGTTGTTGTATGTTGTATTGTAATGGAATGCATTATCAATCGTAGAATACCATTAATTAATGTTTATTGTATTTGTCTAGCGCATTGGACCAACTAGTCTGTAATGCTATACAATTTAATTTGAATAATAAATAAATATAAATAAATAAATAAATACAGGTGTGACGGAAAAGTGTAGTATTATTATATAGATATTTTAGGGGATTGTTAGTTCTAAGGGAAGACATCATTTTGACCATATGAAACCGATTTAATTAGAGCAACATTATGTTTGACTTCTCTCCACAAATCAGCCGATCGCCTGGCCCTGGCACAAAACGTATGGATGGAGAAGCGAAAAATAAAGTTGCTCTGATCAAATATGTTTCATAGTGAATGTTGTTCAGAATAACAACCCCCTAAAATATGATTACACCTTTCTGTTAAACCCAGGCCTCATCTTCATTACGACATTTATTCCGGTCTCGGCCGCTGTCAGCATCGGCTTCGTGTTTGACTTGCCGTATTTTCATAATAATAATGTTCATTCTTGCGCGTTTAAACACGATCCCGATGCCGACAGCGATTGCGCGGTAGGGGGGCTGATCCACAGTTGATCAGCAGTTTTGGAGATGTCACCCGATGCATTAGCCCAGTCTCAAACATTACACAAAAAGGCGCTATAATCGCAAGAAAACTGCCACTTCTGATTTTTTATATGTTGTTAGGACCACTACCATTAAGAAGTGTATATCCAAGTTTGAAGCAAGACTTGTGCTAACTTTGTAGTGCTCGAAAAACCGCGAAATTTTCGTAAGTTCTTTTTTGTAAGACTTAAACCAGCTTTGTAGGTTCAATATTGACCGAGATACAGATCTTCAAAGATCGACATTTCTTTTTCCAAAATAGTGATTATTTAGGTTTTGTCAATTTCTGACCCTTATATCGGGTAAAATAGGTACTCATTTAACTGGTAAAAATATAGCAAGATGTTGTAGAAAGTTTAAATAGCTTTAATATAAGCTATGAACGAAATTTGTAGGCCTTATAACGATTAACGCAAAATGAGAAACAACTTCGTAGGGACATCATTCTGAGCAACTTTCATTATGAAACCGATTTGATCAGAGCAACTTAATTTTTCCCTTCCCAGTACATTTTGGCCTGAGTGGGTCAGCTGATTTGTACGGAGAAGTGGAAAACGCGGCTGAATCGCTATCCATCTTGATTACCTATGACGTTTATATGACCTTAGGTGTAATATGGAAACATATAATAATGTGATCCTGGAATTTCACAGATATGAAATCATATTTTCACCACTCCCGCACGAAAGAAGTGTCTTTCCTCTACGAAAACAGTGAGGAAAGTTAGTTTTTCCTCACTGTTTGAACAGTGAGGAAAGTAATGATCCCGTTCAGAAACTAACCTTGCCTGATTTTTATATTAAGTTTTAAAGATATTTTAAAAAATAAATAATTTTATACTTAGAATAGAAATACTTATAAGTTAAGATTAATAGTAAAGATAAGGCTGTAAAAGTGGTTATTACAGGCCTTACCGTAATTGTTAACCAGATAATTTCAGAAACTTACCAATAAAACAAAATCATAAAATAAACATACCAATAAAATCCAGCATATAAGAAATTGAATTAAATTACTGTAGGTCATTCATGATCACTGAATATTTATTTTATTATTTTATTTTATAATAAAGAATTATTTTGATTTGCTTTGTGACTATTTAATTTATTTACCTATGGTGACTGAATACTTTCTTGCTGGGAGTGGTGAAAAGTTTTGTATGCAACATGTGAGCAAGTTCATTTGCTATTCGTTTTGTTGAGTCTTTCGCTTACTCAGGATTGAATTTTATAATCACTCGCTGCGCTCGTGATTCTATTTTTCAATCCTTCGTTCGCTCAAGACTCAAAATCAAAACTCATAGGAAAAACGAACTTTCCTCACTTGTTGGATAAATAACTATTCTATGATAAATATATGATAGTCTAATATCGGCCTAGTTATTGTTCTGAGGAAGCCACTATGAAAACGTCACTTCGGCTGTCAGTTGTTATAGTGTATTTCAGGTCAATGAAACTTGTTGCTGTTCATGTTGTTATTGGTGTCGTTCAATTATCGTGTAAACCAAGGATATCAAAATAAGACGGCTAATATTAACCGACTTATTTTGATATCCTTGGTTACACGATAATTGAACGACACCAATAACTTCTTAATTTTTACGTATTATCATTGTTAGCGAATAAGGGGGGCAGAGCGGCGTGGGAAGGTGGAGGGGAATCATACGCTATTCCACGCGTACGACCACGACCAGTATGTTTCTGGAGCGTTCGCATCGCAACGCGTGTGACTGACGCGTTGCGATGCGAACGTTCCAGAATCACACTGATTATGATATTTTTACGCCCAAAAGCCCCTATATTGCAAATTTCATCGAAAACTACAGCGCCTTTTTCTAGAACTCAAAACATACATCGTTACATACATACATACATACCTACCAATATTCCTCGTATTAGGTAATGGCTACCGCTCGGCTTCGAATGGCGGACACCAATTAGGGATAAGAGAACATGGACATAATTTATTGTTATTCGCATCGATATAAACTTACTTATTGATAATAATTACCGTTTTGATATGGGGCCCTAGCCTGTCACTATCGCGTCGCTGGATAGTTAATATTCAGTAGTGTCAGTAACGTGCAAAAATGCTGTTACCGACCAGCAGCATAGAAATGGTTTATTGATATTTCATATTTAATGTTTTTAAACTATAATTATAAAGAGCATGTAACATTTTAGTATGGAGCTTGGCATACCTACCGTCCGCCCCACCTTGAAAAAATCATGAATTCGCCGCCACTCATGAAACTAGTGTCAATCGATAGTATAACGCATTAGGAACACAAATTATTCTTTGTCCATTTCCCATAACATGTATGCTTTCGGAGCCAGACATTTTTTCTTGAAGGAAACATTGTTTTATTTAAAAAAAAACATAACTGCATTCACGATTTTCTATTTCTGTTTATGTATCTAAACTGTACCGGATCTGAATCATTAAACAAGTTGGAGTAAGTTCGCTGTTGTTGGTTTCATTACAACACTACAACACGTATAAAATAAATAAAATGAATTGTCAAGAATTATAGTAAAAATCGATTTAGTTGAGTCGACGTAACGGACTGACTTTAACAATAGATACAAACAACAATACATACAAAAACGTAGACGACATCACTGCAATTGTATAAACGTATCAATAATTATTTCAATAAATAAGAAAATCTATTTTACTAAAAATAAAATAGTATAATAGATAATATAGTAAAGGATTGCCATTAAACAAAGGGTAGGTATGTAGACTAACTTAGTTTAAAACTTGAAAATTTAATTTCTAATAATTAGATAACCTAGGCACGTCACAAACCAGGAAGGATGCACCATCCTCAAGTTGATCCTTCGAGATTTGTTTTTCAGATCATACAAATGTCCTGAAAACTAGTTGAACATAGAGGCGAGGTGGCTACATGTAGTATGACGGCCAAATTTTGTAATTTTTCTACTAGTATAGGTGTATACAACAATACATACAAAAACGTAGACGACATCACTGTATTTGCATAAACGTGTCAATAATTATTTCAATAAATAAGAAAATCCATTTCATTATAGTGGGTGTTTAAATACCGAGCCGTAGGCGAGGTTTTTAATAGTATCCCACGAGAGTTTAATACCTAGTTATGTTCAGTTTCATACACTACTTTATCTACTCTCATAATTAAGTGTCTCTCTTACAAAAATCAAAGTTAAAACAACAATATTTCCACATAAATCAGTGCTTAGACACTACCAACAAAACGTTGTCATGTCACGTCACGTTGACGTTTTGTTGCCGCCAAAACCCATCATATCACAGCGCATGCGCAGAGTATGGGCCACAGAATCAAACCTCAGATCAATGAACCTCTTTGTTTAAATCTTCCTGCCTCCAAGTACTTATCAAACACTGAGTGGCTGTTTGGTTGTCAACTATAGCTAAAAAAAAACTCTCCAACGATACAGACTATCAACACCTTGGCTGTACGGTTTCAAGACCCTTGCCTTTCCCAAAAAAAGTAGAACTGTATCGTTATGGAAAAAAAGATTAATAATAAAATTAGTTTTGTTCGGGAAGTAGTGTTATTATTATCATTTTTAATTTGATTACTGTATTGCGTTTATAAAGTACGTCATTATGAATTCGATTTCAAGTTTGTAATTCGAACTTTATGACATGAGAGTAGACAATAATAGTAGTTTATGAAACTGTTGCATAATGAGGGGTATTAAAACACGAGTGGGTGTTTAAAAACCGAGCCTTAGGCGAGATTTTTAATAGTATCTCACGAGAGTTTTAATACCTAGTTATGTGCAGTTTCATACACTACTTTATCTACTCTCATACGTTAGTGTTGAACCTAATAAATAAAATATCAAAGTTAGTATGAAATCATTTATTATTATAATAATTATTCAAATTGTGTATGTTACAATTATGGAATTGAATTTGTATTTCTGGGCAGGCATTGGCATTAGAGGAGCTCGTACTTGCTGTCCGGGCTATTGGCAAAGTAATATTAATTTAGTTCTTTTTGTTTTCTATTGAGTTCAGGATAGAATTTGAAACTAAGATTTTGTTAGTCATAGAATCATCTATATAACCTTCTGCCACTGCCGTCGACTTCCATCCACCGAGACGCTTCAATGTTGTAATATCTCCACCGCGCCGTCAATGAGCAGGGTTGCCGAAGTTCGTCTAAAGCAATGGCCAGTGTACTGCTCTGAGTTCGGAAGTTGTAGATATTCGGCTATAGTTTTACCTAAAGTTCCAAATTTATTGATGCCAACTCTCTGTGGAGTGCATTTGCCACTTTGTGGTAGTTTATAAAGAAGCAGGGAATTTTACAAGGTTCGGGCCGTGTAGTGATATGTATCTCTTACATAACTCATAGTATTTCCCTGTAATACCAAAAGAGCGGTCTATGTTAGTTTTGGTATTGCGAATTTTCACTATTATTTTTGTTTCATGAACTTCCACGTCCTGACACTGCCCATTATAGAGTTCTTGTCTCCGATAGGCACCCATGATACCGAAAATAAGTGCAATCTGAAACAAATGAAATTAAATAAAAACCCAAGAACGACTAATTAGACTTTCACTTTTACTAAAATCTAATAACATACAAAACGGGGCCATTGTTTTGGCACGTCGGGGCGGGACCCGACGTGCCCCGCGACCTGAGTGAGTATGATACTCGGCGTTTAACTTGGCGGGAGAGAGAGAGAGAGCGAGACGAGACCCGACGTGCCAAAACAATGGCCCCGTACTGTACTTACTTACCTTCGATAAAAGATGGTCTTGTGCGGGATCTTCGTTTATGAATTTACTTAATTGTTCGGCTGAAAACGTCTTGGCTTTCTTCGCTTTAAATCCTTGAGATTTTCTTTTCAAAAACGCAATTAGTTTTGAATATTTGGAAATATCGACTTCGTTATGTATGCTTAATGTACTCTTTAACATAGAGTATTTAATCCATAATGACGAACACTTGAACTTGTCAGACAATTCTTGAAAATAGGCCATTAGCACGTTTTCCGAAAACGAAGCAGCTTTTTTCTGCTTTTTCCATTCTATAAACTCCTCGTAGCGTCTATCATATATTTTTTTTGACTTAGCTGGCAATAGACTGTTAGTCAAATCATTCGCCACATTTAAAATATTTGGCGGAGTTAAATCCTCCTCAAAATCACTACTTTGTGACCATTTTATGCGAATACAACAATATTTCAACAATTTAAGTGCTTAGTTGCCAAAAACAAAACTTATCAATTGGCGCCAACCAAACTAACCAAGTAACCATCACACACCGTCACACAGCGCATGCCACACAGACTAAGGGGGGTTGAAGTTATGCGCCACAGACTATCAAACACCTTGGCTGTACGGCTTCAAGGCCCTTGCCTTTCCCAAAAAAAAGTAGCACTGTATCGATATGGAAAAAAGTATGATAATAACATTAGTTTTGTTCGAGAAGTAGTTTTATTATCTTTTTTTTTTATTTGATAACTGTTTTGCATTTATAAAGTACGTCATTATCAATTCGATTTCAAGTTTGTAATTCGAAATTTATGACATGAGAGTAAATAAAAATATAGTATAATAGATAATATAGTAAAGGATCACCATTAAACAAAGGGTAGGTATGTAGACTAACTTAGTTTAAAACTTGACAATTTAATTTCTAATAATTAGATAACCTAGGCACGTCACAAACCAGGAAGGATGCACCATCCTCAAGTTGATCCTTCGAGATTTGTTTTTCAGATCATACAAATGTCCTGAAAACTAGTTGAACATAGAGGCGAGGTGGATACATGTAGTATGACGGCCACATTTTGTAATTTTTCTACTAGTAGAGGGGTATCTAACTAGCTAGATACGCGGCTGAAGCCCGAATGCATACCTGCCTACTCCAAGTTAAAGTGACAGACATCCCAGAGCTGTCTCTGTCTCAATCACAGCGCCAGTACGGCATATGAGTTACACTTTGCAGTTCGTGCATTCGGCCAATGTAGCTTTTTACCTATTACAAAGTTGTGGTGTAACAGTTATTGTAAAGATTGCTAGCGGAGTGTTGTACACCATTCTTGTCGTATCGCTGCCGGTAGCTGGCCGGTTGTCGAGCGGAGCGCGCGCGGGGTGGCGCTCTCATCGCAGGTTGGCGCGTCGTGTCGCTTTCCGGATCTTCCTGACGGCGGTGTTCGGATGCCCGAGCGGTGACATCCTGTTGAACATCACTCGCTTTTACTACCACTGCATTGCGGCGGTCTGAGCAGCCATTTAACCTGTGCAGAGTGCAGAGGACGAGAAGTCCGTGAGGTGAGTCAGCGCTGAATTCGATTTCAAAATTAGGGCTTCAAAATCGCAAGGATCTCAACTCATGTAATTTATACCGCCGACCGAAACTGTAAAATTGTAAACCGCAGAACTGTAAAACTGTTACAATTGGACTTACCCGGAGCCCATGTTGAACTGCACCGGCGCCGCGCCCGCCGCCGCGCCGAAGTTGTACACGCCGGGCTGAGCCGCCGGCGCCGGCGCGCTCTGCAAACAGGAACACAAGCCCTTGAGTAACAGGAAGGTAAAATACTAATCTAATCCTAATTATAGTTTAAACTGATCTTGTTGATACTGATTTCACATGTTGCTGTGAGCATAAGCTTGGCGTGGCGAGGTGATGCAACATTGTGTTTTCGATGTTAGTATTAAGTTTCGAAATCCTTTGAAATCGTCTTTAGCGCCTATAGATGTGATGTGAGCAAAGTTAAAGTTACGCTTCGCTGATGGTTTGGCTATTTCTAGCGCAGGCGTTCACGTTCGCGGAGAATAGCTTCGAGTTCTTCCTTTTGGCAGATTTTATTAAATAAAGATTCTCAAGAGAAGACAAGTTTCACAGTTCCTGGTCGAGGTCTCTATAAGTTTAAGGTAAATGCCTTTTGGTTTTTGTGGCGCTCCATTTAGACAACAGAGGCTCATGGATATGTTGTTTGGTCATGGTTTCGGTAGTGACATCGAGAACGGTATAGTATTTTGTTACATCGATGACATTATTATTTGTAGTTCTGATTTTGATACCCACCTCTTACTACTAAACCGTGTCCTAGGAAAGTTAAAGTTCGCAAACCTAACGATAAATAAAACTAAGTCGATGTTTTTCAGGAAATCCTTAAAATACTTAAATGATGAATACGGATTGAGGACAGACCCAGAAAAGGTAGCAGCCATTTAAAATTTTCCAACCGCTAAAACTAGTAAGGAGGCAAAAATATTTTTGGGTACTTGCTCTTGGTACCGTAGATTTATTAGAAGCTTTTCAACCATTGCTGCTCCTTTAAATAAATTGACGAGTAAAGGAAAAAATGCCCCGGCTTTTGTTTGGAGTGAGGAAGCCGAAGTGGCGTTTAATTAATTAAAAAACGCGTTAGTTTCGGCCCCGGTTTTAGCAGTGCCTGATTTTAGTAAACCTTTTATGAAAGGTTGTTCACGCTGAGGCATCAGCATACGGAGTGGGGGAGGGTGATCTCACAAGACGCCGATGGACATGTTCATCCGATAGCGTACGACAGCCGGTCATTGTCAAAAACAGAAAAGAATTATAGTGCCACCAAGCGGGAGGCTTTAGCCGTTTTATTTTCATTCGAAAATTTCAGGCTTATTTAGGATTTCGTCGATTTAAAATTATAATAATTACTCGTCACTAAAATGGTTCATGAACATGGAAAATCCATCCGGTAGATTGGCTCGTTGGGGTTGTAGACTGTCTCAATTTGTAAGTCAGGTTTTTTGTTAGTCAGTTTATAGTCAGGTTGTAACCTTTCTTTGTCCGAGTGAAGTCTGGGAATACTTCCGGGCTAACCCTAGGTTTCACTACGGTACAGTGATGACAGGTGGATTAGATCCCTGACCGAGTGGTGGGAATATGCGGAGAAGATCTGGATTCGATTGGCACAGGACCGGAAAAGTTGCCACAAAAGGGAGGAGCATTAAACCCAGCAGTAGGCGGAAACAAGTTTC